>OU612047.1:40665757-41030757 GCA_914767935.1 Coremacera marginata | reverse complement strand
TAAGTTTCAGTCAAAAAATTTATTTGGGTGGAACTGTAGGTCTAAGTCCCACTGTGCGGCCGCACAGCCCATGTTCGACTACTGTTCGCTCGCCAATAGTTTTACTTGGGTTCCGAAAAGTTTTTTCAAAATAATAATTTTTAATGGTAATGTTATCTACTTGTTTTCAAACAGACATGGAATTGCATATGGTTCTTTGGATTAAGATGGTTTAATTAGTGATAAAGCAAAACTCTGCAATGTGTAGAGCAAAGCTTTTCAAAAAAATGTTTCAAAAGTAAAGTTTTTCTTATTAAAACTAGTTTATTATAAAAAAATTAGTTATTAAATAAGTTTAAAGAATATTTTAAGAACAAAGAACGTCAGGCACCCGCTTTAAAATTAACAAAGCCGCCATCAGAGCCAACAAGTGGATTCTATAATTTCAGCGGGCTTTTCTTAAAGACAATGTTTAAAACGAGTTTATGCTGCGAAATCAGCCAACCGTCAAATTTTCAAGTCGAAATTGGCTTGAAAGGAAAAAAAAAACCAAGAACAATAAAATATATATATAGATAAAAATAAGTTGGAAACGTTCCTCCTCAGCGAACACCCTCCACATGTTGCGCATTCGGGGTATTGTTATTTGTATGCTCAGCAGTGAATGTGTGTGCGCGCATGTGTGAGTGTGTGTAAGTGAAGTCACCGCACTTGGCTTAAATGGCTGGATGGTTGGTTGGCAAACATGACTAATGCTTCGACTTTATGTTGGACATGTGGAAAGACTTTATAATATAGAAATACATTCAGATATGGTTTTTGTTTTGGTGTTTTGTATAGAAAGAAGACTTAAAACTTTAAAAAAATGGAAGGGAATTTTAATAAAGTGCTCTACAGCACCTAGCTCAAAGAATCAACAGGGTTTCTTTTCTGTTTTATTGTTTTTTTTTTTTTTTTTCGTTAACTCTGACAACCTGCTGAATTCTGATATGAAAATTAGTTACATTTTTTCGGTGCATAGAGTGGAACATTTATTTCGTTTACAAACTATTTTAAAGACAACAACAAGAAATACGGGAACAACAACTTGTTTAGATATAAAAAGCTACTCGGATATTATTTATTTGAAGAGTTTTTGGTATGCATTTGTGTGAATGGATATTAACATTAAACAATATCGAGCGGAACGTCTTTTGTTTAAAGTTGTTTTAAAAATAATTGTTAGACTATTAAAAATGTGTTCTTAAGGCTGTCTAGCTGGATGTCTTTGGAAAAAAAATCTTTGGAAAAAATATTCAAGCTTTTTGACAATGAAAAATTATCATGAAGTAATTACGTGACAGAAATAAGCTGCTTATAAAGGTTGTTTTTTAAACCGATATTAACCAGGCGCAGATTTAGGAGGAGTTTAGGGGCTAAAGTCGCTTAGGCGCTTAACATTTTGTTGTAAAAAAAAGGTTTGGAAAAAGTTTGCATTAAACACTCTACGTAATAATATTGATTCTGCATAACAATTGACTTCGTAGCATGGCTATAATGAAGGTAGATTCATGAAAATGGCCCTACACACATTGGTCGCTACCAGAGCTGGGTTGAAGAGTAATCATTACTTTTCAATTCCAATTCCTGGGAATTAGGAATTGGTCATCTCAATTCCTCAGGAATGAAATTGGAAAAAAATCGTCAATTCCATTTCAGGAATTGTAATTGGTAATTGAACATCTCAATTCCTTAGGAATGGAATTGGAAAAAAGTCGCCAATTCCATTCCAAGAATTGTAATTGGTAATTGAACATCATAATTCCTCAGGAATGGAATTAGAAAAAAGGCTGGTCAATTCCATTACAGGAATTGTAATGGGAGATTGAACCTTTCAATCCCTCAAGAATTGGTTAATTGGTTAATTGGTTAATATTTAAATTGGAATTTAAATTTTCAATTCCATTACAGGAACTATAATTGGAGGTAACTGTAATCCAATAACAATTGTAATTGAGATTACTGTAATCCATTTACATTTACAGTAACCTCCCATTACAATTCCTTTAATGGAATCGAAAATTTCAATTCCTGAGGAATTGAGCTGTTCAATTACCAATTACAAGTCCTGTAATGGAATTGACGATTTTTCCAATTCCATTCCAGAGGATTTGAAACGTTCAATTACCAATTAAAATTCCTGTAATGGAATTGACCATTTTTTCAATTCCATTCCTCAGGAATTAAAACGTTCCATTACCAATTACAGTTCCTGTAATGGATATCACTAAGTTTTTCAATTCCATTCCTGAGGAATTGAAACGTTCAATTACCAATTACAATTCCTGTAATGGAATTGACTATTTTTTTTAATTCCATTCATGAGAAATTGAGATGACCAATTACCAATTACAATTCCTGGAATGGAATTTTTTATTTTTTCCAATTCCATTCCTGAGGAATTGAAACGTTCAATTAGCAATTACAATTCCTGTAATGGAATTGACCATATTTTCCCCATTCCATTCCTGAGAAATTAAGATGACGAATTACCAATTCCTAATTCCAAGGAATTAAAATTGAGGCGGAATTAATTGCAAAAGGAATCATTACAACCCAGCTCTGGTCGCGACCACAGAAAAATCCTTCTTAAACTATGAGTTTACATTAGTTTCCTTAGAGGGAGATATAAAGGGAGCTTTTAACAGTGTCACATCAATACGACTTGCATTTATTGAACTAGGTGTGAATAAAACCATTACAGATCTTATAGATAAGACTAATCTCAATAGCAGATTAGTTTTACCGGACCTGGGCGTATACAGCGCTATCAGATCTGTTTTTAGAGGCACGCTTCAAGGGGGTGGGTGTTCTCCCTCCGTTTCACTGGAAATTTGTATTTAATAACGGACTGCCATTTCGTGAGAGAGTTGGATGTGTAGTGGCAGCCTAACAATTGGCCAAGCCCTATGATCTTGGAGAGATTTGGGCTAAAACGGATCGGGTCATATTCACCAGAAAATACGGAGTTCCGTCTCTAAAACCAATCATATTAAATGGATCTGTACTGTCCCTTATGATTAACGCAAACTACCTGGGACTCATACTCGATAGGAAGCTCAGCTGGAAATTAAACATTGCAGAGCGCATTAAAAAAACCACTGTGGTACGCCGAGAAAAAACTTATGTAAAACTGTATGCCGACTCCTAAAGTCTTTCTATGTTCTCAAGAAGCTTTACATGACTGTTTTTACTCTCTGAGACTTGCAATTGCCTGCATAGAGGTGACAGGATAAAAGAAAAATAATTCAATTGGAAAAAAGTTTTTGTGTGGAATGGGATTCGAACCTGTGCTCTTTCGCATAACAGTCATGTGTCTTATATTCTGTCAAAAAAGTACCGGGAAATGATCATTGAAAAAGTCCGCTTAATGGGCTTGTAAAAATTCTTTTGTGGCTGAGTTCACATGAAAAGTTTGACTGCGATCTATCATTTAGTTAATTTATAAATAATTTATATTGTCGGTTTTTTGTCGGTGTTTTGAAATTTTAACAATGAATAAAAATTTCGAACAAAGAATTTGTCTCAAATTTTGTATTGCTAATGAAATTTTGTATAGTATATATTATTTATAAATATATGCTGTCTACAAACAAGGGAGCGTGGCGTTTAGACTCCCACGTTTCATCCGGCAGCTATAACTTTGAAGTAGTCAAGGAGTTCGTATACCTTGGCACCGCCATTAATACCAACAACGAAATCAGCCTGGAGATAAAGCGAAGAACAATAATTGCTAATAGGTGCTACTACGGACTCAGTAAGCAACTAAGTTCCAGTTGCATGGGTAGTTTCGCAAACTGACGCAGCCGCTCTGGGGGTGGTCGAGAGAAAAGTTCTTGGCAAAATCTTCGGTCCTGTTCGAGTCGGCGATGACTATCGCATCCGAATGAACCACGAGCTGTATGAGCTCTACGAAGACATTGACGTAGTTCGGCGTATATCTGTGCAGCGACTACGCTGGCTGGGTCATGTCCATCGTATGGACGACGAAGCTCCATCGAAAAAGGTGCTCGAGGCGAGGGTCGCTGGTCAACGACGACGAGGGAGACCATGCCTCCGATGGATGGACCAGGCTGAGGAAGCCCTAACCGCACTTGGTTGTTCCGATTGGAGAAGGCGCGCGCAAAGCAGAGGTGCCTGGCGAGAGCTGATGATGTCGGCCGAAACCCGGACACGGGTTGTTACGGCCACCTAAGTATGTAAGTAATGAAATTTCGTGTACCGAATCGCTAAAAATATTACAGAATGCTTACTATGAATCACCATTATCAAAAACACGTGGATATTATTAGTACATTGCATTCATTGGAGATGTGGTGGAAGTTAACATCAATCAAGTGAAAGGAATGGCGAAGAAAAATCATCATTAAAGTTTGAGAGATAAAGCCGCTGTACTTTCTGTGTCTCACAAATCAATTCATACACGATTGGTTAGTTCCGAAAGACTGGTTACAAAGTTATCATTGTGAAGGAATAATTTCTGGTCAAAAACTCAACAAATCGAACAACGACCGTACTCACCTCACTCAATTTAAACTCAAATAACCACTTCGAGGCGCCTGTTTTCAATCGATAGAAGATATAAAAGAGAATTTGCGGCGAGAACTGAATTTGATTCCTGATAACTGAGTTTGAAATATGTTTTGATGTTTGAATTATTCGTTGGCATAAGTGTATTATTTCGGAAGGGGCATTCTTTAAAGGCAATACAACAAATTTTTTATGAAAAAAATATTTTTTTTTTTTCATTGACCAATTCGCGGTACTTTTTTGACAGAAGTGATTTACTTAAAAAAAAGAATAGTATGCACAAGTTTTTCTAAAGAGCTTTACAAGGGCTAAACTGAGTATTAATTTTGAGCTTATATGAGATATTTTATTTCTTGTATTTTTATCTTAGATATTAAAACTGTTTTATGTATTAAAATGAGAACGGTGGTAGCTGAGTAGCCATGGGTAAAGTAACTGAGACACCTTAGCTAACACCTTACCTGAATTCATTAAATTGGCATTGATTTCAAATTTAAAAGCTAACAACACAGTTAGTTATAAAGCCAGTGAGTGACTCCCACGATTGCTTTTATCATAGCTGCGGTTTATTTATTTGGTTTTCTGCATTTTTAGTTCAAAAACAATGCAGTCAGTATTTATGACGGCTTCACAACAGTTTCATATGGAAAAAACATAACAATTTAATGTCTTGATATTTACACCAACAAAGGTCAACGTTATAGCAATTGAAGTGGAATCAACATTTGATGTTGTATTTGCACACCGGGTAAATCTTGTGGGTTTCATTTAAATCAACGACCTTAGCAAAGACAAGAGAGACCGCCTTTTGACTTGATGATGATGATGATGATCATGTGCTTATATTAAAGCTTTTGTTTCAATTTAGAAAGTGTCGCTACAGCAGCTACTACTTGAGTGAAAATAAATGAATTCATATATTTACAAAATTAAAGCAGAAAAAACATTAAATAAATATATGCAAAAAAAAAAAACAAATTAAAAAATCCGCCTCTACATCTCATGTGACAATCTTTGGTTTATAGCTCGTTTGTTTGTCGAGTTATAACGACAACAGCACAGAATATGAAGCACCTCAAACATGCATCTGCGCCATTGAAATGAGTGAAATTTATTTAATTCATGCAGAAAACAGTAGTGAAAAAAAAACAAAAGCAATGCATTTATTAAAGACGCTTTGATTTATTCCAGACACAAGCTGCTACTTGACAAAAAATTGTAGCAGCTAAGCGGGAATTGAGAGCTATGTCGGCTTTTCTTGATCCTCAAAAAACTTTATTGAGAGCTAGATACTTAATTTAAAAACATGGTAATATGCAAGGACTTTTATGTTTTTTTCTTGATTCCCACTACTCTATCATTTCAAATTTCAAGCGTTTAAGTGCCAAGTCAAATTAAACCGAGCTTAACTCACCAAAATTGAACGTTTCAACTCGGTTAAACTTGATATTTTAGCATTCGTAGAAGTTAAATTGATTTAAACTATCATGCAATGTGTTTATTTTTTACCTAAACTGTGTTTAAACGTCCAATTTTGGTGAGTTAAGCTTAGTTTAATTTGACTAAACTTTGAACTCGTACTGAAAAACTGGCCCTAAGAGGCACATTTATTTTGAGATTTTTTTCAAACAAGGGGTCTGATCATGACTTTGATGTAAAAAAAAAATTTTGACAGTAGTCATATTTCATATTCCTACGACAACGCTTTCCTTTCTTGTCATTTCTCCGACCTCGTTCGCTTCAAACTCGACAATTTTGTTTATTGACATACCCATGATATGTGAAATATGTTGAAAACTAACGGAGATATTTACATCGAAAGTCATATTTTTAAATTTCCGATTTTTTTTTTCTCATTCCTTCGAGCAAACAAGTTAAAAGCACAAAGTTGTATAGAAGCCCTGTTATATATAAACTTTTCCGATCAAATATTTACACAAACGGAAATATGAATAAAAAAAAAATTTTTTTGATACCCATATTGCGGTCTTCATCTCTAAAAAAAAAAATTATTTTAAGCAAATAAATGCATATTTTAATAAAGAAAATTTTAATATAAAAACTTAAAAATTTAAAAAAACAAAAAAAAAGGTAACTTTTAGAATTATCTTAAATCAAATATAAATGAAAATGAAACAATTTCGAAAATTACAACAAAAAAATTAGAATGAAATTTATTTCTCCAAAATGGATGCCATCATGTGTGGCTTTAAAATACCTTTCGTTTGATACCAAATTTTTATATATGTATTTCTATGGAAAATAGTGAAATTGTGGCAAAAAAGCGAAATTTTCGCTGATTTTAAAACGTCATTTTGAAAACGTAAACTATCGATTGAGCACGTATAAAAAAATACGTCGACCTTAGATTTTTGTCCTCTATCACATATCCAAAAATTATTCAAATCAGTGAGTGACACCTGGGAACCTTTCCTTGTAAGTCCCATGTTAGACATGCCGATATTCTTTCACCGATTTTATTATCTTTTCGTTTGTTTCGCTGTTTCGTCGTCCATTGGTTTTAGACACGACGTTTTTGCCGAATTATGTTTGCTTGCTGTTTCACTATTTTTTCATGTGAGTGAAAGAGTAAGAACGATAAATTGTCGCAAAATCGCTGGTACGAACGATTTTAATTTTCGCCTTCTCTTCGGCTCCTGCGTCCACAAACTGGAAATTGGTGTGAGAAATCGTCGTCATATCGGCAGGTCTTACATGGGACTTACTTACCAAGTTTTATTTGGGCGATAAATTAACCAAGTATTTGATAATTTATACATTATTTAAAAAAAAGTTAAGTTTCAAAAATATAACTCTTTCCGGGTTTTGGTTTTTTAATTTTTTATTATTTTTTTTTTTTGAAGCGAAACTTTTTACGCGTCGTTCTGTGATTTGCTTGACTGAAATCGACACTACATACTTTTCTCTTTTCGACACCGTTGTTCATTCTGGCTTCTTTGCTGCTTGCGTTTATTATAACAAGAACATTAAATTATATATCAAGTATAAAAATATTTCCTTCGCCCGCCGTAGGGATTTGAACCCACACCCACCGATTAAAAGTTCACTACACTACGCATTGAGCCAAGCTCCTTTGTTACGCAGACTCATTGATTCAATATTAACTAGAACTGAAGCTAAGCTGCAGTATATAACAGATAACTGTGATATATAATGCATCTGTTAACATAGCTGCAGTTATATCAGCAAACAGTAGCAAGGCTGTTTAAATCAGTGGGTAGAGCGATGGATTGGCAAAGCATCAAAGCATCGAAACTTCCACGATCGATTCCCATGGCGTGCAAAGAAATTTCTTTATCTTTTCTTCTGTTCTTTTTGTTGATAAAATGTAATAAAATTTACTGGTGTGAATATTAACGTGTGTTTTTTAATTTATTTTATGTTATTTTAAATTTTTGAATTTAAAAGTTATTTAAAAAAAAAAAAAACGATTAAACTATCAAATCTATGAAACTGCGAAAAAGTTTCGCTTCTCTCGTGTGTCCAACGACGCACCCATGTTATATATTTTTTCAGAAAATAGCTCAAAAGTATTGTTAAGCCATCCATACCAGTTTTTTTTTTTATTTATTATTTTTAGATTTTGGACTTAGGTGAATGAAATATTTTTTTTTTTTGGCAGGGTTAAACAATAAATTGCTTAGTTGAATAAACATAAGTTTATAATTCCCATACAATCCTCTTTACCCAAGCCGACTTAGGTGATTTAACTATTGCTATTTTTCTTGGTGTAGCAAAGAAAATATCGCTTTCGAACATTTGAAAGAAGAAGAAGAAGAAGAACAATTTTTTGAAAGCAGTTCCTAAGATTCAAATATTCTGGGCAACTGTTAATAAAATTATCAACTTTCTTAGAAGTGGTCCAGCAACCAACTTTCCTTTTTTTTGAATCAGTTCATTTGGACTGACTCTTATGTGAACGCATCAAGCTGTTGTGAATGAAAAATTTTAATCTTCTTTAACATAGTTCTAAACGGATGCAATAATAGGTCTGTTACAGTACTTGAAAATTCGAACGTATTCCTACGATTTTCTGCCATTTCCTGCTTTTTCTTGTTCCCGAACCTAAAGAATTCACAAAAGAGAGCGAAAATGGGATACCCAGTCCTTTTCAAATGTTGTTTTTTTCTGCTACACAAATTTGGCGGAGCAAAATTCGCGACAATTAGCAAGCTGCCATATTTTGATACATTAATTTTATAAAATTTTATAATTTATAATTTTGATAAATTGATACGTTTCTTCAAAAGTTGCTACTGGTTATGAAAACCTATTCCCGTTCTTTTTGCATTTTTTCACACAATGTGCGAATTTTTAGCTTACTCTCTGCAAATTTTGCAACTTGCGAGTTTCTGCAAAAAAGTACGGGAACGCACCTATTATCTTCAGTTTACGCAATATTCTTCGGTGACACTGCATTTTTCAAAGAAAATTTTGTGCAAAAACGGTCCTCAAGGCATCGAAAAGCGGTCTCAGATGGTCGATTATGTCGGGTGTAATATGGTGCAAGTTTGGCGCACAGAACCATAATTTTGGAACCAAATTTAGTAACCTTGTTGAAGACTACTGAATAAAAACTAAACTGACAGTTTACCATCTGACAATTGGTTCGACAGATATAACTGTCTGCAGTGCGTTCTGGTTCAAAAAACATCCTTTGCGACTGCCTTTTGGAAATAAAAAATAAATTCAAATATTTTAATTATATTATATGATAGACACCAATGGCGTAGTCAGGATATTAATTAGGGTGGGTAGGTTATACATTTTTATTTTTGTACGGTACAATTTGCTTTTCCCACCAAAAAACTTTTTGAAATCCCTTTTTTTATTTTTCTTAAAAACAAATTTGTGCACAAAAGTAAAAAAGACTAGTTTTAAAAAATAGATTTGCTTTGTTGGAGATGGCAAATTATGTTGCACAATATTCGATTACAACTTAGGTGACAATATAATTATCAACGTGACAAGAGAGATTTTTTCTTTGCATTCAATCTTTTGCATATAGAAGTCAACTTTTTCAAATCAAATTCAACCTTTTACACTTCAAATGCTTAAAAAATTATAAAATTTTTTCGATTTAACTGACCATTTAAAATTGATAGTAAAATATATTTATTCTTATTTATTTTCGCAAATCTATTATACCTTGATTGTATAGTTATATATGAAATATATATATATTCATATATATGAAATATATGAAATATAGTTATATGAAGAGAATCTACAGTCAAATATAGAAGTAGATACTAGGGTAATCTAAAGTATGGACTTTCAATAAATTAAGTGGATGTTGAACTTTTTTTAATTGATTCTAAAGTAAAACAAAAAGGATAAATATTGCTACTTTCACATTATTTTCATAGCTTCGTGTCTTTGTAAAAGAACAAGATTTTTTCAGTAAGTTGGATGTGATCAACATTTATGTACGTTAAATTTTACTCGACATATATAAGTTGAACAGTCAAAGCACTACACGCAAAGAAAACAAAAGTGATTCGTCAGTTTGTCGAAAGCGAACTTCGATTATCGTTCTTGAAAACGAAGTAAGCCGGACATCGATGTGGTCGGGCTTTGAGTACCAACGATGGAAGTAAGAAACTTAAATTTTTCCAAATCATATTTAATTTATGTGTTGAATAACAAGTGTTTAAATAAAATAAAAATTTATTTATAAAAATAATATTTAAAAAATAGTTCCAGCTGTGGGGGTTCGAACCGGTGACCTCACGGTTAGGAGTTGAGAACTCTCCCAGCGTGCCAAAGCCAATATATTTTGCCTACTGTTAAAATTCACCATAGCTAGCGCAACGTTATTTTTAGTAAAACAAGTTGTGTGTTGCATTGCGTTTTGTTATTCTTTCATTATATTTTTATTGTTATTTATTCGGTGTTTTTCGTTATTTTTTCATTAGAGACAACTGAATTTTCGTTTGCTGCAAGTACAGCTCGCAATAGATACTAAAGCTCTGCATTAATATATTCATCAAGTGAATATACCCTGATTCTTTGCTGTAGCAGTCACTGCAAGGAAAGCTGCAAGCGAATAAATGTAAACAACAGGTCGTGTAACGCAAGAGAATAACGTTTTATTTGTTCTCTGTTCTCTTTTCATACACTCTTGCACTGAGGTGAGCTTGCAATCTACGCGTTGTTGTAGTTTTTTCTCTGACCTGAATAAGAGTTAATATGTTGGGTTTTCCCCGCAATGAGCTTTATGTTATTCTTAATGCATAGTCAGTTTGATGTTGGATAGAGGTGCAATCAAACGCATTTATTTAAGATAAAAATACATTAATATTAATAAAAATATTTCATTCTAAATGGATATTGATATTTTGAGTCAGGCCCGTTGCCAGAATTTACCTAAGGGGGGGTTTTGATAAAAAAATCTATAAGTATATACCAGTAATAACTGAAAGAAAATTTACGAAAATTTTTAAGCAAATCCGTTTTCTTTTAAGACTGAATATGCCTGTTTTTAAATGACCATAAAAGAGATGAGAAGAGTTTATTTCATTTTTTTTTTTACAAATAAATTTTGAGTTCTAAGTTTTTTGATTTTTGCCTATGGTTTCAAATTGAGAAATTTTAATTTCTTCTAATAAGTATTATTCCGAAAATTAGCACAAAAAGTTAAAATGTGTGTGACAAAATTTTACTAATTCAACAATATTAGTGTGAACGGTAAAAATAGGTTAGATTTCTTGTAGTTTATTAAAATCAAAATTAAAAACACCTATGAAAAATGCAAACATTTTTTAATAAGTTCACTTGGTGAAGCTGTTTTACGATGTGCCT
This sequence comes from Coremacera marginata, assembly GCA_914767935.1. Lineage (NCBI taxonomy): Eukaryota > Metazoa > Arthropoda > Insecta > Diptera > Sciomyzidae > Coremacera > Coremacera marginata. The sequence continues at coordinate 41,019,384 of OU612047.1, read as the reverse complement.
TTACGATTTCGTAACGAAATCGGATTCCGAAATTGGAAAGATTGCGAAATGTTTGTTACGATTTCGTTAAGAATATTTCGAAATCTTTCCGATTTCGAAATCCGATTTAGTTGAGAAATCGTAACGAAAATCGTATGAAGGAGTTAATACGACTTTGCAACGAAATATCGTAACGATTTCGCAACGAGTCTTAATGAAAATGTTACGAAAAAGTTACGATTTCGTTCAGACAGTTCGAAAGAAAGGAACTTTTACTCTGTTAGCATTTTAATATGTGGTAAAAACAGTCGCATAACGAAATTTTATATAAATTCTTATAAAAAGTGAAACTGTTCCGATAATTGCGTAACGAAATTGTAACGATTCTTTAAGACAGCAATATCGACATAGTCGTCAACTATGGTTTGCTGGATAGATATGTCATAAAAAATGTCAAGCTAACTTTCTTCAATTTACAAAATTATATTCGATCTATGTGCAATTTCATGAATATATTTTACTGGATATCAGGGGCTGTTTGAGCATTGAAACTGATTATTTAATATAAAAACTCCTTGAAAACTAATTCCAATATAATGATTATGACTTTTATAAGCAAAATTAATCTTTCACTTGGCCAAACAATTTTTCAATAATTAAGTGAAGTTTTCAAGGAAATTGACAGCATTATCACAATTTATCTAAAAAAAAAAATCACATTTGAATTTAAAGTCTCATTTGTGTTATTTCTTATACTTTCTGGACCCTAAGGGGGGGGGGGGGGATTTTAGGTGTTAAAACCCTTGTCTACGGGCCTGCCTGTTGTGAGTAACATTAAAAACTGTTTAAGCTGCGAATAAGAACCTGAATAATAGTAAATATGTTGGGTTTTCCCCGCAATAAGCTTTTGTTATTCTTAATGCATATTTGTGTTATTTTTTGTTGCTTTATTCGCTACCTTCGATACAAAAACCACTAAAACTGTCGAAAATAGTTTATTTCGGCCGTAGCTGAACTCCTAGAGGGATTAAATATATGAGCTGGTCCTATTATTTTTGCCCCTCAACATTTCTCCCGAACACATCTAAATACCATCCTTCTTCGGCTCCCCATACAAAAAATCAAAAGCTGTCGAAAATAGTTTATATCCGCCGTAGCTGAACTCTAAGAGGGGTCAAATCTATGAGTTGGTCCTATAATTTTTCGCCCTTCGACATTCCTCCCGAACACACCTACCTCCTAAATACCACCCTTCATTGGGTCCCAGTACAAAAAACATTCGTTCTACGAACGAACGAATAAAAAAATATTCGCTAAATATTCAGGGTATGAACACTGATATTTTTGTTATTTTTTATTGCTTTATTTGCTACCTGCTGTTGTTACTAAAGCATCGTGCTCTTATTATCTTTATTTCTTATATCTGAATAAAACAAAGAAAGTATAAGATCAGGTATGAGCAAAGCAGAAAAGGGACAGAGGAAATTTTTTTTTCTATAGCATGAGAACATATTCAGGGGGGCGAAAAAGCATACTCATGCAGGGCTCCGATAGATACATACAAATAATATAGATAGATACATAGGATATTTTTTGAATAAACTCCAAAATTGGTCCAGTGGCATAAGTGTCACCATGGGTCAAAGGTACGTAACAAAGAGTATTGCCTTGATTACATTGTTTTTACATATTAAGCAGATAAATATATGGATTAGTTTATTAATCTGTGCAATCGAAATTGTCTGCTTTTCATTCAAAAAAGTTTTTTTTTACCTCTTTTTATATTTTTTGTTGATTTTAAACAAAGATTTTTAAATGATATTCGAAGTTATTATTTGTGCAGTTTATCATTTTATTATAAGTTTCATAGTTGTCAAGCATTATTTTCGGTGATGACTATTAATGACTATTGAATAACTTTTAAAGGAAAACACACACATCTTTTGTTCTCTTGGAAACAATATTAAAAATTTTGCTCTAAGCATTAGATAATCGCTTATAAAAGCATGACAAAAAAAAAAAAAAAAATTGAAAAAAGAAATAATTTGCATAATTGCATAATAAGAGAAAACTCAAAGTTGAGATATTTTAACCAACAGTAAGCAGGTAGAGTGTTTAAACCAGTTAAAGCAGTAATATCGCGTATAGCCAGAATAAAAATTAACTTTATTTAAATAATTTCTATTTAATGAAATTCAACTGTTCATAAATAAGCAAAACTTTCGTTTTCATTCTGAATAAATATGCAATTTTATTAAAGTTTCTATTGTCCAAATATCATATATAAATAAAGCTAAGAAACGTTAAAATTTAATTAACTTAAGTTGCAAAATTTGTTGAAATATCTTGATATAATAATGAGCGACAAAATGTTTATACCTGATGATAATATTCAAGAAAACAAAACTAACAACAACAACAATAACAACACTTCAACATGGCAATGAAACATTTAATAAATTCGTAACAACATTTTGACTGCTAAATTTTTTAAGTGACGCTAAATGAAATATTTAAAAAGTAGCCAAGACATCAATTAAAAACAGTATGAAGCGAAAAAGTATGTGAAAATTATGAATGGAAATAATCCATTTGCGAAAGTTGTGCAATTAAGCTGACCATCATTGCTGCTGGCGTTGTCGCTATCGCTGTTGTTGTTGTTGTTGTTGTTGTTGTTGTTGTTGTTGTTGTTGTTGTTGCCTCTATTCAAACATTCCACTTTGGCTTTTAGTGCATTTTTCTTAAATCCCATCATATGACAGAAATATGAGGAAAACTATGACCACTCATATATTAATTTTATTAAGCTGAGAAACAAGGCGCTAAAAAATTTGTTGCAGCAAAAAGCAAAAACAACAAAAGTAGCCAGCTCACTATAAATTAGAAAAAGTTGCTACATCGTCTAAGTCTGCAGTTTTCGACAAATGATGTTCATATGTTGCGCATACGCATTTCTTTTAACAGCGTCGCTACAAATATTACGACAATAAAATTATAGAAAAAAAAGCCGAGTTTAAAGAAAAAAAACTAGAAACTTGACTATGAAAAATGGAGTTAACATTAGAAAATTACTTTTTAAAAAACACTTTAGCTTTCAATGATTCTGTGTCTGTGGAAGCTCCAAGCTCCGCATATTTTTATTTCTTTTGCTGTAAAATATTTTGTTTTTGATAAATGCCAATTTAACCGGAAGTCACTGTAGCAACGACGCATTTTCTTTGTGGAAAGTGTTTGGCCACCAACTACGCCCAAACTGACCGCTGTCATGAAAAATGGTAACATTCAAGTTGTGTGATTTTTCAAGGATCCAGTTTTTAGATGGTATTTTTTACTTGTTATGTTAGCTTCGACGACTTTATCTTTAATAAATTATAGGTGTTAATATGTAACTAGGTTCGAAATGGAAAGGTTTTTGTTTGCTGGAATGAGGAACTATCTGTGGATTTTAAAATAATTTATAAGCTGAAAACTATTCGCAACATTTGTTTAAGTGCTGTGCTTGTTTGTTATAGGTAATTATTGAGAGGCTTGCAGGTTGTCACCCTAGAGATTTTTTGAACATAACTCGTCATAAAAACAATGTATAGTTGATTTGCTGCATACGTTGGTAGGAGGAAGTAAAAAGCCACAGTGCTAAGCTAGAATTCAATTGAATTTTCTAGGAATAATAATTAGACAGCAAATTTTTCCAAGTATCTTAAATCGAACCTTTGTAATCTTGACTTGCAAGTTGCCACCTCTGCAAAAATTGCTGAAAATGTAGAAAACCTAAAGTAAAAACACCTGGTAGCAACCTGCAAGCCCACAAAAGTGCCAAACTGCATTTTGACGTCATTTTAGAATCAATATAATAAAAACTTGCTAGTATATGTTAGCCTTGGAATTCTGTTTGGATTATCAAAATTTTATGAAGAAGTAACACATCAGAAATATTTACATTCAATTGTCGATTAATATGTGCGCGGTGTATAAAGACAGGACAAGTGCATCATTTTTATTTTTTCAATTTTTAAGAACTATATTTTACACTTTGTTAAGCAGACACTGTTTTTACATCAGTACGCTCCAATAGTAGGTAAAAAGTGATAACTACTTTATAACATAACATAACATAACATAACATAACATAACATAACATAACATAACATAACATAACATAACATAACATAACATAACATAACATAACATAACATAACATAACATAACATAACATAACATAACATAACATAACATAACATAACATAACATAACATAACATAACATAACATAACATAACATAACATAACATAACATAACATAACATAACATAACATAACATAACATAACATAACATAACATAACATAACATAACATAACATAACATAACATAACATAACATAACATAACATAACATAACATAACATAACATAACATAACATAACATAACATAACATAACATAACATAGCATAACATAACATAACATAACATAACATAACATAACATAACATAACATAACATAACATAACATAACATAACATAACATAACATAACATAACATAACATAACATAACATAACATAACATAACATAACATAACATAACATAACATAACATAACATAACATAACATAACATAACATAACATAACAAAATTTTTTCAAAAATTATTGTTTACATCAAAAAAGATCAATTCGATATTTTCAAGCGTTCCTTATTGAAAAGCATGCTTTAAAATTTGTACCAAATGTGTAGACTAATCTCTGGAACAATCATCACAAAAGGATTAAATATTTTTTAAATCCTGAATGCGTCGTTTATCGTTTTTGGTCGTGCAAGTGGTAGAGCGCTTTGCCACAGACTACCATGGCTAAATCGGCCCTTTTTTCGACTACTTTTCTATACTTATGGGCGTAATAAATGGAGTAATGGAGTGACAAAGTTAATACACCCCCTACGCAGTACGCGTGGTGGTAAAAATATATGACTAGAGGGCAAACAAATATCTCTGAACGTGATCAAAAGTACAATAGTAACGATTAAAGTTGAAAATTTTATCTTCTACAAAGAGTTATTCTACGAAATGTAGTTAAATAAAACTTATATTTTAAATTAACTTTTTTTTAAAGTCTGTCCGAGTTTTGTTTTTTTCTTAAAGCACAAAAACCTATAATTTTTTCTAAAAAAATCTTTCTGTTTGTTATTAACGGAACATTGTTAAATAAATCTACATTTGAGTTGCGCTCAAAAATATACACTTATAAAACGATTTGTTAACTATTTGATTAAGGACCCCTATTAGGGGTTTTACCGTCTTTTCGTTGACTGTAGTGTATATTTCGATGTTTTTAGCAATTTTGAGCAAAAGCTTTGATTTGCCGAAGTTCGAAGCAGTTGAGAGGACTCGCACTTTTTGGTACCACGGTGACATTGTTAGCTTGGTACCAATTTTGGTACCAGACTGGGCAAAATAGTACTGAACCTAGGTGCTAACGTATAAAAGGCAGCAAAACCGCTCCAGACACTTTCTGATGTAAATTTCGGTATTGATGGTGCGATCTGTAACAAATTCCTTACTTCGAAGGCCAAACCATGTATTTTTTTGAAAATTTAGTATGCTTTTATGAGTTATTAATTTCGAGGATACTCCACCCGTGTAAGGAGCAGTATAATATTCATGTACAGGTAACTGCTTGAGATCCGCTTTGAAGTAAATTCCGTCATCCATGATCACGCATTCAAATTTTAACAGGTTCCAGCGATATAGATTCTGAGCTCTCTTTCTAGCTTCAGCGTTTTTTTCTTCTGACCTATCAGGTACTATTTGCACTTTATAACTTCTCAGGGTGTAAAATGTTTTTAATCCGTTGAACAGTTGATGTTTTCGCTTTTACCTTTGTATCCCGTACCGAAGTGCCAGGATTCTTCTAAAACAGATGCTTAACTTTTTGAGCCAACCCATAGCTTGCTGGAACGCTTTTTCTTCCTGACCCTGATTCCTTGATAAAGAGGTATCGTCTTTGTATCGTTTTATGACCGTTTCGATAATTTTTACTCACACGCCAATTTCGCGAGTGATCTTTTTGTACGTGGTGTCGAGGTTTTTCCAGGTATTTGCAAATGATTGCTTTCTGCTTCTCTTCACTTGCTCAATTTGTTCACTTATGATTATCTTTTTTTAAAATTAGCAATATTTATACTTTATTTAGGTAACAACTATATTGCTAAAGATTTAATACTTTTACATTATAGACTAAAAACAAAAGGACAATTTTTACTGGGACAGACCTTAGTTAACTTTATTTGATAGATAATAGCAATCGATTAATAGAACATAGTTTAAACCCATCGCCCATTCTCTAAGTATTCAAGTCGTCAAGAAATAACTTGTAACCTCCGCATATATAACTAAAATTAATATTTGAATTTACTCGGTCTTTTCTTGCTGTTTTAGGAAAAGAAAAAGTCACAACATATAAAAATACAAAATATAAAAAAGCATAGAAGTGTTTTTTTGGAGATATGCAGTCAACAAGAAATCGATTTTACTGCAAATGATTTGACACATAAACTATCTTGCAGGAGTCAATACTTTTAAAACTATCTATTAGTTTATTATTAAAGTAGTACTACGCATATTCTTTTATAAAGTTCGTAATTTATTAACTCAATCATTCTTTAACTATTTAACATTTATTACTTTGGAACACCTAAAGCCAAAAAACAACAAGATTAACAACTCTACTGAACAAATACACATTATCGCTCTTCACATTACTGACCTATATGTAGAAATTGCTGCCACAATTAGAAGAGGCATGCACGTGATATGTTTGCAATGTCATGCAACAAAATTCCACAACCACTACATGAAGAAATTCCGAAATTTATGGCATGTTGTAAAATTTAATAAAAATAAGTAACAAGCTTAAAATATTAGTTATGCTTATTAAATACTTTAGCCATTGGTGCTGGTTGATCAAATATTAAGCTTTATTTGTTCAATGCCAATATTGCTCAAATATGCTAAAAGTAGTAATGTCTTTAGTAAAACTTAAAAGCAGATAAAAAAGCAGAGATTGAGTTATTTGTATCGACAAAAAAAAAAAACAGAAATGACAACCGTGATGATCCTTCAAGGTAAACGGCGTATAAGCATGCGCAACATGCTGCTACATGCTTCAAACATACTCCAAGTGCATCTTCACATTGTTTTACGGCATTTTAACTTAATTTATGGCAATGATCAGTGCTTTGCCGGGACCGGTTCAGAAAAAACCACTTACTTCATTTGGCTTTCAGACAACTTTTAATTTAGTGCCAGTTTCGCTCAATTGGGTCAGTCTAGACTGAAAAGGAAGCCTAGCAAGGTTGGCATTAAATAAAACAAATATCTTCACGATTCTGCGATTAATTTGTATAAATAATTTAATTAATTTAAATCTTAACGGAATTGCTTTATTTATGTATGGATCAGAAAAAATAAAATGTCTGCACTACCATAAATAAGACTTAATTTATGGTTGCAGCAAAATTAGTTGCCTGAAATTTCACGCCATATTTGCAGAAAACATTAAAATTTATTTCTCATTTTAAAATTTTAAAAACTTTCAAAATGCTAATCACTTAATAAAAATGACATGAAATATATGTATGCATGAGTATACAATTGACAAAAACTCAACGATATCATAGGAAATAAAAGTTCCCAAAACTAAAACAAACGATTGAGTGTCAATGAACTGCTCTTAACTTTTTAATTTTACGTTTTTAGATTTGAAGCAGTTCAATTAGCATATTTAATGGGGGGAAAAAAAAAATTATTTTTTATATTCAGTGAGAAAAAAAAAAATTATTGAGTAGGCGTTGGAGTCAACTTGGCGATTTTTTAACTTTGCTAAAAAGTGATTGTTATGTTTTGTAAAAAAAAATCTCATGCTAGCTAGCAGCGATCACTTTGATTTTTAAAAGCAAAACAACAACCTGAGCCCCGAGCATCTGGGGGGCCTCAAAAGTGGTGAATGAAAAAAAAAAAATTGCTCTCAAAATTGCTGTGTTCACGTTTTTTAAAATCTAACCGATAAAAAAATTATATGTGTGACCGCCACGCACGCAAGTATTATATTATTTGAAGTTTGACTTGTGATCTTTTTATTTTTTTCTCACAAATTAAATTTTTCTCTGAGAACTTTTTCTATCTTAAGCCCTAAGCTTTGAAAGTCTTTGATTAAACTTACACTTACCTCACCGAGTTAAACAGAAAATTTTTCGATCTCAGAATGATTTTTTTTTTAATCTCAGTTTAAAATATTTAAGATTTGATGTTTAAGTTGAAGATATGATATTTATATTAAAGTTTAAGAGTATTTTGGTGCGTTGATCATGAATCTGAAGTTTAATTTTCACTAACAAACTTAGTTCTCCATAAATCTAATATTGATGTTTAAAATATGAGCAACTTTCATTAAGATTATGTGAGAACTAGATATGATGGAGAAAAATGAATTTCAGATTCATGATCAACGCCCCCAAGCTACATCAAATACAGAAATTTCGATTTCTTAACAAAAGAGAAAAATATGCTTTTTCTTGTTGCCTTAACTGAACCTCGCCCAGCAATAAAACAATTTTTATGTTTAAACAGTTGTTTTTAAAAACTTGACTTGGCATGCCAACTAACAAATTTTAAAAATACTTTTATCATTATATATACGTAAAAAAAAACAATCAATTGGCCATTTCAGCTCTTGGAAGCGTTTGACCGTGCTTTTATATGATCAAACTCTATGTGTTGTGTGTATTTTCAAATGTTCTTACACAAATGATCAAGAACTGGACCTACAAGCTTTATACAGCACAGTGGGACAAATTCCGAATCTAGGTGGACAAAATTACTGATAACATATCTGTTGTATATAGAAAAAAATACGGCAAATAAGGCACGAATTTTAGGAATTTTTTCATGTAAATAAAACAAAAACTTCTTCAAAATCAATAAAAGATCAAGATCAAAAAAACCAATTCATGAATTTTGCTAGAAAAGCAATATCTGATTCAACCCACTGAAAAACGATTTATAACTTTCTTAACCCTCTAATGCATAGGACCGCCTCTAGGCGGGGTTTACGCCTATCGATAGTAAACCGTAATCTGTGGAAAAATTTTTAAATTGTTTTCTTTGGAGTGTATACGTATGTCCAAAGTACATTTCAGTTTGTACCGCTTGGCGCTGGCATGCTTCGTTTGAGAATTATTTCAATTTCAAATTCAATTTCATCATAAATTAACGAATTTAATTAATTTTTAAAAAAGCTTGATTTCCGGTCAATTAAAAAACACATTATTTGAAGTGATATCGAAGTGAAAAAAATACTGGTGAGTAGGAAATTGTTCACTTCATAAATACCTGTTTTGTAATTAAAAATCTAAATCCAATTCTCTGCTTATTTTTTGTGTTTATGCCCAAGTCTGCTTCTAGGCGGAGTCGACATTTTCACCTGCAACAAACCCGAACAAAGTATCAAAACGAAAAACGAACCCCAGATTCGTTTTTATCTTAAGCAAATTAGTCTGATCTGATTTTTGGAGCTCAAACAAAAAATGTGGCATTAGAGGGTTAATTAAAATCGAAATGAGATAATATATACTTTCAAGGCTTATCGAGTTGTATGGGGCTATTTTCTCAATAGAATTTGTCGATCTTTGCTACATAATAAATTGTGAGTTCACTGAATAAGTGATTCAACATTTAATGAGAAAGTTTTTAATATCCTTACATCAACAAGGTGCCACACCCACCTTCGTCCAATTACTTCCAGGAGTTTGTTGAGGAGCAAACAAAAGAAACTCGCTCACAAAAATTTTAAACTTGTCTTCACAAGTACTATCGGAGTTTTATCAAGAGAGTAAATTGCGACCTTGTATTCACAAGCTTCTTAGAATTTACTTCGAAATGCAAGCCCTAGATAACAAGTTCACCTAAATATTTGAAGTTATTCCAGCTCAACTTGAAAAGGCCTTGTATAAAAGTAATTATTCAAGTTTTACTTGAAAGAGCGTTGTAAAAGTCTTGAAAATTCCATTTTATTGTGCAATTTCTTATATTTATATGAAAAAAATACGAAGGCATTTGGAAGAATTTTTTCCTTTTGATGAAATCTGGGTGGTGGAAAGTGGATAGGGATTCAAAATGGGTGAGATTCCTCTGAAAGGAAAGAAGAAAGTTCTGCTTCAAACATTTGATTTTTCGTTTTCGAGGTCCAAGCATCTATTTTTGTTAGTATTTTTGCTTTGAATGAATACTTGGTGGAACAAATGATTTGAATTGGGATGAACTTACGAGTTTTGCGTCCAACCTATCATTTAATATGTTTTCGAGGTCGTTGAAACTATTTTTGTTTAAATTTTTGATGCATCAACTAGTTTATGCATCCGTTTTGCGATTAGTTGCTCGTCTATAGGGCTCTTTATGGACAATATTCATCCAATACGAGTTCATACTGTACATACCGAAAAAGCCATCGTCACAGTAGAGGTGAGTGTGACCGAGGACCAAAATTTATCGATTTGACGCCGTTCTCAACAACTCGGCCTTTGCCTGTCTACTATGTAAAAAACTTTGAGGAAAGACTTGGGCCTTCACCCATATAAAATTTAACTGGTACAGGAATCGGAGTCATCAGACCATCATTTGCGTCGTATATTCGGTTAGTGCGCTAAAAGTCAATTGGAAGTTCTATCGCATTTTTACCTTAACAGGTACATAAATAACCAAAATTTGAAGTGAAAACAATTCTAAAGAGACTTTTCAGTTTCCCTAACATCTAGAAAAAGTAACTGTCTGGTGTACTGGCCGACAGACCAATCTACATACTTTTTCAACACTGAAGATGAAGCCAAAGTTAATGTCAACTTTTTGGCTCCCCACGTCAATATCAACAATCTTAGTGCTAAATGATACGTAAATAGCGTGAAATCATCACTTTATTGAGGTGAAATTTTGGCGTCCGAATCATATCAAGATATGGGCCACCTTAGGTTATGAGATTTGACTCCATTAGATTCTTTTTTGTGGACTTGCGTCAAGTCCCAGGTCTATGCCGATAAACCAGCTGACAACCAACATTCGGTGCGTTATTGGCGAGATAAGGCCGGTTATGCTGGAAAAGTCTTTTTCGGTTTCACAAACAGGTCGACAGCTCCGTCCAGTGCTTGACACAGCTCTGTGTATTTCTGCAGTAAATTAAACAATTTCAATTGCATTCAATTAATATTTTACAAAAACGAACACACTGTTTCGTTGTTGCAACGACTCAAAAATGTTAAAATGCAGTGCAAAATGTGAGAAGAATGCAAAGTTTCAAATACGCCTTGCTTGAAAAACCATTCAAATATTAAACTTGGGATTATGTCAGTATTACAAGGCTGATAATAAGCTTTTCAAAGTACAGAGAAGTGCAGAACTATGTATAGAAGGAGCCTTGCGGTCTACTCCAACGGATGCGTTAAATGTTATCCTACACTTACCTCCCTTAGACCTAATTGCCATCGAAGGTGCTACTATCACAGCTCTGAGGCTAAGGGAGTCTGGATCCTGGTTTGGAGATGGTAACGGACACTCAGATATACTGGCCTCGGCCACTATTCCTTCCAACACAGACTACCGCACACCACAGGTAATCCTTGATAAAAAATATAATGTCCGCATTCCTACACGACAGGAATGGGAAAGCAGGCCTCACTATATGGAGGGGGCCATGAACATATTTACTGACGGCACTAAGCTCGAAGATCAAGTGGGTGGGGGAGTCTTTTCCCCGGACATGGGGATTGAGACGTTCTTCCGACTACCCGATCACTGCAGCGTCTACCAAGCAGAGGCCTTAGCCATCAAGGAAGCAGCACAACACTTCAGGGTAGGGAAGCAACACCTCAAATATAATTATTATATTTTCTCGGACTGTCAAGCGACGCTAAAAGCATTATGCTCCTATACCCAAAACTCTAAATCTCTTGCTGCATACCGCAAATCTCTCAACGAAATGGCTGAGTAATTCAGGATCCACCTTGTACGGGTGCCTGGGCACCGAGACATAGAAGGCAATTGTAAAGCTGACGAACTGGCTAGAAGGGGTACGACCGCCGCTATCCTTCCAGAAAAAGATGTGGTAGGTATACCCTTGGCCACCTTTAAACTCCAGTGCAGGCGAAACACGCTGTGCCAGTCCAATGAGCGGTGGTATAACCTTGTCACCTGTGCCACAGCCAGACTTGCCTGTCCTTCCTACGACAGCAATCGCACCTCCTCGCTACTGGGACTCGAAAGACCGAATCTCTCTGTTCGGGTAAGGGTACTCACCGGACACTGCTTGATAGGAGCTCACGCTCTTCGTCTAGGCTGTGAAGCCAACGACTTCTGCAGAAGCTACAGAGATGATGAGGAGGAGGAAACCGTACAACACTTTCTCTGCCACTGCCCCGCTCTAAGTAGAAGGAGACTAAATACCCTCAGTCGACCCCTCTTTCACTCTCCTGCTTCAATCTTAAAGATAGATCCAAAGAAAATCGACAGATTCATTAAGTCCACGGGATGGTTTAACGGAGACAGGACTCTTATAACACCAAGTCAAAGGAGATTATATGGTATAACAAGGGGCCTATATTGGCCTAAGTGCACTAGATGGGTAGCCGTCTCAACTATACCAACCTAACCTAACCTAACCTTACCTTACCTAACCTAACCTAACCTAACCTACACGGCTGATATAATCCCAAAAAAATTTGGAATTTCGACTTCTTTTTGCTTGGTAATATGCCAATCCCACCATAGTGACATAGCCCCAAGTCACTATGCCACTTGGGGCTATCTCACGGCACCCCCTAAAAAGTACCCTTATAATAAAGAAATACGGCAGAAATTTTGGAATAAAAACTTTAACTGTAGCTGGATTCAAAAAAAGTAGACAATAATTATTGATGTTGTTATCGATAATTTTCCTCGCCACGTTCATAGAAAATGACAGTTTTCATTAGATAACGACAAAGACAATCGTCGTTAAGGGGAGGGTAAAGTTTGTTTTGTCTAAAAAATACCATTTTTTATGAATTTTTTTAGAAAAAAATTATTACTGTAGGTTTATTTGACATATTATTATATAAAAGTACAACATTTGAAAAACATTTAAAAAAATTTTTGTTCAAAAATAAAGAGAAATAACGAATTTATTGTAGATCTTCGCAGGCGCCTCGATAAGAAGGTTTTGTGCGGTGACCAGCCTACAGCATCACTGGATCATCTGAAACAAAAAAAAAACAATATGCTTTCTTTAGTCTCTTACTTTATCTCTCCAGTCTCGTGGAGTTTTTTTTTAATTTTTAAATTTTTAAATTTTTGGCACCATTTTGAAAGCAAAATGACAATTTTTGACGAAAAAACTCGACGTAACTAGAGAGATATTTACATGTAGAAAATGTGTAGAAAACTTCAGAACGATCGGTTCAGTAGTTTTTTCTGTATGCTGGTCACCGACTTTAAAAAATAGATGTCTGGGAAAATCGATTTAAAGTTTTGTAGACTGAAAAAATGAAAAGATCTTGAAAAAAAAACTGGATTTTCTATTAAAATAAGTACATGTCATCATCGATGCCGGGTCCACACAGTACAGCACTATCATCCACGTTATCTAAGGAATCTTTTTGCTCGTGTCTACCAGAGAACTGCAAAACTCACTTTTTGCTTGATTAAATCATTCACTGGAATTCTTACTCAACTCAACTCATTCAACAAAGTTCAGCGTTGAATAAAATCAGCACAATAATGTTTGAGTGAACGAGTGTTGACGTTGAATAAAATTAAATGATGCTCCTGAAGGCGTCGTTTGTGTGAGCTGATTGATGTATTGAATTCACAACTTTGAGTATTGGCGTTGAAGTGTATACGGTATGTGTTTCGTAAATGAGAAATCAAAGAAATAGTTAAATTAAGTTGTTTGCAGTCAATCGTAATAAAAACTTCACCCTTCTTCTTCTTGTTCTCTCTTTATCTCTCTCTCTCTCTCTCTCTGTCTGCACATGAAAGAACTCATACGTGTTGATTTTTGCTTTTTGCGATTCATTCTTGATGAAAATAATCGTTGTTGAGCCCAACGAACAAGCATGAAATATGTATCCGAAGACGATCGTTGATTAAAATCACAGAGCCAACACGAAGCACATGGTTTGATTGAATTTAACTCAACAGCGAGTGTGTGCATTCGAGCAAGTCTGATCGATTGAACGCAGAGGCATGATTTTTACAGTGTTGATTACGTCTGAATAATTTTATGTGAGTTTTGCAGTTCTCTGGTGTCTACGTAGAACTCTGTCTTCGTTGGTTTCGCGAGCAGCTTGCTCGTCCGCTCTGCTCATATTCGCAAAGAGTCTGTCGCGCGCGCCCATTCATATGCACTTGGTCCTGAAGTGATGCCCAAATCTTGCATGAAGGTCAGAAAAGCAGTAGAGCCTTCGTTAAAAAGTGATGCTGCAATTTCAACGACAGTTGCGGTACCACTCACTGATTTAGTACTAATTTTTCATATGAGTTCGTTGCGGCTTTCGTTGTTGTTCTGCGTGAAACCACCCATTTCAATGATAAATTTAGCATTTTTTCGATAATACAATATTTAAAACCTAGCAAAAACAAAACGGGGCACGAGTTAACGAAATCGGAGCAAAACTGAAATGACGCACATATCTGCTCTCCTTAGCGTTCAATTTCAGACTGAAATATATATTCTACATCAAAGGATACAATGTACGTTACACATTTTATTATCACCTGACGATATTAAGACGAAAAGAGGGGATAAAAGTAATACAATAGAGACCGAAATAGTTGCCGCTCGCAGCTCAGCGCAAAACTAAGTTAGAGGTACGGTCATTCAACGTACTGTAACTTCGTTAGTTTTGCCTGACCTAAAAATTAAATACAATATACTTCAGATGTTGTACTTTCAGAAACAAATATAAAAAAAATATGGAAAAAAAGAGTTGTCAAACCTTACCTCCCCCTTAAGGCGTTTGGGAATTCCACTATTGGAAAAAGAGTGCCAACAAATTTTTTAAAAATGGATGTATTTAAGTAAAATATTCATCGTGTGCAAATAAAAAGATTCATCGAGGGTAAATCTGGATTGAATATCAAAGTATCTGTAATTGGTTTTTGAGACAATATTAATAAAGATTTCAACATTTTTTTTTTTTTTAGTAAAGATAGATTTTGGTTCGTTTGTGTCTAAACTGAAATGAAAATGTGTCAAATTCGCTAAATTGCAATTTAGACTGATACCCCTGATAAGGAAGTTTTACTTTTAACTAAAATAGAAAACGTCTGCGAAGAATTAGTGTGTGGAAAAATAAAAGAAAACTTGACGAACCTGATCGACGGCAATGCTGTCTCTAGGCCAGACGATATTCCTTCTGTTGATGTTTTTGTTGTTATTTTGTTGGTGGTTACCAACTGCATGATGCTGTTGTTGTTGATTAAAAATTGTATTTAAATGTGCTGCAGAAGCGTGTAAATTTCCAGCAGAAGCTGGCCTAAACTGTGTCAACGGCACATATTGCTGCTGTTGTTCTGAATATTGTTGTTGTTGTTGTTGGTGTTGCTGGTTTTGCAGCAACTCTAAATTATATGCCATCGTTGTCAAACGTCTGGCTGGTATTGCCGGTGGTCTCTGGTTTTTGTTGTTGCTGTTGTCGTAGCTGACCTCATTCTGCGCAAGAATGTTGTTGCTGCTGTTATTATTGTTGTTGATACTGGCGATTGTTGTTGCTGCTGCTGCTGGGGTCGCGGCACGACTAGGACGTTGTGATAAAACAGGGCAATGATTATTTATTATGTTGCATTCATTGTTGTTGTTGCTGCTGCTGCGCACATCACAATCCAGCGACTTGCAATGATTGCTTGCATTATTCAAGGAAAGCGAACGTGCAAAAGAACTTTTAAAGTAGCGACACGGAAGATTAAAATCAAAATCTGGAGGTGATGCTGATGGCAGAGTTGGAGCTGTTGCTCCTGTTGTTGTTGTCCCATTTCTTACTGCTGCTGCTGCTGCTGTTGCATTTGTATTCATATCTAATGAATGCATTTTATTCATATGCAAATTCATGGTGAACATGTTATTGTTGTTGTTCATAATTTTATTACACTTACTTTTTTTGCTGTTGTTGTTGCGATTGTTGCAATTATTATTTACGCCAGATGTCATGCGTATCACTTTCGTCACGCCACTTATTATTATTTTGACAGTTTGTCATTTGACACACGACGCAGCTTAGAAATTAAAAAAAAAATTTTGTCATATATCTTAAAGTTTTAAAACTCATAAAATTTAAGATTTTTTTTAAGAGTTTTTTTTTAAATAACCAGCTTTTTAAAGTTACACTTATGCATGTGGGTGGCAACGCTTTGGACAAAATGTACGTTCTTTTATTACAAGCTATTTTTTTTTTTTTTTTTTTTTTGAGTGAAGTTGGTTATTTTTTTTTTTTTTAGCTTTGCTTACTTCATTACAGTTGTTTTTTTAAGGACACAATTTTTGCTTGTTTTTTCTTTTTTACCAGCTTTAAAACTTTTTTTTATCATTTATAAAATGCTCTGCTTTCTGCTCTAGTTACTTTGAACAATTTTCGATTTTGTTTTTGATTAATTAACAAATTTTTTGGTGTCCATAAGACAACAACAACAAAAATGCTGTAACATAGCAACACTGTGCTAAAGCATTTAAAACTCGCGTCCAACTCACTCGAACTTTCATTGGAGACTGACGCATAGCAATTTGCTTGTTGTTGTCGCTGCTATACACGCGGTCGCATGGCGGCTTTTGAGTTTCTTTGTTGTTCCATCATCATCAGAGTCGTTTTTGTACTCGCGGTCGTTGCTGGATCGCGAAGCTTTGTTGCCTCATTTTTGGGTGGTGATCGTTGCTGAAGCAATCAGGTTGGCTGCCGCTCTTCAGGTTTACGTTCTTTCATCGTTAACATCATCATCATCATCATCATCATCATCATCATCATCACCGTCGCCGCCACTCTCACGTGTTGCATGTTAGCCCAGCCGGCTTTTGTTGGTGGTTGTTTTTTCTTTAACGTCACGCTGCAGTGAAGATTTGAGAAAGAGCCACACTCAAGCGATGAGAGATTTTTAAGACTTGTTTTAAAGAAAACAAAATCGAAATTCTCACTTCCAATCAGTTTAACCTGGTATTAATCTTCATACCAGCACTGAAAGGTGTCGGTAAGGAAATTCCCTCTTTTGCATACAAAATAATTTTTTTACCCGTTTTAAAGTCTTATGGCGTTTTCTTTTCTTGGAAAAATTCTGCATTTTTTGTGCCCTTTATGAGAAATCTGCACTTTTTGTGTTATCTCAAAAAAAAAATTTTGACCTCTAAAATTAAATCGTGTTCTTTTCTCGAAAATTTTGATCTGAAAATCTTTTGATCTTTTGAGGGTCACTAAAATTCATGATATCGCGAGATTGTTGAGACCGTAGGCATCTCAGACGAACGGGTGTAGAAAATTTTGCGAAATCATTTGGATATGAAAAAATGATCTGCAAGATGGGTATCGCGTTTGCTCACTCTCGACCATAAACGCGATCGTGTGACTGATTCAAAGGAGTGTTTGGCAATGTTAAACAAATATAAGAAGGATTTTTTCCGTCGATTAGTAATCGTGGACGAAGCATGGATCCATCACTACACTCAAGAGGCAAAGGAACAGTCGAAAAAGTGCACTTCACCGATCGAAGAAGGCGAAGACGGTGCTATCGGCCGGAAAGAGTATGACGACAGTATTTTGGGATGAACGTTGTATAACTCACATTGATTACCTTCCACCGAAAAGAACGATCAATGACGAATACTATGCAGCCGAATTGGATCATTTCAACAACGCTTTCAAAGGGAAATGTCCCCACTTGGCAAGGAATAAAGTGCTCTTTCATCAAGACAATTCGCGCGTTAACATAATTCCATGAATTTAAGTACGAATTGCTTCCTTATCCAGCATATTCTCCAGATATGCTTGAACTTGAAGAAATGGCTCGGCGAAAAGAGAACAGAAGCCTATTTTGACGACCTTCCAAAAACGTATTTTTTGGATGGGATCAAAAAATTGGATGTGTATCAAGCTAAAAACTTTTTTTTAAAAAAAAAAAACCGACTACAAAATCACTACAAAGTATGAAATAATTTTAAAATTTTCCTTCTAATTTCTTGGTCATATTTGACAATTTATTTAAGCATATTATTACATTGGAAAACTTATTATTTGAACTTTTCTAATTTGTCTTACTATCATAAAAATATTACTTTCTTTATGAATAGAAAAGCTTTTAAGGTCTGCGCTAATATAATCAGACTTTTAATCAGAAGCGCCAACTTCAAAGCTTTTGTATTCATAAAGAAATTAATATTTTTATGATAGTAAAACACATTAGAAAAAAATTCAAATGATAAGTTTTCCAATGTAATAATATGCTTAAATAAATTGTCAAATATGACCAAAAAATTAAATGGAAAATTTTAAAATTATTTTTTACTTTGTAGTGATTTTGTAGTCGGTTTATTTTTTTTTCTTTTAAGTTTTTATTTCTTCCTTTTTAGAGAATATGATAAATTTTCGAAAAAAAGTGTATAAACTACATAAATACAATTGTTCTTAAAAAAATTCTTCTATTACATTCTGAAAGTCTGTTGGTTTTTTCAAACATCTGTCCCTTAAATCTAAATCAGATGTCACGTGTTTCATGTCAACACGTATAGTGTTTTTCTAATATTGCCACGCCCTATTGTTTAATAAGTGCCCACTTTCTTGAGCGTTATTTGTAATAATAGTGCCTACCCCTTTACTTCTTTTCAATACCCCAGCGTCAATATTAACTGCGATAGTGTTTATCTAGTATTCCCACGCCCATTTATCGAATAACGCCTACTTTATTGACCGTAAGTTTTAATAATTCTGCCTACCCCTGTACTACAATAAATTTCAGTGCCCTAGTGTCAATATTATTCGAGACGAACACTGTTTTTCTTATATTGCCACGCCCAGTAGTCGAATTCCGCCCAATTTATTGTCCGTAATTTGATCTAATAATGCCTACCCCTATACCAAATTGCAGAACCATAGTATCAATATTATTCGAGATATACTCATTTCTAATATTGCCACGACCATTTATCAAATAACGCCCATTTTCTTGACCGTAATTTGTATTAACTGTGTCTATGCCTACACTAAATTGCAGTACACTAGTGTCAGTATTATTCGAGATACAGTGTTTTTCTAATATTTCCACGCCCATTTGTCGAATAACGCCCACTTTATTGACCATAATTTGTAATAATAATGCCTACCCCTATACTAAATTGCAGTACTCTAGTCTCAAAATTATTCAAGATACCCTGTTTTTCTAATATTGCCACGCCCATTTGTCGAATAACGCCCATTTTATTGCCCGTAATTTTTAATAATTGTGCCTACCCCTACACTAAATTGCAGTACCGTAGTGTCAATATTATTCGAGATAAAGTAGTATCTAGTATTGCTAGATCTATTATTGCCACGCCCAGTTCTAGAATACCGCCCACTTTTTAACGGGCACCTTCATGCTTATGATATCTATCTGTTCACCAAAAATTATGGCAATCAGACATATGGTTTAGGAGTTATCGATGTACATACATTTAAAAAAAAAAATGTCCTCCTTTTTGAAGTCGGTTAAAAAGGAGACTATATTGAGAGATCAATATATATTATCAAACGAGATCAATATATACATTATCAAACGGCCCTCGTACAACGCATAATCTTCAGAAAATATTGTTTTCGTTAGTAATATTTTTGGTTTTAATTTTCATTTATTTGGGCATCTTTCAAAATTTATAAAATATTTTTGACCATTTGCGACATGTGATAACTTCACTTTCGAAGCGAACATCGAAGCAAATTATCGAAGTGGCAGCATGTTATAAAAAACATCAAAATTGTATGAAAAAATGAAAGTAAAGTGATATTTAATCGAAATTATCGCCTGTCGAAAGTGTTGCAACATACCAATTTTCGACAAATTGTCGAACATCGAAGTTTACGAAGTGATAACATTTCGCCACATATTATAATTATGTCTCTCAAAAAAAAAAAAAACCAGAAATTAATAATGTATTGGAAATGACACACCCACCTAGACGGACTCACTTCTTCGGACATTTTATCCGAAACGCAATCTGCTATCCGCAATCCGCAATACAAGAAACTGCTTCTTTCTTAAACTTCTTTAACCATTTTTTAATATGAACGAAACAAACGAAATGCATTTGGACAGCATGACAAAACAAAAAGATAGTGTGGAAAACGATGGCGAAAGTCTAGGTCGAGCTCATATCAAAAATTATCAAATGAGCAGCAGCTTTACGTAAAAAAAAGCCATTGAGGACATTGATTCTTGGTCAACTTAACCAGCTTGCTTTAAATACCATTCCTCCACCATCATAAACATTTTCATCTAAGGCACATACACCATACAGCCCAACTCCACCACAGAAATAAACGAATAATATTTACGGTCCCTGCCTTATTTCAATTACAAATGCAGTCAGATCACATTAGATTAGAGAAATTATTTTTTCTGCGTGTAGGTTTACAACGTGTAGGTGGCGGCCGTGGCGCGGTGGGTAGATTGCGTGGCCCATACTCCAAATAACCCTGGTTCGAATCCCACCCGACACAGAAAGGTTTTTGAATTGAATTAATTTTTCTGTTCGGCCGTCACCTCTCTACAGACAATGTCATACTTCAGAGAGTAAAAACTGCCATGAAAAGCTTCTTGAGAACATAGGCTGTTCGGAGTCAGCATAAAACATGTAGGTCCAGTTCTCGATCATTTGTGTTCAAACATTTTACAAACACACACAACATAAGTGATCATAAAAAGCTCGATCAAAGTCCTTTCAAGGGCTGAAATGGCCATTTCGTTTTTTTTTATTTTTTTTTAAGCTTACAACAGTTAGTGTGGCTATTAAAAAAGTAAATAAATACATTTTGAAACTAAATCATTAGTTGTGTATTTTTATTTTCACCAGAAAAAATAACAGCTTGGAGTAAATAAATTGTCCATAAAAAGCTTTTGGCCCATACTCGGTTTTGTAGAAGAATACAAGACCGTTAACCTAAAGATCATAGATGATAGGCAAGACACGAGAAGCAACACTATCTTCAATACAAAAATCTATTGCTTCTTGTGTCTTGCTCATTTTTAGTGTGCTTTATCGGCACCATGAAAAGTCGCCCAAAAGAAAAATTAAAAAAAAAAAAATAACGCAAAATCACCCAATAATTTTTCCTACAAATTTCAATGAAATGCAAAAAATTAGAAGATTGTACATTTATTTTTGATGAATTTACCTAATTGGTTTTTGGGCTTTTTTTCCAAAACTTTTTTAATTTTTCATGAATTTTTGGGCCATTGTTCATTTGGGTGATATATATTATTTTTGTTTGCGATTTTTGGCGATTTGGACGATTTTTTCCTAGTGCCTGCTTTATCGTGATGAATGAAGACTACCAACTTCATAACTCATACATGCGTTGATAGGTTTTTATTGTATGTATGTTGGTATATTTCTTCCATCTCGGCAGGTTTTATTATTTGTGAACTATAACTTTATAGCATACCTTTAGGCAGCACAGTCGAGTCACAAACCATTCGCATTCTAATCTTTTCTTTATTGAGTGAGGCATATTTTCAGGCAGAAATTTACACAAAATAAAATGTGTTTGAAGATGCACACAGACTAGGGATGGCAATTTCGGGATCCCGGTATTCCGTACTTTTTTGTATTTCCAAAAATACCAGGATTCGTTGACGTGATTCGCTGTTTTAAAAAATAACTTACCCCTTCATTTTGTATCACGAATAAGCACACCAACGATCAGCAAGACACGAGAAGCAATACTTTATTCCATACAAAAATCTATTGCTTCTCGTGTCTTGCTTATCGTTGGTGTGCGTATTCGAGAAACAAAATGAAGGGGTTAGTTTTTGTGCAAAACTTGTGAAAAGAAAGCTAATCATAAAATAATCATTATTAGCACCGCTTTTAAGGTGTACAAAAGATAGTTTTGTTCAAC
This sequence comes from Coremacera marginata, assembly GCA_914767935.1. NCBI lineage: Eukaryota > Metazoa > Arthropoda > Insecta > Diptera > Sciomyzidae > Coremacera > Coremacera marginata. The sequence goes on along the minus strand of OU612047.1, from coordinate 40,997,260 downwards.
GACAACACTGAGCAATAGTTGAATATGCAATACTGCTCAGTAAAGTATGCTGATTTAATTTTCTTTTGGAAAAATCTCATCTGACTTCACAGTCCTCTATGATATGAATTTTGTGCACAAAATTTCGGTTTATAGTTCTTTTATTAACCTTTGTCTTACCAATACCCACCCGGGTGATCTTTTCGTATTTATTTTTTGTAATATCACCCCCGGTTTTGGTCCAATCTAAAAACGCATCGGATCCACTGAACAAATTCTTAATTTATTTAAAATACAATAAAAATTATTCTTTTATGTTTCTACAAACCTTTTTTTTAAATTTGTCTTTTTACCTACGATAACCAATCGTATACCAATATATACTTCACCTGGGTGACCGCAATGAAATATTTTGGCTTTTTAATTAGATTGCCTTGAAAACGGATAGAACATATGTAAAGGTTTATTTGATTCCATATTTGTATTTCGTATGTAGATATCATACAAAATAGGTGTATTCACGTTCTGGTGGAAATGGTGCAAGTGGAAGGAAAATCATTGAAAATGTGTCAGGCGCATAATGTTCTGGTTAGCTGTAATGTTTAGCAATATTTCATTTTGTAAGACGATTTTCACCCGATATTGAATTCACTTATTTTTAATTTCGTCAATAATGTGTTGATGTGAATTGACCGAGATGACAATTTTCGCACTTAGTTTGGCTGACACAAACGGTTCTGCACAAACAGGTTTTATGCAACTGATAAAATATGCCTAAAATCCACTGAACAATTTTATTTCCACTATTGTATTCTATTCTTAAATCGCAAAATAAAAATTTGAACTCCACCACTCATTACTTTTCAGAAAGATCTGATTCAATCCGAAAGATCTGATTAATCGCAACAATTGACAATCAGCACAATATTGCAAATATAGTTACTTTCATAATAAAAAATTAAAATTTTTGTATTTGAGTTCAATTTTGAGTGCTTTTCATTTACAGTAATAAGAGTAGCCTAGACATGATTTTAGGGTGGGGAGACATGTTGGAACTATTTACGTGATAATTTTTTTTCTAATTTTCAACCTTTTCTACGTAGCTTATGATATATTTTTCAATGCCTCCCTTATTACCCTTCATTGCAGTTGGGACGTATCCCCTTATTTACCCCCTGCTGAGCCACCCGGACACGTAATCATTTTAACGCCAAATTTTAATATTGCACTAGTATTAGGACATCAAGTTGAGAATTCCGACTAATTTTTGACATACCCATAAGGGCTGTTCATAAATTACGTGACACGTTTAGGGGAGTGGTCGAACATTTGTGACAGTGTGGGGGGGGGGGGGGGGAAAGAGGGGATCGTGCGTTACATCACAAGAACATTTTTGAATTCAGTTTCAAAAATTTTAAATTGTATTAAATTTTAATTTTGTTCTAAATATTGCTTTAATTTTTTATCAATAAAAGAATGCACTTAATAAAACGAATGGATCACAAGCCGAATAAAAGGCAGCTAAAACTATTTTAAACCGAGAAAATTAAAAATTCAACAAGAATAGCAGCTTCAAAAAACAAAGAACAAGACCAAGTAAGAGCAGCAACCGGAGCTAAGGTAACGGTTTTTGCTCAACTGAAGTGGGACCCAGTAAACCAAAACTACCGTTTTTGAATTCATTTATGAACCTTTTCGGATAGAAACGTTCATTTTCGGCACTCATAAATGAACCCTTTTTATATCATTCGTCGGACTAAAATGCCTCTCAAAAACGAACCTTGTTTTGTTCGCAAATGAGTTAAAAAAATAACCATAAATTAACCTCATTTTTGTTCGAAAATGAGTTAAAAAAACAACCATAAAAGTTCTTTTTCGGCACTCGGAAATGAACCTTTTTTGAATCAATCGCCGGACGAAAATGCCTCTCAGAAACAAACTGTTTTTTCTTCGGAAATGAGTTCAAAAATGAACCATACAAAAGTTCTTTTTCGGCACTCGAAACCGAAACGAAATTGAACCCTTTTTGTATCAATCTTTGGACTGAATTGCCTCTCAAAAACAAACATTTTTTTGTTCAATAATGAGTTCAATAATTTTATTATTACATAATACTATTTGTAATTACATATCGATATTTTGTTAAAGAAGAAATGATTATTACTAAAATTAGAGATCATATTAATCATTGGGTTTATAGGATAAATATACCTGGGCTGGAATTTACGCATTGTGTTTTTCATGATATTGATGTTTCAAAGGGGAAAAGGCGTGATTGTTTTCCAATATGACAAACTTCCAAATTATATATGAAATATCAAAATAGTTAAGTTATTAATTGGGGAATTTATTTGATTACATTTTTGCATGGAATGTTTTCGTGGTTTTCATTCTATTTGGGCTTGCTTTTAATTTTTGATAGAAATGTTGAAATGTTGAAAATTAATTAAATGTTGAAAGGCATACGTGTAGCAGTACATCCATCTCGCACTGGTAAAAAAGTTCATATGACGTTTGTACGAAGGTTAACATTTTCATTTTAAGTTCCTTTATTTACCTGATTTTAGAATATAAAAAGTAACATTTATGATTCATTTGTGAACTCATTTATGAAAAAAAAATTGTTCGTTTATGAGAAATTGTTTCCTACTGATATGATAAAAAAATTATTCTTATTTGAACTCATTTCAGAATGCAAAAAAGAAACATAAATAATTCATTTCCGAACTCATTTATGAACAAAAAATGTTCCATTTACAAGGAAGTCTTGCCTACTGAAATGATACAAAAATGATTCATTTTCGACTCAAAATAAGTTTTTAATGAATTTATTTGTAAATTAATAGCGACCTTCTTTCATAAGTTTTTAAGTTATGTGCTTATATAACTCCAATAATTTTTCAATTATTAAAGGTTATATTTTAATGAATTTCGCAAAATATGCACAATTTTTCTTTATGGGAAAAGCTTTCACGAATTTAATCTTTTATAACAAGCACTTTTAAGCGACAAAATAAAAAAGAAAAAAATTAAAAAAAAAAAATTCTAACCAAAAACGTTCGCAAAACTCTCACCTTACTCAAAACCTTCGCTTATGGTTCAGTGGGGAGTTCTTACTCTAAAACAGTCAACGAAAACAGCTGTTATAACTTTACATTCAAAGCGAACATCAAGATGTCAAAATGTCAAAAACTAAACATAGCAATTTTCACAATTGTTGTACTATCAACTGTTGAACTATCAATTAAATAACTATCGCCACTGGTTTGTGTTTTTGTTAACGTCAGAAAAGCTTTCATTTGTATTTAGCTCTGTTCACATGATCAAACTTTTCATCAATTGTTTGTTAAACACAATAAAAGAACGTGAAATTTGAATGGAATTTCCATAATAATAAAACTTATAGTATATGTTAATAAATACAACGTGTTTTATGTTTTTTTCATAACAAACTGCTTAACTATAAGAAAAACCCAAAATACTAAAATAAAATGAAAAATAAAAGTGTTACGTTACATCGGTGGGGAGGGGAAGGGGGGTGATTCTCAAGACCTTGTGACTAAGTGTGACATAGGGAGGGATGGTGTCTAAAATTGTCCAAAAACTTTAAAATCTTTAGTAATGCTAAGGTTAAACTAATATCGATTGATTTATACAGTCACTAAAATAAATATTTCGTTTTTCATTATATTTTTGTAGAAAGAGAGTATTTAGCATGGGCGTAGTGAGGGTAGGGCAGGGGAGAACAGTTTTCGTCCCCCTTGAACATAAAAAAAATTTTAGCATTAGATTAAAAAATTCAAAACATTTTTTCGTATAATTAAAAAAACATAGAATTTATGGTTATAGTGGCTTTATGCTTATTATAGACCATAGTGGCGACCGTGGCGTAGTGGGTAGGTTGTGTGGCTCATACGCCGGAGAACCCAAGTTCGAATCCCTCTTCTGACACAGAAAGTTTTTTCAACTGAATTAATTTTTCTGTTCGGCCGTCACCTCTCTACAGACAATGGCATACTTCAGAGAGTAAAAACTGCCATGAAAAGCTTCTTGAGAACATAGGCTGTTCGGAGTCAGCATAAAACATGTAGGTCCAGTTCTCGATCATTTGTGTTTAAACATTTGACAACAAACACAACACAATTGATCATAAAAAGCTCGGTCAAAGGCCTTTCAAGGGCTGAAATGGCCATTTCGTTTTTTTTTTGTGCTGTATCACTTTATTTCGTACTAGCTGAATACCCGGCTTAACTCGGGAGTTGATATAAATAATTTTCGATTTCATTCGTCGATTTGAAAAACTTTTCACAAACTTTAAAAGGGGTTTTGTGTGCATCTTTCAAACCGGTAACTTTGGCGAAATGAACAAAATGTAGCTTCAACATCTGAAAATTATCATTTTTTATATTGTATTTGATAGATTGCACATTTTTGGAAAAAATCAGAGCAAAAACGAATTTTTGATAAAAATGAAATAAGCATTGAAAATAGAAATTGCAATGTCAAAACAATGCCAACTTATGACGCAACTGACTTGCGCATATGTTGATGCGTACTCAAATACCACAGAATTCGGCATCTGTCATAACCAAAAGAAAGTGGTTATAAATACACATAATGAAGAAAATAAGATATTTATCACCGCGCTTTGCTACGCTTTACTCTTTTTTGTAGTACAGCGCCCTCTGGGGTTCAAGATATAGCAAAATACATAGCGTCAAGATACTCACCGTATCCGAAAACTCCTATCCAGAAATGTTCACGAAAATCGGATGTAAAGCTAGGAATTTTTCGAGATATTTTAAACATTTGTACTGCAGTGCCCTCTGATGTTCAATATAGAACAAAATAGATAAGTCATAAAAACAACCGTACCCGAAAACCCCTAAATACAAATTTTCATGTAAATCGGATGAATGGTTTTGGAGACAAACTATAATAACAAAATTCGTGGAACCCGATCGCAGCGCCACCTACTGGGTCCAATTGTGAATCTGAATCTTAACTAACTTAACCACTTAGGCACTTAAGCACACACAAAAAATTTCATCAAAATCGGTGAGGCCGTTTAGGAACAGTTTAATAACATACACACGTACAAATTGTACAACAGCGCCCACTACTTTTCGAGACAGAGCAAAAGAGATAACGACAAAATAGTTCTCGTACACGAAAATCCTTTAATAAAATTTTTCATCCAAATCGGATGAACGGCTTACTACTTTTTCACTATTTCTTAGGAGATTTGTACTACAGCGCTCTCTGGTGTTCGATATAGTACAAAAAAAATAAGTCCAAAACAGTCCCCATATAAGAAAACCTCTATATAAAAATTTTCATGCAAATCGGAGATAAAATATAAAAATAAAATGCCTTAAACACGATCGCAGCGCCACCTACCGGGTCCAATTGTGAATCTGAACCATCCACCGATCCACTCAAGCACACACAAAAAATTTCATCAAAATCAGTGCTGCCGTTAAGGAATAGTTTAATAACATACACACGTACAAATTGGACAGCAGCGCCCTCTACTTTCGAGAAAGAGCAAAAAAGATAGCACCAAAACCCTTTGAGTTCTCGAAAATCGCTATTTACAAATTTTCATCCAAATCGGATGAGCAGTTTTGTAGTTTTTTACAATTTCCTAATATTTGTGCTAAAGCACAAAAAAGATTAGTCCAAAACACTCGCCGTATCAGAAAATTCCTATTTTCCAATTTTCATGCAATTCGGGTGCACGGCTTAGGAGTTTTCTGAGGTTTTTCAAAATATTTGTACTACAGCGCTCTCTGGTGTTCGAGAAAGAATAGAGTAGATTAGTCAAAAAAACTCAGCGTGTCCGAGAACCTCTACATACAAAATTTCATGCAAATCGGATGAACGGTTTCGGAGATAAGCTAAAAAAAGAATGACCGGAACCCGATCTCAGCGCCCCCTACCGGGTCCAACCTTTTTTCCTGAATAAAAAGTAGCCTAAATGTTGACCGGGGATATAAGGAACCTATATGTCAAATTTCATTACAATCCGTCCAGTGGCTTTCGCGTGATGCTTTAACAGACAGACAGACAAAAATTTTAAAAATGCGATTTTTGGGCTCAGCGTCATTCAAAACGTGCATCGCAATGTACAGTTTTTTTTTTACAATTTTATATATATCGCTACCTTATTATAGAAAGGCCCTAACTCAAAAGGCCCTAACTCAATAGGAGAAGGAAAAAACTTTATAAAAAATAAAGTTCTGTAGTTTCAAATTTTTTACAATTTTTTACAAACAACTTTTTTTATTAAAGCCTATAAGTGATGTAGCAATGAACAATTCTTTTTACTGCAGAAATTGCAGAACTTTGTTCTTTAACAAGTTTTTTTTCCCCCCTATAATGTTAAAAAAAATTCAGTTAGGGCCTTTCTACATTAAGGTAACGATATATAGATTTTTATTTAGAAATTTGAATAATTAATATGTTTAAATAAAGAGTTAAGTTTTTTAAGAAATCAACATCGATGCCACGAATTATTTGATCGTTTTCTTTTCACATGTTTGTGTTGCGAGAGTTTCAATAAACTTCATGTTGTGCTCTACTCTTCTCTTTTCTGCTCAACTAGCACAGCAGAACATAAAAGCATATGATTTTCGCGCAAGACGAAAAGGGAGGGATTTTTCAAAATAATATTTTAAATTCGGCTATTGCTTTGTTTTTCTATGATTTCTAAGTTTCAAATATAAAATATTATTTTGAAATTTACGGCATACAACAAGTAAAACGTCCATTCTTCTACATAAAGAATGGTATTTTCAAAATTGATAGCTTAAAATTTGCGTAAGGCACACATCTCTGTCATATATTTTTTTTTCAAATTTTTTTAAATTGGTCCCTTTTCGTAAACTTAACTTTATGAAAAAAATTTTTTTTTGTCAGTGTAAAAATCAAAAATATTCAATTTATTTTTAAAACTTATAAAACTAGACACAATTTTGAATGGATGCGTGTTTTTTTTCGTTTTTAGTCCAACCAGTTCTGTGTAATTTTAAAACAAAGAATGTGTTACAAAATTATGTGACGTACTGTAAAATCTAGAAGAGTGGATTAAAAAAGTTGACATTTGGGAATTTTTTATTTCTCATACTAGTCTACCATCCCTCAACATTTGAACCAAATCAGAGACATGTCCCGTCTGTCGAGGCTGATCTGGCATGGAACTCCACATATATATATGTATAATATAATATAATAGCCGACAAAAAATGGTTGAAATAGCGATGGACATCCAGGGGTAACTGACCGCTTTCGGCCGGCGGGCTGCAAGTCCGATGATTCCGATTAAAACATAATTTTCAATTATTTATTATTTTCAGTACAGTGTAAGCTTCACAATCGTATGATACACATATCATGTTTGTAAACTTAAGATTTAAAAGAACTCAAGAAGAACTAAAAGAACAAACAAGCAAATTTTGCAAAATTTTTGCTCAAAGTATGCACTAAAAAGGCAACAAAAAAAAAGAAAAAGTTAAGAAACAAATCAGAAAGCAAATATTAACATATTTTATTAACATTTAAATCATTACGTATATTCTTATCAATCACATTTTGCAGTGCTAATTTTAAAACCGATAACGTTTGTATGTCGCACAATATTTTTAAAATAATTTAAAGTCATAATACAGGTTTAATGGATTTGATTATAAGACTCTTTATCAAGGTGCACTTGAATGAATAACGTCTCTTTTACCCTTTACATACCCTTTAATACCGTGTATAATTTTGGTGACGATACGAGTATCTTATTTACTTTTCGCAAGAGAGCAGAATACATACAAGTTTTATTTGTCTTCGTCAGTGTGTAAGGATTAAAATATAAAAAAAATACGGGAGCATATTTGGTGTAATGGTTATATATTAAAAGTAGTGGAGTTATTTCCTATATCTGTTCAAAACTTAAAATACTTCTCCTGAAAAATCTGATTTTTTAAGTTGTGACAATATTGAAGAAGTCGAGCGATATGATTTAAACTTTAGTAATAATTTGTTTTGAGCTATAATAATATTTTTGATACCATTATTAGTAAATTATGGGTCTATTACGACAAAAAATGTATGTTGGATAAAATAATGCATTTTTTTTTTAAATAAAATAAGTATTATTGCAGGTATACATTTATCTTTTTTATTTTATGTGTGAGAAGAAATGTTTTTTATAGACTTTTAGTAAAATAATTTATAAAAAATAATTTTTGATTATCATACAAATAGACAGTTTCAAAATGGGCAGAATTTTGGTTTCGACCAAAATTTTTCAGTTTTGGTCGCACCCTCAATAAGAATATTTTACAAAAAATGTAGCTATACAAAATTGTATTTAAGTTATTATAGTTAGCTTAGAATGAGTTCATTTAACAGGGTACGGAAAGGTTCGCTCGCGTACCTTTGTGATAGTACCTTTTAAAAAGTTACATAAGAAATCGTACGCGCTCGCTGACGTGTGCCCTAAAAAATATTTTATCGCTTTGTCCACGAGTGCATACGTTTTGTTGAGATTTTGAAATGAGATCTCGCGTATGTTAAATGAGACTTTTAATGCTCATGAGACAGCTCATAAGCCGCTCACGGGAATAAAGGGCAGGAATGAAAACTGAGCAGTTTAGAGAAAAATTCAGCAACTTTTATGATTTCTGTAGACTCTGTGAACAAAAAAAAAATATGATTCCATAACCGAAAGGTTCCACTTTGATTATATATGGTACTAATTGCGTCATTGGGACTTTTTGGCTCTGTGCTTTCTTTGGAAAAATTCTTTGATTTTTTGATAAATACTGTACACTACGATAAATAGGTTCCAAAAGTAATATTTTTTACTAAAAAAATTAAGATTTGTGGACCAATGACCCAATTAGTTCCAAAAGTGCAAATGGAACTTATTTGTTCAAGTGGAACATATCTGTCCAAAACCAAGATGTTTGTCCAAGAAGACCACTAAATCCTAAAAGTTGCAATGATCCAATTGGTACCATTAATAATCCATGTGGAACCTTTTGGTCATAGAACTATATATTTTTGTCCAAGGAGTACACAAAATTCAAAAAGTTCCAATAACTCAGGTAGTTCTAAAAATAATGCAAGTGGAGTCCAAGGAATTCACTAAGCTGAAATGACTCATCTACTTCCAAAAATATTGAAAGTGAAGCATATTTGTCCATGCTGAATCTATTTGACCAAAAAAAATTTGGTGTTACTAGTCTACTAAAGTCTAGAAAAATACAATGACCCAAAAAGTTAAAAATTTAATTCAAGTGGAACCACTTGTCCATGCAGAACCTGTGGAGCCATGTGGAACCAAGATTTTTGTCTAAGGAGTACACTCAACCCAAAAAGTTTCGATGACCAATGAAATTCCAAAAATATTAAAAGTGGAACCTATTGTCAAAAAACCAATATTTTTGTCCAAGAAAAAAATTAAACCAAAAAAGTTCCAATGACTCAACTAGTTCCAAAAATATTGAAACTGAAACTTATTTCTCAAACAATTTTTGCCCAAGAAGTCTACAAGACCCCAAAGGTCGAAAATACATCGACTTTTGTCTAAAGAGTCTAAAGAGAAAAAAAAAATGCAGTGGAAACCTAACAAAGGCTTGATAAACATTATGCGGACTCTGCTCCATCGAGGCAAATGGTGGGAAGGTGGATTGCTGAATTTAAACGTGGTCGTACTAGCACAAATGATGCAGAGCGCAGTGGACGCCCAAATCAGAATGTTATTCCACAAAACATCAAAAAAATCCACAAATTGGTTATGAACGATCGCAAATTGAAGGTTCACGAGCTAGCTGACATTGTAAAGATATCAGATGGTAGTGTTTTTACCATTTTACACGAACATTTGGATATGCGAAAGCTCTGTGCAAAGTGGGCGCCGCGTGAGCTCACAGTCGACCAAAAACAACAACGAATTGATGTTTCAGAGGAGTGTTTGGCGCTGTTAAACCGCAATAAAATCGAATTCTATCGTCGATATGTGACAATGGATGAAACGTGGCTTTACTATTACACACCAGAATCCAAAAGACAGTCAGCTGAGTGGACATCAGTCGAGCAAAGACCCAACAGTCGGCTTGAAAGGTGATGGTGTCTGTATTTTGGGATGCGAAAGGAATAATATTCATCGACTATCTCCAAAAAGAAACCACCATCAACAGCCTTTTTGGATAGATTTGATAGATTGAAGACTGAAATCGCCAAGAAACGGCCACATTTGCAAAACAAAAAAGCGACTTAAAATTATTAGCTTAAATATAACTTTTTTTTTTTTTGTTTAGATTTAACCAGCACTCAGGGGAGGCCCCCTAAAAATGCGAAAGCATTGTGGTGATTCGGAAGACGGGTGATAGTTAGTTGGAGGGTGGAAAGATGGAGTAAGGGTGGAAAGGGAGGGTGGAAAATGCCGGGAAACACGATCGCAGGGAGATTGTTCCACAATTTTACTGAGCGACCGAAGAACGAATTATCTCGGTAATGCGATGTTCTATTGGTCAAAGTTGCAATGGTAAAGGGATGGGCTTAGAGAACAGCTCGAGTGGACCTAGGAAACACACGAGCTGGTGGCGTTAGGCCATGTATCTCCCTTGAACACTTCCCATGGTAGTACCTGTACAGAAGGCTTAGGCAACCAACATTGCGACGAACTTAATAATTAGTGACTTATTATTAAAAGTGAAAAGACTTATTGAATGACCTGTTATGATTAATGATAATTATGATGATTATGATAATGACTTATTATAATTAAGAAACAAAAAAAAAATACAGTCGAACTTCCATTACTCGAATCGCCATTATCCCAAAAAAAACATCGACTTACGGAGACTTCGAGTTATAGAAATTTTTTTTTGTTGAAATAAAAAACCTCAATTGCCGCCTTAGAGTAGTATTTAATATACTATATTATATTTATATGTAATTTTTATTAAAAACACACATTACATAACACTATAATAAGTTACTTACAGGGTAGTGAAGTATTCTGAAATTAGTGGCTGAACATTGACTTTTTATGTGTTATTTTCAGTAAAAAATGCCCCAAATTTATTCAAAGCCTTATAGTGGTCATCAGTTGTAGTGTCATTCGTTTGCAAATATATACTCAATGTTTGGAAAGCATTTTCGATATTATTACTGGAAGGCTGGTTAAAAGTTTCTGCTACCGAACCCTCGCTTTCACTATCCGTTCCGCTTAAGATTGGATCATCTAATTCAGGGCAGTAATGCTCAACAATATCATCATTTGTAGGAAAGCCAGTTGTTGTGCAAACGTCATTATGTACTTCAATATAATCCTGAAGAGAAGCGCTGCAAGTTATTTTATTTGCTTTCATGCTTTGCAATCAGCTTCCATTACGTTTTGATATTCATCAATATTTTACAAAAAAACTAAGAGGTATGTCATCTTCCTGTGCTCATTCAAAATATTGACCGAATCCGTCTTTTTTGAAGCAATTCGCTATGGTTTGATTTTTTACGTCAATATCCCAAGCTTTTGTTATATGATGGATCCAATCCATAAGTGTAGTGTCATGTTTTTCGTTTGCCTCTATACGCTTTAGTGCTGCTTTTACCATTCTGCCACGATAGAAAACTTTCAAGTTTTGAATTACTCACTGATCCAGCGGTTGTAATTTAGAAGTCATATTCGGTGGGAAAAATGCCAATTCAATGGCTTTCAGTTGGCTTTGTACGTATTTCGGATGTGCTGGACAATTATCAATAAACAGTAAAATTTTTCGGCTAGTACTTTGAAAGCGCTTATCCAAATTTACAACCCATTCTTCACAGTATTGGGCAGTCATCCAGGCCTTGGAGTTTGCTTTATAGTCTACGGGTAACGACTTAAAACCACGAAAACACCGCGGTTTGGCGCTTTTTCCAATCAATAAAATTTTAAGTTTTTTCGAACCATCCATGTTTGCTGCCATCATTAACGTAACCCGCTGCTTGCTATTTTTGCCTCCGTGGCATTTCTGGTTTTTAAACGTCAATGTCTTGTCTGGCAAACATTTAAAAAACAACCCTGATTCATCCGCATTAAAAACATCCCGTTCATAGTAGTTTTTTAATAAATTCGGCAAAACGTCTTTTTTCCATTTTTCGCATTCCACTTCACTAAGTCATTGCTTTCACCGCAAGCTCTTTTATATCCCACAGCATGTCTAAAATAAAAAAAAGCCCACAAATTATTGTATGTATAAATTGTAAGTGTCGTCAATTGAACGTTTTCTTCAATACCTCTGCTTCCATTTATCAAGCCAACCTGTGCCAGCCATAAAATGATCATCGTCAAAGCGCTTTGCAAGCTCCATTGCCTTCTCCTTTAATATTCCTACAGATATAGGCATGTTTTGATGTCTAGCTGCTGTAGACCAATCGAGGACTGATTTATCGATGTTTTCAAATACTGGGGGTTTATTCCTTTTGCTACCCAGACGAAATCCAAATTTAAACGACGTGATAATTGATTCCTTATTCTTAAAAATCGTTGACACCGTACTGGCTGGAATACCATATTTTACAGCTGCTTCCTTTTTCTTTAATCCACCCTCTACTTCTTTCAATAGTTTATACTTTTCTTCAATGGACAAACATTTTAAAACACGTTTAGCTTCCATGATAATTTAAAAAATGCGAAATTATTTCCCCGTATCATCAAATGCGACTGACGTTTGTGCAGAGAACCGACACATACGAAAACAAAACAAAGGATTTAATGAACAAAGAGGGATTTCCCCGAATAAAAAACGGTTGAAATCAAATAAGCAAGCAAATAACATCTTCCTAGAAAAATGTAGAGCGAAGGAGAAAAAGCACACACGCAAACAAAACAAAGCATTTGATGAACAAAGAGGGAGCAAAGGAGAGAAAGCATATTACTGCGAGTTATAGAAAGAGAGAAAGCACATAACTTCGAGTTATAGAACTTATACGTATGTATTTTTGTTCGAGTTATGGAGAACTTCGAGTTATGGAAGTTCGAGTTAAGAAATGAAAATTGTAAGTTATTTACTCTCTTAATGCTACTGCCAACCCATTTAGCTCGAGTTAGAGAAACTTCGAGTTAAGGAAGTTCGAGTTATGGAAGTTCGACTGTAGTTTGAATTCTATGATATTTGCAACTTTGCCTTATATGTTCGGTTCCATAATTTTCAATACTTATAACAATCAATTAATTAACTTTTCTAATCAGATTTGTCTTGCAAGAATTGTAATGTTAAGCAAACATTTGAAAAAAGAAGTTATTTAATAACCTTCACACTATTTGATTTGAACAGTTAAATTGTGTCAGTAAAAATAAGACAGCAGCGTATTTTTTATGTAGCAATATTAGGTTTTTTATCATTTTATATCACAAATCAATGTAAGAATTAGCGCGACTTAACTTATTTATTCAATTGTTGACAACTTAAGAAACGGGATTTTTTTTTAAAATGCTTCCTACAAATAATTGCGTTGTTTTCTTGGTAAAAATGTTTTGAAAAAGAAATATTCAGCTTATAAAGTTAATCAATTAAATGTTAAAGAAGACAAATCGTGTGAAAGATCTTGTTTTTCTGATTATTTTCTACAATTTGCTAGTTAAAATGAAAGCAATAGACATCAAACCCATATAAGAACAGATGATATGTATGATGAAATAAATTAATTGCTGACTTATATTTCACACTTACTATATATTTAAATTAATTAAAAATTTTTAAAGTTTTGATGATGAAATATTGTTTTATTTTTGTAAGGTCCAGCATTTTAATATCCAAATGAATAAGATCCACCATATGAATGGATATATTAAAGGTTTCATTTGTTCAATTCCCTAGTCCCGGACTCCTAATCCCAATGTCCCGTGAGGACCTCCGCGAAGAATACGAGTTTCATTTTTACTCATTGATAAGAGGTATTTAGGCCTTTTTACGCATTTTATTGTTAGTATTTTTAATACCACTTTATGGGTGGGTAGTACATAGAGCTGTAAGAACAAATAAAATGTTTATTTTAAAGGAATGTCTTAAAAAAATTAAAACTTATTATCTAAAGATAAAATAGTAAATGGTATATGCACATTGATATTAAAACTCATCAGAAGCTTATTTCTTTTATTCAAAAGACATCAACATTGAAAAGTTAAGTTTTTTCAATCAAATATCTCGTCGGCGTAAAAAATTATTCACATCATATAAAAACCTAGCTGTTCACAGTTGTCCGCGGGTTCGCCACGAACGCTTTTTTATCAATAAAGAGCGTTAAAACGTTTTTTTTTTAACTAATCAAAAACTTTTAAACGCCGTTCAAACGATCACCGTGTGACATCAGCCCTTAAGACAATGCAGGTGAAACGAAATAAGAACCATTTATTTCTTTTGTTTTGTTTTGCAGCTCATCACTGCATTTAAATGTATCCCTCTTTTCGCCTTGCGCGAGTTACGTTACCACCAACGACGATGGTAACATTAGCACCACCTAAGCCATTGAGACTACAATAACAACAACAAGAGCTACAATAGCCTACCGACGCTACAACAACAGACAATTAAGTACGACGCATACAGCAGAACCTATCCCACTGAGTTCCACTTGAACCATCGAAGCTACAACAACAACAATAACTAAAACGCACAACTAGCGATAATTGCATATTTTTTTAAGTATTTCAATAAATCAGTTGATTTGTTTATTTAGGTTATTCTACATTTCTTTTGTATGTCACATAAATTATTTTTGTTATTTAAGTTATTTCAAGTATCTCTTTTCCGCTATTCAATACTTTGTTGCACTTATTAAAATTTGGGTGACACTTAAATATCGAACTGCATTTTTTGAATGTATGTCATAAACATACATATGGTATTTAAATATATGTATTTCAGCATTTCTTTGGAATGTATGTCATAAGCATACATTCATTACATTGTGGAAAAATATATTTACTTGTATTTATGTATTACACGAAGAAATCGTAAATGGAAAGTTGTAGACGGAAAAGAAGATTTTAATAAAGTTAGATAAGATTTCACACTCAAGAAGAGAAGTTGTTTTAATTTAAACCTCCCACACCATAACTGGCGCAGTCGAAAGTTCTTGCGAACGGTTTTGTGTTAAGTGTTAGGAAATAAAATCGGCGGTTTCCCGAGTTTAAAAGAAAATAACATTGAGATCATCGAAGGATCATCGATCATCAAGCACCAAGGGTACATTGGAGCAGCACAAACCGGAGGATTTCAGTCCTGAATCGCAGAGAGAACCTACTTATACAGAAGATAATATGGCAATAGAACAACTCATACTATTAGGATTAATGTAAGTCAAATATTGAATTTTATTTCATTGTTATAAATGCATAGGAAAATAAAAGAGTTCTTTCCATATTCGAAACCAAGAAGATCTATAAGCTTAGACGCAATACCTGAAAATCTAGAAGTGGTAGATTTTCATAAAATAAAATTGAGTGAAAGTGTGTCAAGTATTTTTCAAAAACCAAATCAAAGTTTAAGTGTTGATATGGCGAGTCCGCCTGCATCTGATATTCTTAACTCGTTAAGGATTCCTGATGTAATCAAGGATCTGCCTCGCTATGATGGCAATCCAAGATTGCTTCATGAGTTCATTACGAACGTAGAGGAGATCTTGCGGCATATTTTGCAATTAGATGGGTCCCCCCAATCAACAATTTTGTTAAGAGCAATTCGCAACAAAATTGAAGGCCCAGCCAACGAAGTACTCAATATGTATGGCACGGCTCTGAATTGGGAGGAAATAAAAAATAACTTAATTTTACACTATTCTGATAAAAGAACAGAAACAACATTAATTCGAGACTTACACTCGTTAAAACAAAGAAATCAAGCTGTAGAAGAATTTTATAGCAGTATCATCGAAATACAAGCTACACTCATAAACAATATTCTTATCCATGAATGTAATAATAACGTTATAGCTGCAAAGAAAACACTTTACGGAGAAATGTGCCTTAATACTTACCTTACGGGCTTAAGAGAACCATTGGGGTCGGTTATAAGAGCTATGAGGCCAGAATCACTCCCAATAGCATTAGATTATAGCATTAAAGAACAAAATATTTACTATAATAAATTTACCTTTAATACCAATTATAAGCCAAATTTTAAACCTCCTTTCCACCAAAACAGGTCTATAAGACACGACAATTTTTCACGACCACAGTACAATACTCAAAATCAACCTAGAAATACACCACAACCAAGCTATCAAAATCAGTTATATAATAGGAATTTTGGGCAGCACCAAAACCAAAATAGAAATCTCTTTTCAAATACTCCAAATCAATATACTTCCAATAACAGGCATTTTGGTCAGCACCAAAGCCAAAACAGCAATTTCACACAAAATTTCAATGCCCACAACCAACACGTACAGAGACAACCTCCACCAGAGCCTATGGACACTAGCTCTGGAAACTCACGTTTTACACAGAGGACAAACAGGACTAACTTTCCTAATACAAGAGAAATGCATAATATAAACTCAACAGAGGAGAACAAACGACAACCCACAATGCAAAAGAATGCAACCTGTCAGCAAAATATGAATGAACGGTACGAAGGCTACGGATTTTATAAAGACGCAAACGAAGACTGTGACGATGACGAAAATTTTCAATATTGCGCCTCGAGCAAGCAACCGGATACTTAGATATAAACAAACACGGTTTCACCCTTCCATACATTAACATTTCTTCACCTTTCGGACGACCTTTAAAATTTCTAATTGACACTGGAGCGTCTTCTTCATTTATAAATCCCGAATTTATAAATAATGCCGACACTGAAATTCGCGAACCAGTCACAATAACAACTGTTTTAAATAAACATAAGATAAACAAACAAACTACATTGCCTACCTTTATTGAATTCAAAGAGACAGGACAGTTAACATTTTTGTTATTTAAATTCCACGGATACTTTGATGGACTGATAGGACTAGACATTTTGACAAAATTAGGAGCTAAGATTGACTTAAGCACAAACAAACTGATTACGAACAATTCTGTTATTAATTTAAAATTCAAACCAAACTTTTCTTCAGGAAAATACCTTATTCCACCCAATTCTAAACAAGTTATTAAAATACCTACAGACATAAAGGACGGCGACGTATATATCAAAACAATACAAATCGAACCAGAACTATTCATCTCCGAAGGCATTTACAAGACTAAAAACTGGTTTAGTGTAGTTGAAATTGTTAACAACAGTAATTCACATAAAACTCTTTTGCTAGAACAACCACTTAAAGTAGAACACTACAATACTGAACATTTTGTTGAAGTAAATAACCTTAGCATAGAATGTAACAGACAAGGAATTGAAGGTGATATAACTGAACTTATTCGATCCTCACATCTTAACACAGAAGAAAAGAAATCACTTTTTAAATTTTGCAAAACGTACGATGACGTATTTTTTAAGGAGGGACAAGACCTGAGCTTTTCAAACACAATTAAACACACAATTGATACTACGGACGACGTACCAATCTACACAAAATCGTATAGGTACCCATACATTCACAAAGGAGAGGTAAAAAATCAAATATCAAGTTTACTAGAACAAAAGATCATACGCCCTAGCTATTCACCCTGGAGTTCACCGGTGTGGGTAGTACCCAAAAAATTGGATGCAAATGGAAAACAAAAATGGCGGTTAGTTATTGATTTTAGAAAACTTAATGAAAAAACCATTTCCGATCGTTATCCCATTCCAAACATCACCGAAATTCTCGACAAATTAGGCAAATGTTTATATTTTTCGACATTAGATTTGGCAAGCGGATTCCACCAAATTGAAATGAACCCTAGAGATATACAGAAAACAGCTTTTACAGTGGAAGAAGGCCACTACGAATTTCTAAGGATGCCATTCGGGCTAAAGAATGCTCCTTCAACCTTCCAAAGAGTTATGGATAACGTACTCAGAGATCTACAAGGGAAAATATGTTTAGTTTATCTAGATGACATTATAGTATTTTCGACATCACTCCAAGAACATTTAGAAAACCTAAAGAAAGTTTTTGACAGACTCCGGGAATCCAACCTAAAAGTTCAACTTAATAAGTCGGAATTTCTACATAAAGAAATTGCGTTTTTAGGTCATATCGTTACAACAGACGGAGTAAAACCGAACCCGGACAAGATTTCAGCAATAAAAAAGTTTCCTTTACCACGCACACAAAAAGAAATAAAATCGTTTTTAGGACTACTAGGTTACTACCGTAAATTCATTAAAGATTTTGCAAGGGTAGTAAAACCACTAACAGAATGCCTAAAAAAAGGTAGAACCATCGTCGCTAACGAAAAATATGTAAAAACCTTTGAAACTTGTAAAAACCTTCTCGTAAATGACCCTATACTCCAATATCCTGACTTTTCGAAGACATTCACATTAACGACAGACGCTAGCAACTTTGCACTAGGAGCCGTCTTATCGCAGGGGCACTTAGGAAGCGACAAACCTATATGCTACGCTAGCAGGACACTAACGGACACGGAAATAAACTACTCGACAATCGAAAAAGAATTACTGGCCATAGTATGGGCCACAAAATACTTCAGACCATACTTGTTTGGACAAAAATTTAGAATTGTTACGGATCATAGACCATTAACTTGGATTATGAACTTAAAAGAACCAAATTCAAAGTTAATTAGGTGGAAACTTAAATTAGAAGAGTTCGATTACGAGATAGTTTACAAAAAAGGGACACTAAACTCAAACGCAGATGCCTTGAGTCGGATAAAAATTGATAATCCAGATACAAAACAACTCGAAATAAATATCAACGATGCCACTACTTCTATTCAAGGTACTTCAGGTTCAACAGTACACTCAGCACAAGAAAACCTTAACGACGGAATACCAATCTCAGAAAAACCTTTAAACGAATTCAATCTTCAAATTATTCTAGACAAATCATGCCAAAAACCATTCTTAACAGTAGAAGTCCCTTTCAAAAATAAACAGAGGAAAAGTATAAGGACACCAGACTTTACAGAAGAAAAACTAATAGACATATTTAAAAAATATTTCGCACCCAATAAGCTAACAGCAGTCTACACAGACGACTTAACCTTTTCCTTAGTACAATCCGTTTACTCCAAATATTTCTCAGCAAATAGAACCTTCAGACTTATAAGATGCAAAGAAATTCTAATAGACATAACCGAAAACGACGAACAAGATAAAATAATTAGCATTTATCACGAAAGCAGTAACCATAGAGGTATTAATGAAACTTTAGCACATCTGAAAAGAGAATACTACTTCCCCTATATGAAATCGAAAATAACACAAACCATAAACAATTGTAATATATGCCAAGAACAGAAATACGACAGACAACCTCAAAAAATCAAATATAGTAAGCCAGAAATTCCCGAAAAACCTCTAGATATCCTGCACATAGACATTTATAGTATAAATCACCAATATGTTCTTACTATGATCGACAAATTCTCAAAATTTGCTTCAGGGTATACACTCCCTAATAGGAATAGTATTTCAATAGTAAAAGCAACAAGACAATTTTTCAGCACCTATGGCATACCCAAGAAAATAGTTTGCGATCAAGGTTCTGAATTTACAGCAAATATTTTCAAAGATTTCTGCAAACAATTCAAAATAGAACTGCATTTCACTTCTTTTCAACAAACTTCCAGTAACTCTCCAGTTGAACGGTTACATTCGACAATGACAGAAATCTACAGAATTATAATTGCAACAAAGAAAGAAAACAAACAAGACGTAGACCATGACGAAACTCTCGCGGAAACTTTTATTACATATAACAACGCCATTCACTCATCCACGAAACACACACCTTTTGAACTTTTCCATGGAAGAACTTTTAAATTCAATAACGAAATATGTTTCAATAACGAACATGAATATTTAAAAAAATTAAATGAATTTCAAGCAGTTTTATACCCAAAGATAAAAAGTAGACTAGAAATTATCACAAATGAAAATATCGATAAATTAAATCAGGTAAGGGAAGATCCAAAAAGTAACGAAATCAACGAAACGGTTTTTAGAAAAGAGTGTCGCAGAAATAAAATGACACCAAGATTCTCAAAGCTTAAAGTTAAGGAAAACAATAGAGTAACAATTATATCTAACAGAAACCAAAAAATCCACAAATCTAGAATAAGAAGAGAAAAAGAAAACAATTTAACAAAACTAATAAAAACCTTTAAAAATTAAATTAGGATAGTAAGCTAGTAATAGTTGTGTACTTACAGGGTTATGACAGGATCTGGACAGAAAATGGAAATTCAAGAACTTAACGAACAACAATCATTACTAACTATCCAAAAAGGCACTGCGAGAACAATAAGAAATTACAACAACCTTATACACATTGTTAACTTAGATCTGTACAAGGACAACGTCAACAGAATAAGCAGTTCAATTACAACACTAGAAAAATTATATAACGATAAAGACATGACGTTAATAACAAAACTTAAATTAAAAGAAGTCCAAAATAAATTAGATTCACTCAGTCCACATTCAAGAAACCGTAGAGGAATAATTAATGGATTAGGCACAGTAGTTAAGTTTATCACTGGCAACATGGACGCAAATGATGCAAAAATATTAAACAAACAAATTGAAGACTTAAGATCCGAACAAACAAATCTTCGACAAGACACTAACAGCCAAATAAAATTAAACTCTATTATGATACAAAGGTTTGAAAATATTACTAATCATATAAACAATCAGCAACTAAAAATAGAAAATTTTGTCAACAAAATTCAAGATCAGAACACAAACAGAATTCGAGTTAATGAAGAAATTCTACTTCAGACTCAACATCTCGCACAAATTAATTACAACATTGACTTATTAAACAATCATTTAGCTAACATTGCAGAAGCAATAGTACTAGCAAGACTTAATATAATATCAAAATTTTTTCTTAATCATGAAGAATTGGATGAAATATATAACACACTTTCAGCTCAATCAATAAATATACAATCTACCAACAATATCTATGAATTACTAGGATTACAAGCTTATTACAACAACACAAATATAATATTTAATGTCCGCATTCCTATCCTATCATATAACAATTATTCCCTAATTCATATTATACCACTCCCCATTAACAAAACAAAAGAAATAGAAATATTACCTTATGCATTATATAACTCTGAGAGCATTCAGTATTTGTCTGAAATTTGTCCGAAAGTAGAAGGAATTTACTATTGTCAAGAAGCAAAACAACAAGAAAATATCACAAAATCAACCTGCCTAGGACGGATTATTCTGCCACAAGAAGGAAAACCAGCTCATTGCGTCACCAACGACATTGGCCAAATATCGAACATTTTACAACCAGAACACAACTACATATTAATGCTGAACACCCAACCAACATTAGTTAACTCGACTTGCAACTTCGCTCCACATCCAGTATCGGGAAATATTTTGCTACACTTCGAAAACTGTCAAGTAGAGATAAACAACATAACATACCAGAGTAACCCAAACATCTACTGGGACGAAATACATCTAATTCCAACTGCACACATACCAATACACACCAATTTCACAGTCGGAAAATTAAACCTCCACAAAATCAACAACTTCAACATCGAGAATAGAATCGCTATAAACAACTTGAAATCTAAAACAAAACGAGAGCTCAATATAACTATCGGAGGAATACTACTCATGGGAACAATAATTTTGTTATTCATCCTATATAGTTCCAGAAGATTTAAACGAAACATTGTTTTTGATCATCCCGCTCCAACCACAAACCAAAGGTTATGGCCGTCGCTTCACACCGGGGGGGGAGGAGTTACGTTACCACCAACGACGATGGTAACATTAGCACCACCTAAGCCATTGAGACTACAATAACAACAACAAGAGCTACAATAGCCTACCGACGCTACAACAACAGACAATTAAGTACGACGCATACAGCAGAACCTATCCCACTGAGTTCCACTTGAACCATCGAAGCTACAACAACAACAATAACTAAAACGCACAACTAGCGATAATTGCATATTTTTTTAAGTATTTCAATAAATCAGTTGATTTGTTTATTTAGGTTATTCTACATTTCTTTTGTATGTCACATAAATTATTTTTGTTATTTAAGTTATTTCAAGTATCTCTTTTCCGCTATTCAATACTTTGTTGCACTTATTAAAATTTGGGTGACACTTAAATATCGAACTGCATTTTTTGAATGTATGTCATAAACATACATATGGTATTTAAATATATGTATTTCAGCATTTCTTTGGAATGTATGTCATAAGCATACATTCATTACATTGTGGAAAAATATATTTACTTGTATTTATGTATTACACGAAGAAATCGTAAATGGAAAGTTGTAGACGGAAAAGAAGATTTTAATAAAGTTAGATAAGATTTCACACTCAAGAAGAGAAGTTGTTTTAATTTAAACCTCCCACACCATAACTCGCGTGACTCATCTGTTTTCTATGTTGTGCTGTGCTAGCTGAGCAGAAAAAGAGAAGAGTAGTGACGAGAAGAGAAGAGAACAAAAGGGAGTTTATTGAAATTCTCAAAACACAAACACGTGAAAAGAAGACGATCAAGCAATTCGTGGCATCGGGGATAATTTCTTAAAAAACGTAACAGTTTAATTAAACTTACTTATTTTTAAAATTTCAAAATAAAAATACCTCTATGCTGTGCTGTAGCACAAATATGACATTTTTAAACTTATTTCACTAAAATCGATCCAGTACTTTTGGAGTTTTCCTGGAAACAAAAATGTCCACTTCTATTTAATATAATAGTATAGATAGGCAAAAGTGGACTTAGCTTTAACCCATTAATGACGAATGCTACATATATGTATGTAGAGGGCGTTCATCCTCTTAATTTTTGATAAAAAATATAAATAAGTCCACTTCGACGGTCTCACACAACTTTAAAAAATAAAATTTTGTTGAACGCTAGTCACTAATGGGTTAATGAAACGAACCAGAGGCAACATATATATTACAAGATGAGTTCATTGATAATTTTTTAGAGTTGGTTCGTTTAATAAATACTTATGATGTCTCAAAGAATATGTTCAAAACTTAATAGTTAAGTAAGCTTTTAACAAATTATAAAGAAAGAAAATACTTAATTACATAGTTGTCAAAGTCAACATTAAATATGTATCATATACTGTGTTTACGTGCAGAGTTAACTCGGGGTTTAATCGTAGTGAACCGTGCATGTAAACGAGAGTTTAGTTGAGTTGCGTTAAATCCAAGTAAACTCCACGAAACTTGCTGGATCTAACTGAGTTCCATCTGTCAAAATGCATTATGGCATTTATTACTAAAGAAATGGCGGCTGGAAGAGCTGGAAGAGAGAAACAGCATCGAGTTAAGGTCGCCATGTTTTAACTCAACGAAAACCCTAACCCCGAGTTAACTCTGCATGTAAACACAGTAATAGTATTACCGATTCTATTTGCAGCATATTTCAGAAAAGTGTAAATGAAGAGGTAAACAGTACCACTATTTTTCAATTCTAGCAATTACAAAAAATGTTACCGATTTCGCCAAAGAAATATGCTCTTTAAGAGCATGCTATTTATATCTTATCCCCAATTTTTTACCCGGTTTTGGCCGGAAAAATGGAACTTCTGTTGACACAGTCCATTTTGTGTTTCAGAACAATAAGGCGGGGAGCTATCGCTGGATTCGTTTGCATTTTATTTTAAAGGTGTCTCCTTCACTATATGCTGCACCTTAATATATGGGAGACATTTTTTTTTTAAAGGACCATATAACTGGGCGCCAAGGTCTTGCGTTTTAACGCCTTTGGATTATTTTCTCTGGAGTTGCATGAAGTCATTGGTTTATGCGAGCAAGCCAGCAACTTTGGAAGAATTGGAAGACAACTTTGCAGAGTTGTGAAAGATTGCAATCATTTGGAGCTGCATTCTTTGAGGTTGCAATCTATGAGTAAAACTTTTCATTGGAGTATTTATTCAATTTACCGTTAAAAAGACTTAAGAAAAATTAAGTCACCAATCATTTTGAATAATTTTGATTTATTAATCAGTTGTGCAATCATGGCTTGATGTCATTGTCACCGTTCCCAATTAATTGTGATTTGACTTTGAATGCATTCAAGTAACTGCATTCATGCATTCAAATGTAAACGTTTTTACGCAATAAACTTATGCTTAAACTTTTGTGCTGGTTTTGAATCCGTTTCGTTTCACCACGCCCAGTTTTTTAGATATTCACTAGAACATGGAAGAGAAGAAGAACTTTGTAAAAGTTTGTTAAGTTGTGTAATAAAAGCTTTTCAGAGGCACGCAATTGCTCCCCGAAAATAAATGAAAAAAGGCCCCACTATTTGGGGTGTAATTGCATTGCGAAAAAAAACCCGAATTTCATGAAACCCCAAAGTTAATAAACAAAAAAAAAAAAAGAAAATGAAAAAACTCCACAAAATTGGTCTCATTTTTATTTATGAACATAAATAAATGAATATCTTTAAGAATTGATTATTCAAATCAAAAACTTTAAAAAAATAGTATGAGGTGGGGTAATGTTTATCGTGGGGTGATGTGTAACAGGCTATTTTTTGTACAAAATGTTGACATATGAGTGAATGAATAACTGTGATATGTTTCTTTTGACCGTATCTAGTTTTTCGTAAGTTTTGAAAGTATGCAAACATAAATTTTATTAGAGCTCTTAAAATGAGTTTTTAAAAATTTACCTAAAAAAACGTTTCGGATAAAATTTCCATTAGATTTAAAAAGTGTGTAGATGCAAAATATGCTAATGTTTAATATCTTTAAATATAACAAAAGATTTTGCAGTTTTCTACGTTGTGATTAAATTCCATTAATGAAAAAAGGTGCTAACATTGGGTTGATGTGTAACACTCACGGTGGGTTGATGTGTAACACATCTTGCACACTATAATTGACATTGCAGAGGCAACAACGCCAAACTCTGAAATGCCATCAACGTATCTGTCCATGCAATATTAAAAGAGATCCGCCCAGTTCATACTATTCAGTCAAATCGTGGTAGGAAGTCAGTGAATAGCTGTATTCTAACAACGCCACATAAACGTTTGCAGTTGAGGTGGTAAGAGGAGGCAAGAAGTGGCAAAAAAAAAAAGGAAGAAAAATGGAAATGAATACCAAACCAAGAACAAAGAAAGCTGAAGTGCTCGGCCCCGAAACCGGCGCTCTTCATCGTCATTACATTTAAATCACAAAAATACACTTGAATGCAACAAATGCAAGCTCCTTTTTTATTTTTTGTGAGCCATTATATTTGTGAGAATTGTCACTCTGATATGAATATTTCTAACAAATAAACATTTTACATTTGAAATGTATTTTTTTTGCAATCAATAAAAAAAAAAAACGAAATGGCCATTTCAGCCCTTGAAAGGACTTTTACCGAGCTTCTTATGATCAATTGTGCTGTGTGTGTTGTGATATATGTTTGATTTCACTAATGATCGAGAACTGGACCTACCAGCTTTATGTCGACTCCGAACTCCGAACTCCGAACTACGACCCCGTTTTTACTCTATGAGGTTTGCCATTGTCTGCAAAGAGGTGACGGCCGAACAGAAAACTTAATTCAATTGAAAAAACTTTCTGTGTCAGGTGGGAATCGAACCAGGGTTCTTTGGCGTATGAGTCACACATTCTACCCACCGCGCCACGGCGGGTGCCTCATTGCAGCTAATAAATCCAATCGTATATTCTATTGAAGTTAACAATCAGTTTTTTATTAATTTTAACGTATGTGTGTGTGTGCGCATTGAGATTCAGACATTTACGAGATATTGCTAATATTTCATTAAGTTTTTTCTATAATACTTTTACTAAAAATAAAAAGTCAAAATAAACATAAAAAAATTAAAGTTCCTGCTCTGGTTGGTGTTACACATCACCATCCAAAAAAGCCGTATTTGAAACGTTTTGTATACTTCATCCAATTCTCAAGATATTCAACAGCCATGAAAACACTCACTTTGAATTGGTTCTTCCGCAAGAAATAGGCTTTTAAACCAATCAAAACTAAAATTTCTTAACACTTTTATTGAAGCAAATAAGAACATGTTACACATCACCCCACTTCAGCCTAGAATTTCCCTTGTACGAAATGTTTTTAAAAATTTTTAATCGGATTTCACTGAGCTTAAATGGTTCTACAATTCCTAAAATATATCCAGACATAAGCTTTTTGAGGCCTAATTTCACCACTTCTGATATTTTGTTTTTGGGGCATAATTTCATTATGAAAAATTACCCGAACAAACACTAAATATGATCCCAAAAAATGAAATATCACCCCAAATTGTTTTGTGTTTGCTTCCTGTATAATTATTTTCGGGATTTTTTCATATTTTTTTTGAGACCATAAGTTATTAGGGTGTCACCGTTTTTTTATACTTAAGCTAAATGAGTTCCATACTTAAGAAGCATGTAAATTTATATTATATTGAACTTTTTCCCCCAATATATTTTTACAGTACATACAAGTTAAAACTTTCGTTTGTTAAAGAACTAAAAAAATATATTTTTTGGGTCGAAGCGACCTTTATTATTCGATCAGTAAATTACAAGTGATTATTATAAAGATTCTTATTCTATTCCTAACCTAAACGCTGCCACAGTCTCTGCCGCAGTTTCTGCCATCGTTGATAAGTTGCTGACGTTGCGATCCCACGATATGCTTGGGAGCGGATGAGCTGCAGACATATCGTCAGCATAAATATTATGAGCGTGTTGCACTCTACGTTTTGCAGGGAAGGTTATTAACTCCTCCCTCCTTAAATTCGGACGTCCTCGTTCGCTATCCATGATGTTGTAATGTCCTGAATGCCTATGGTCCTGGGAGTAGGAACCGGGGTTGCTGGTTTTGGATCGTTATGTGAACCATTTTGGATTATAATTGTTTTTTTGCTATTGCGATGCCAGCATTTAAGTATTAATATAAAGATCGGAATTACTAATAGAGATGCAAGTCCCATATTTATAGAAAAATTTCTTTTGTTGCCATCCTGTAGTAGTGTTATAAATTTTGTGTTGTTCACGTGGAGTTGTTTCATCATTTCCAATGAAAGGACTTCTTCAACTTTATTAAATGTTGATGTAGGCTGAAGAATTGCGGGCAGTGGTTTGTTGTTGGTAACTTCTTTTGCTAGGTAGATTTGATCTTCGATTTGAATAGTTGTGTTGTGGTGCCGAATAACAAATGTTCCATGAAGATCTATGGTTTCATTGCTGATGGTTAATTGCCCATCATATTGATTAAGGAGTATGAGTCCTGTCGAAATTTCTTCTATTTTCTGAAAATGCTGATTATTGATTTCAGTGCAATTCGGCAGACGACTGTGTAATAAATTCCCTATGCATGTATCATTACTTATATCTATAATATTATTATGTGAACAAATTGATAAGTTATTATAACTTTTACATCTTTCTTTAATTCCGTATATTTTGTTTTTACATTGTAGTATGGAATTATACTTTATTTTATTAATTTTATTGCCCTTTTTAATGGCTCTAACACTTAATGTTTCACAATGATTTACTTCTACCATTGGTAGGCTTACTATGTAAATAATTGCATTTTCTTTTGTTGCAATTTTTATATCGGCAAATTCTAATGCCTCATCTAAATTAGAGTATGGTATATTCTCTTTTTTTAAAATTTGTTCGGTTATATTGACTTCATTATTCGATAATACGTATGAATTTACAATGTTGGCCTTAGCCCAATGAATAGCATATGCTATATTAACTAGTTCTTCTTTTACAATTTCTAATTCGTATTTTGTTTTTAGAATAAATTCGTTCTGAACGTCTTTACTAGACTTTAACATTTTAATAATTTCATTCGTTACATTTGTTAAATTGTTCATTCTTTCGATGGTCATTTTGTTTATGACTATTTGCTTATTATTATTTTGTAATACATCATTTAGCTTATCTAATACTATGTCATGGTCATGGCGGTCTGGATTTCCAGCGATCCATTTCCACGCACTTCCTATAAAATCTAGAGATCTCTTATTCATATTTTTGTTTATTTTTAATCTGTTTAAATAGCTTTTTATCTGTGTGGTAAGAAGGGAAAGGATGGGATAAAAGGTATTAGTAGTACTTATATGCAGTTTGATGGCCAATTCGAGTCTTTCGACCAGATCTGAATAATTCTTTTAGTCAATTAGATGAATTAGTTTAAAAGTTCCTGTTTGAATGTTGGCGGTCCCAGTATTTATTGTAACAAGTTGTGAGTTCGTATAGTCCAGTATTTGCACATCCGCCAAAGATGGCGATAACGTCAGTCTGTAAAAAGGAAAAAATTAAGTTATCAGATTGTTAGTATTTCGTGTAGAATATGCCCATGATGCTGGGGTATTGGGGCTTCCTGACACATGTACCTATTTGGATGTCAGCTAAGCAGAGTATCGGTATCCTAAGCTATGTCTTAATGAATTTTTTTATTACTAGTTACGTAAGTTAATTTCTGATTTTACTTTTATGCACGATTCGTCCAGATTCTGTCAAAATTGTTGTATTTCTGTCTTCCTTAACTATTTGTTTTTTGTACTGAGATGTTAGTTTTGATCCTAGTCTTTTGTTTATCCTGACATAGATAACGTCTCCTGTGTTATATTTCTTGATTGTCTGGCGTTTCTTATTATGGTATTCTAAATCGGCTTTTTGTTTTTCTTTTAGTCTTTTGATACTGTCATTTCTATCCTGTTCTAATTTGCGTGCATCTGTTTCAACCGTTTTTCCAAAAAAGACTTCCACAGGTTTCTTTCTTGTAGTGGAATGAATAGTTAAATTATATTCGTATATGGCTTTCATTAGCAGGTCGTGGAAAGAAGTATGATTTCTGTTCGTTTTCAAACATCTCATAATTTCAGACAAGGTCGAGTGAAATCTTTCAACTTGACCGTTAGCGGCGCTTGTGTAGGGCGGTGTTGTGTAAATTTCTATGTTATATTGGTCTTTCAACAAAAAGGATATGGTGGCAGAATTAAGTGATTTCTCGTTGTCGATAACAACGGTTTTCGGTCCACCAAATGCTACTATTAATTCTCTTAGTGGTTCTTTAATCTCTTCTATGGATTTTGATTTCAACATTTTGGCCTGCGCATACTTGGAGAATTTATCTACAGCTGTGAGGACTAAATTCTTTTCTGTGGAATAAATGTCGATGTGTATGATCTCACCGGGATTTTTCGGAATAGGTGTTGCCTGCATTTCAGGTTTATTTGGGTGTCTATCGTATTTTTGTTCTCTACAGACTTTGCATTGTCTTACTATTTTCTCTATTTTTTCTTTCATCTTCGGGAAATAACGACGTTGAATGATTTGGTTTTTATTTTCCTGGCTATTTCTGTGAGCTCTATTATGCTCGTTTATTATTGTATCATCTTGTTCACCTTCAGTAGTTAGGTCGTTAACTAATGATTGTGTAAACCTAATTTTGTATTTCTTTCTCTATTACGTCTTTGAGTGCCATAGGGTAGGGGTAATATTTTGAATAAACTGGTGTGTCGGTTGTTGTGCGAATCTCGCCTTGAACTCTCGTAGTATATGTCAACTTTTCGTCCGGTTCAGAGAATAAGTCCTTAAATTTGTTAGTGAGAGTATTAATGTATTGTTTTTGTGATTCTGTCATATGTTCGTTGCGTATGTTAATAGAATTAACTGACGGTGAAAGGTGTTGTTTTAAAGGAATTTTCCTTCCATTTCCTATTATCATGTAGTTATTTTTAGAGTGGATTACTGCGGAAAGCTCTTTGAGACTGTCATTTCCCAAAATGGCGTGAAATGACTTCAGTGTCGGTAAAAGGAAGAATTTAATCTTGCAGCTATTCATGTTAAAAAGATTTGCTTCGACATAATGTGTTATTTCCACGTCGCCTGCAATGGAGCTTGCGAAGTATGGGTTAACGTTAGGTTTTGGGTTTGGTGCAAATGAAGGTTGTATATAATTTTTACTTGAGCCTGTGTCGATTAAAATTTTCATTATTTTGCCACTCCCCAACTTGCATTCGAAATATGGCAAGGAGGAGCTATTTATTCTAAAAAATTAATATCTAGGAATTCTGTTGGTTCATTGGTGTCAGTAGGGATTTCTAAGTATTGATCGTATTGTTCATTTTGAAGATTTTCTGGGTATATTTGATTAATATTTTCCGGATTTATTTGATTCGGTTCTTGGTTGTCGCTGATGTTTATATGGAAATTCCTTTGAAATTTGTTTTGTCTAGAGAATTGTTGAGACGAGTCTAAAGGTCTTTTCCCAAAATTTTGGTTTTGGGCTGGTCGATTGCCGTAGTTTATTGCTCTGCTATGGATTGTACGATCTACCTCCATTGGTTCTGGACGTGGTAGCGGTTTTGGTACAAAAGGCCTTGGTGGGACCTGTTGCTGGTATTCGACCCTACGTTGTGTTTGGAATCCTTGCTGAAAATTATTGTTATTATAAAAGGGACGTTGTTGTATAAAATTTCTTTGGAATGGTACTTGGTGATTTTGTCTGGTAAAATACCCTTGTGGGACGTGTGCTAAATGGGGGTAAAATGTTTGATTTCTTTGTTGCGGATGGTAAGTGTTCCTACGAGGAGGAAGTGGTGGTGCGTACGTTTCAAATCTTTTACCGTTGTTGCTACTATTGATAGTATATTGTCCTCTAGAATGTTGGTTTTCTAGCTTTAAGCACAAGTGTAAAGCTTGTGGCAAATCTGTAGGTTCTCTCATGGCGAGTAGCCTAGGAAAATCACCATTTAAACCTCGGATAAAGGTGTCCAAAGCTTTATTTCTATAGGATTCGGTCAGGACCATTTCTGCTTCACGGGTTGTACCTAAACATGAGATTTTATTTAGGATCAGGGAAAAGTGCGCATACACTTTTTGATAAAATTCGTGAATTGATTGGCCTCGCTGAGTAAGAGCGGCCATCTGGTACTCCAATGTGCCTATGTCACGTTTATCGGCGTAGTGAGTGGTAAGACATTGTTTCATAGCTTGCCAGTTGAGAGGGGTGTTATATGATTCTAAAACGGTGTTAGCCTCGCCTATGACTTTGTTCCTAACTACACTTAGTATACTGTAATATTTTGGGCTTCCCTTCAATCGTTCATATAGGTCCATTATCCTATCTACGCTTTTTTTCCAAGCGCTAAATTCGGAAGGATTTCCTGAGAAGTCACGCAGCGAGCGAACTATATCAGGAATTTTGTCTAGTTCTTGCAGGTCACCATTGGCGTTAATTTGTTCATCTGTCACGGTGGCTGAGGTCGGGTTTAAAATTCGTTGCACTATTTCTGTGCATTGAGTTGTCAGTGTGTCCTGTACCATTGATCTAATTAGTGTCTCTAAGTCTGGGCTTACAACTGCGCCTCTTTGAGGATTACCAGAAGGAGCAGGTTGTGAATTTGGGTTGAGGACAGGAGGTCGTATTATTGGATTAGTCATTTTTAATTTTTTTTAAAAAATTTTATTTTCGCTTTGGCTTATACAACCAAAAAAATTTTACTTCCTTCGATTCGAAAGATTCTCAAATGAAATTAAATAAATAAATGAAAAGAGAAGATCTCAATTAATCTCTTATATCCTATTATTTGTACATAATTTGTATTATAAGTTTTAGTTAATTTTATTTTATTTAATCTTAATATAATTTATAACTGGAAGGTCCGGCTCTTTATGCTATAACTTCGCAGTTCGCTAATTTAATATGATATCTTCTTTCTATTTATATATTTCGAATTTATTGTGGGAAAAAATATTTATTTTGAGTAGTTTAATTTTTTTCTTTATACACTGGAGGGTCTGTTTCCAGAGTCGCAGTGTTGTTAAACTCCTGTTATTTTATTAAATTCTTTAAGTTGTGTGTTCACACTTTTTTTATCATTATTGATACATATATATGTATTTGTTTTATATATAAATTTCTTATACACTGGAGGATCTGGAGTTGAGACCACAGTGTTAATTATATTTTTTATCGTTTTTTTTTCACTCGTCAAAATATTTTTCTTATTTTTTTTATTTTTCCTTAAATTTTTCACTTATTTAATTTTGTTTCTAGCACACTTAAAATTTCTTAAATACATAAATTTCTCACTAAATTTTCAAATTTCTGATGATCACTTAAAACTACTTACAATAATATAATCCACATCATGCGTGCACCGACGTCCTGGATCGTTCCCGTTTGTCCGCTGGTTAAAAACTCCTCTGCGGTGACTAGGGCTCCTACGGATGTACTTTGAAGTGCGTATCAGCTACAAATTCTGACGATGAATGAGTGGTGGTTCTGGACCCAGATCTGCTTTATGATAACGAAATTTTTCCTTTACGCTTCTTGAGGGTTTCTGGATATTTTTAAATTTTCGTTACGTTGTGAAGATTTTTCCTTTGCACTTCTTGAGGGCTTCTATAAATTTATTGCACTTCTTGAGGGCTTATATAAATTTATTGCACTTCTTGAGGGCTTATATTTTTTAACTTCACTAAAACACGATCTGGGCCCCACGTTGGGCGCCAGTTAAAACTTTCGTTTGTTAAAGAACTAAAAAAATATATTTTTTGGGTCGAAGCGACCTTTATTATTCGATCAGTAAATTACAAGTGATTATTATAAAGATTCTTATTCTATTCCTAACCTAAACGCTGCCACAGTCTCTGCCGCAGTTTCTGCCATCGTTGATAAGTTGCTGACGTTGCGATCCCACGATATGCTTGGGAGCGGATGAGCTGCAGACATATCGTCAGCATAAATATTATGAGCGTGTTGCACTCTACGTTTTGCAGGGAAGGTTATTAACTTACATGGCTGTATTTTTCCCCATGTTTCAAAAGGATTTCAGTAAAGGGATTTGAAGTCCCAGCCGACTTCAAGCGAGTAGAATGCAAGCCATTGTCACATAAACGAATGCGAGTCTGCAATCAAATGATATCACAAATGATTGCTAATTTCAAATGTTGAAGTCAGCTTACAGCTCTGCAAGGTTGTGCGAACCATTGCCGACATACATATACTTGAAAACGCAGGGAAAGTTGGGCTCCCAAAATGAGTTACATGCCCGAAATAATATATAAAAAATAATGGCATAAAATTACCTTTTTAATAACGACAATTTCAAGGATAAAATTTTGTAATCTCAGCAACTTATTTCAATTCAAAGTTTTACACCTCTAAAAAAACAAGCTTTACTTCGATGCTTTCCCATGTTGGATATCAATCAAATTAATTTTCACTTATTGATTGAAAATTTCTTGCCTATTAGCTATATCGATAAAGCTTTCTGAAAAACTCTCTTCCTCTCTGCCTCTCTCTTTTTTCTAACTCATTGGAAGGAAAGAAGAATTCTCACCCTTAGCTTCTGTTGAAGTTACGCCACTGCGCTGCACTGTGGAACCTACAGAAGTCTCAGTTCAATGTTTATTTTGTGAGTTAATAAATAAAGAACTTGTTCCAGTTGTTTTTTTTTTAAACAGCGTAAATTATTCTAATCTAATCTGGGTGTTTTATTTTGTTTTTCAAACACTCACTGAAAAATATTGGTAATATGTATTTAGGCCACTGTATTTGCTTGTGTTGAATCAATATTTAGCCTAATAGACAACTTTTTCCCCTACAACGAAGTATACAAATATTTTCGTGTAAGTGTCGTATTACATAAGCATTATATAATTACGCATTACGTAATATGTAAGCAGACCGTTATAGCAGCTCCGAAACTACGCTCGCTCATATCCACAGCGCTTGGCCCGAACGGCGTTCGAGTCGCAAAAGTTCTTCCTCTTCTTCAGTTTGTTCTCGAATCTCGTGACGATTACTTTTTGTGTGTCTTGCAAACGATTCATTATTATTTGTATTGAGTGTGCGCTGCTTTAAAAATACAACCACAACAAACTAATCGATAGGAAAACCAACAAAAAAAAAAATTGTGCTTATATAATTTTTGACAAATTATATAACAAGTCAAAAAATTAAAAAACAAACAGACACAAATTACCAATATTTTTTGATAAATCAGACTGGCGTGCGATTGCAGTCGAATTTTTTAAAGTGAAATAGTGTTAATAACGTTAGCCAAAAGTGTAACAAACAAATAATGGAGCGACGCACCCGTGCCAGCGAACGAGTAGCTGCGATGCAGTATCGAGTTCATGATTTGTCAATGAAAGGTGAGTAAGTGAGAACAATTTTTCTGTTTGTGTTTTTATTTTAATTTCTTGTTTTTATTTTGTTTTGTTTTGTTCTCTTCAAATTAGTGTTGGGTAGTTTTCGATATTGGCAAATCCGGGTAACAAGTATCGGGTTATAGAAAGTTAAAATTAATTTAAAGTTAGAAAGTTAAAATTTTTTTCTAAAATGATTCAATTAATGAGATTCGTTGCAATTAAATTTTTAATAAACACATGTTTTTAGAATGTTGTTTATAAATAGCAGTGTTCATGGTTGAATTAATAAGGTTGTCTCAGAGCTGACTGTGCTCTCCATGTTAGTGACCATAGCTGTCACAATCAGCCAATATTGTGAATGAATGCGAAAGAAAAACAGATAAAAAGAGGGAGCATGACACAATTAACCAGGTAGCTGCAGGGCTGCTTATGCTCTCTTTTTGTCAGCTATAACTGTCAAAATCATTAAAATTTTTTCATTTTACTTATATTTTGTTTTCTAACTTTCTATGAGCTTTGACAGTTTGAAGTTAAACCTCTCTCGCTTGCAGCTACCTGATTAATTTTATCATGACAGAGAGCAGTTGCAGATTTTGCATGAGCTGTCAACTTCATTTCGACAGCTACGGTTTCTCTCTCTACCCCCATGTGCACACCTTATCAATTACTTCATGGCAGTGTTTTATCTGAAAATATTCTATCATGAAAATGGATTCATATGTGAAGACTAACATTAAATTCATCGGTATTGGTCATAAAAAGACATTTATCGATAATTTAATTCAGAATGAGCTCTAAAATTTTTCAAATTTAATTTGAGTAGCATAAATCAAAAATATTTAGATAATTTCAAGTCTTATTGAAACGTTCAAAACATGACTTGACATGACAAACTTCAAAATTTTAGTAGGTGGTGCCTTTAATAAAAGAACAATTTTGGGAAAAACTTTACTTACTCTAGATATCCATATGTATAAAACTTTAAGGTCAACTCATTCTTGAGCCCTGAAAATAATGCTAATGTGGTCAATGTGGTCAAATTTATTTGCAAATTTAAATTAAAGCAAAATGGTTTTTATTAGAGCTCGAGCTCGAACTTATTCACGTGTACTGAAATACATGTGTACACGCCAGTTCGAACTCCGTGAAGTTAATTTTTAAAACACGAACTTAAACTAAACACGTGAAATCGCAAAAGTACGTGTTCACCAGCATACGGGCTTACGTGTTCATGTTTTCAAGTATTCACGTTTTCACGACTTTTACATATCTTTATCAATCCTCATAGATTTTTAATCTCATTGGATAAGAGATTATATTTCAATAGGTTTGGTCAGCTTAAGATTGTTTAATTGGTGCTTGTTGGGTAGGCCTTCAATGGGTTGCTATATGCAGGTCTTGTCTTTGTTCCATGGCTAGTTATACGAATTTCTGTGGATGCTTTGGAATACCTTGTCACAAATGGATGATTCTATGGTCTATTATCCATCTATCCATGCTCTTTCATACATGCTTACTATCTCAGGTCATGGATGGGCCATGATATCAATAATGACTTCAATGAAATCCTTTGACAAAAATATATACATCTATGGTATTAGTCTTAGTTATAGTGCCGGGATACTATACAAAAGAAGTTTTTGCCACCCAGAATTCTTAAATACTTTATAAAAATTTATCCTTGCATAAAGCTTTATATAAGGAATCATGCTTGAGTGGAAATCTCCTTGAATACCTCCTAAAAATGTATCCTTGAATAAAGTTTTATATGAGGAATCATACTTGAGTAAAAATCTTCTCGAGTATTCCCTAAAATATCTCCTTGAATAAAGCTTTATATAAGATATTATACAAAAAAATGGATTTTTCAAGACTTACGAGGCTTATTAAAGCTTTGCTTTAAATTTATACAAAGCCTTTTTTAGTTGATTTAAAATAACTTCAAATATTTAGGTAAAATCATAAAATAGGTTGTGAAGTTTGAAAGGATGTTGTTTCGACGAGATATCAGGAGTTTTTTGTTTTTAGTTTATGACCTTGGTGAAAAAAGAGTAAATTCCAAGTAATTGTTTTCAAAATTATTACAATTTGATTGAGAAGAAAACCTAAAATGAAACATTTTTGCATTTTTCACAAGCGTTATTATAGTGCTTGAACAAAAAACAATCACATAAGCAACATTATTTTAGACTAATTTTTAAATGGTTTTACATTATAGGATGTCACGAAAATTGGCAACATTTATTAGAAAATTTTAAAATTAAGAAAATTCTTACGAAATCAAGCTACAAGGTAATGAAGTAACACCCTATACATAAAATAAGTACACGAAATTCATATAAGAATCATATCAAAATAGATATAAGACCCCATAAAAATAAAAAATAATGTGTTCCGTCTTGTATTCAAATCTTAAATCGTTTTTTTATAATGATATTCAGCTCCACTTCCAAAAATTAAAGAAAGTCCCAATGAGTACACAAAAATAATATCCCAAGTATTTGTTTTTAATACAGAAATATTTAGAGCCTTTTTGTTGGTAGTTTTATTTCCTGGGGTTTTATTTTATAAAAGCGTAGATTAAAAGCTCTGACGAAATATATGTAGGTCTTTCTTTTTCATAGAAAACTTCTATAATATCCTTAGAATTTAAAACTCAATTTATGTGAAAAAATTTTTACAAAACTTTATCAACCACCAGTAATGCATATGTCATGAGCGAAACTGGGTCAGTTGACGTTGAAAAGTTGAGCCTCCAAACAGTCGTATGATGCAAAAACCTTTGGGTACATTAACAACAGCTTCAGCTGAGTAAAAATGTGCCACACCCTTGTCACTTTGACCATTTTTTCATTAAATAAAACTTCATAGTCATAATCAATTTGAAGGTACTGTTAACAACAACAACAATGACAACAACAGCAACAACTATAATAACAACAATTAAAATAAATATCAACGGCCATTGTCTGGTATATAAATCAGGGAAACTTAGAGAGCACGCCAAGTTTTGAACACAACGCCTTACAATCTCTCTAAATGATCAAACGTTAGGGTAAAGTACACTTTGGGGTTGAAGTGGGGGCGTGAACAAAGTATTTCGTAGAATAGCCACGCTTTATGGGACTATTTTTCATTGAAAGTAACAATAAAAAAAATTGCAAAGTAATCAAAAACGCTGCAGTTGTTTTCATTGTTGTAGTCCGTCCAGTTTCCAGTTGGTTCGACGTAAAAAAGCATGTGATTCAACAGCACGATCACCGTCACGATTGTTTAGTTGTTGCTCCCCATGGCCCTCCCCCCCTCACTCTTCCAACAACTAAAACTATGCTTCACAATCTCAAACACACGCTGGAAATTAGTCGTTGATGGAATTTTTTTTTTTGCTGTTATACTAAACGCCTGCCCGCCCTTGTGCTTGATTATCGCGCACGGGATCTCAAAGTACAACAAAAACCGCGTAAAATACACTGCTGATTGCCAGATGTTTCGTATTTTAAGCAAAATTTTAAATTTGTAGCCGGGACAAGATTTTTCCCATATTTTTAACCATTTTGTGAAGTGGCTATAGTTTGAAAAAAGTAACTTTATATTTATTTATGCATGGGCTGATGCTTTTAGAAAAAAATTTAAAAAACATTTATATAAAAATATTTGTTTGGTTCCATATAAATAAAAATTCCGTCCCAAATTGAACTCCTATACCAGGAACTTGTTTGCCGTGACTAAAATGTCAGTTTCGAAAAAAAAAAAACATTGACACTAACCAAGTCTGCAAAAGATTAAAATAGTTTTTCTTGTTTCTGCAGTTGTTTTCTCAAAAAAAAAAATCTTTCAATTATTCATAATTTTTTTTATATAATTACATTAACTCAAATCTCTGTTAATCTCAATATCTCTGTACCACACACACTTTTTACTGTTTAGAAATTAATTTTGTTTAAAATGTACATATTTTACTACATAATCTACAATACTACATTATTCCATGATAAAAACAACAAAAATAATTTTGTTTTCGCCTTTTAACATAAGTAAGTAATCGATTTCTTTTTAAAAATTTCTTGGATTGTAAGTAAAGATAGAAAATTATTTTAACAGTAAGTTACTTAAAGATTTTACTGTTATTGAATTAACAATATTAAACAATTCCTACCCATGAAATTCTAACTAAAATTTACGATATGAAATCCAATTCAATTCAGTCGCCATGAGAAGCAATAAGTAAGTTAAAAAGAGGCATGATTCCCAGAAAAATTCTATGAATGAATGAATGATCCGCAAATTCGTTGATAAGGCTGCGACCATAATGAACGGCGATTAAGACTGGCAGACAGATCAGAACAGAAAACACATTAGAGCAAAAGAGATGCATGCCTTGGTTTCCTTATTACTCCAATGTAAAAATATATTCTGATCGGCCTGCCTGTCTGAATCAGCGTTAACTATGTTCGCAACCTAAAGCATTATTTGCACAACGCACGAACCACATTCATTACAACTCTGTAAACATTGTACACGCTTGTGTGGTATAAATGAATGTTGTACTGTAGAAAGATTATATGAAAGATTTGGTTTTGTTGATAATTTACAATGAGTATTAGTGCTACATTCAAATAATTCCAATTATTAAATAACTCAACTTGTCTGCAGAAAATTTTTGAAGCAACATTTTTTTCTTTACTTATTTGATTAATTTTTACACAGGTTTTTAAATTTTTTTGAAGCGAAGCTTTTTACTCCTCGTTCTGTGATTTGCTTGGAGTGAAATCTGAAAAATTTTCGACATATTTTTTCTTGGAAATTTGATGGTTGGTTTCTTTGTTGCTAGCGCTTATTACAACAAGAAAATTTAATACATTAATATTAAATAATAAAAATATCTTCTGTTTCCCGTGGGGATCGAACCCGCGTTCTCTTAACTGAGAGTCCAACACACTATCCACCAGGTCACGAAGACTCGATTTAACCAGTTGTTAATTCAATATTAATTATAACAGAAGCTATGCTGCAGTTGATCCTCACCATCTATCAATAGATAGAGGATTGTGTATTTGCTATGCTACACCTGACAAAAATTTGCTTTAATTTTCCACAAGGTGTCTCTAGCATCGGTGTGTTTTTATTGTGAATGCGTTTGTGGTGTTGTTGGCACAAATAAAATTAGCAATGCCCACAAGTGCGTTGACAAGTGCGTTTTTAAGTGTCAAAAAAATAGATGATATCAATATATATGGAATTAACAAACGCATGCATGACATCGGCAAGGTATCTAAAATGTTTGTTTAATTTTGTTTCGTGTGCGTTCTTTAATATATATTTAATATATATTTATATCCTCGTTCTGTGATTTGCTTGGAGTGAAATCTGAAAAATTTTCGACAGATTTTTTCGCTTCGCTGTTTTCGTAGTACGCTGTTGAAGGAAAAAATTTGTTCAGTGCAGCCAAGTTCACAACCATGTGGGGAGAGTTAAAATGGAGAGTCACTGGCATTATATGCCCGCATGGCATAATGATTTACAAGGTAGGAGTGACAGTTCTGTTGGCGATTTGGAGTTGTCATTGTAAAGAGAAAACGAAGAAGCAGCAAAACAGATGACAAGTTAAACTTTGTATTGATTTGACAACTTCCGATCGCCGCTCGTGAGAAAAAAGGTAGTTGTCATGGCTACCTTGTAAATTATTGTATCATGATATGCCCGTATATGTAATTGGCGTGGAAATTTGACATTCAACAATAAAAAAAGAAGCAGTAAATATGTTTTCTGTATATATGTAATTTATTTTGTTATATTAAATTTTTGTGTTTATTTAAAGATTAAAGAATTATTAAAAAGAACAAATTATTAAGCTATCAAATCTATGTAACTGCGAAAAAGCTTCGTTTCTCTCGTGTGTCCAACGACGCACCTGTGTTTTTTTCCCATAGCTACTTTCCGATTATTATCGAAACATTTTGTATAGCGAAAACGCAAACCAACGACAAGCAAATCACGAGAAGCAATAGAATTTTGTATATAAAAAGTATTGATTCTCGTGTCTTACTTCTCATTGGTTTGAGTTTTCGATACACACAATGAGGCTGTAACATCATTAAAAAATCATAAGAAATTGAATAAATAAGTATCTAAATATAATACACTAACATATTAGATAAAAGATATGTTTGTTTTCTCTTCAATATATTTCTTCGATCAACTCGGATAACTTGAATAATTCGAATGCACCGTTGATACTCATTGAATTCACAGCAGTGATCATAGAATAGAGAGAACACACAACAAAATTCTAATGAACAACTTGGTGGCTTTTGACTTTAAATTCTGTGTCTTGACTTTATATGAGACGAATAACGACGAATACAACTAAGGACACCATAACTTCAGCGGATCGATTTGTAAAAATTCAGTCAAAAACAATGGATACACAAAATAATAAGTAAAAAGCTATGAATCCGGTTGTGCATTCATTGCATGAATGAATTCCTGCAGATGTTTATTCAACATTATATTGAATGCATATTGACACTTACTAAAGTGAGAGTTGTCTAAAGTGGACACTTTTCTAATGTGGGACTCGAAGGTTTCTCCGATTTTCTCCCCATGCAGCACCAATATTTTGACATTGACGGTGTTGTTTCGATGCGTCATCACTTTTCATGTGGATTTGGAGAGAAAAACTCATTGATTATACTCTTGCCAAACATAGTCAAAAAATTTCAGAAAAAAAGTTTTATCATTTTTGCCAGTGTTAATTTTGTATATATGTTTTGTGCAATAAAAACGGTGAGTATATGCCAAGTGTTTGTTTTTCAATTTTATTTTATACAAATTGTTTTTTGTTCAATGCAAACAAAAACAAATTAAAATCTATATAAATTTATAATATGGGACTTTACGTGTCTTCCAACGTGGAACTGTTTTTTGGTTTTCGATGTTCATATTCAATCATCATTTAAATGATAAATGATGAAAAATACGTTAAGCTCAACAAAAGTACAATGCACTGAATGCAACTTACCGATAATCAGTTTTTACCGGCATCTGGAAAAGTTAAACGGGACATTTGGTGATATTTCGCAAGTTGACAATGAAGAATTGCTTTGCGTGAAATCACTGCAATGGTACCAAAACGGGTTTCTGAAGATTTTTGCATGATTTGCATGAAGAACATGGCAGCTTCATTGACTAGGGATAATTCAATCCATTGCAAGAAATAGCAAACAGATGTTCACTTAAAATGTACCAAAGTTTTCTCAATTGTCAAAATTGTGATTCGGACTTGGACGTGGAATAAAGTGAATCTGAAGAATAATTTCCATTTTATTCATATTAACTTCATCTTGCTGTATTACGAAACGAAGACCTATAACGAACGAAGAAACGAGCGACAATATAATCTGGTATGAAAAAATTTGTAGCGCTTACCATGTCTCGCACGATCGAAAGTATTCGTTTCGTTTTACAGCAACATGCAGTAAATATCAACTACACAAATTGAAATTCGTAATTTTTGATTTTTACTTTAAATTTCTTCAAACTTTATTTAGTTTTATTTAAAAACTTTAAGACAAAAATTTTTGATGTCGATTTTAAGCCTTTCAGATATTTGGAAATAAAAATAAATTTTTTCAACAGAGCTATAATCTCTATTAAGCAAAAAGATAGTCATTTGTAATACTAATCCAATGATATAATTGAATATTCTCATTAAAAATTATGATGAAAACACAAAATCGGTCCTATTCTCCCTTACAATTACTATACAATTACTGCAAGCTATTGACTACTCTCCCTTACAATTTGAATTTAAATTTTTCAAATATTTAAAACGTACTGAAAGATATTACATTTTTGCTACTCTTTTACTACAGTTTTGCTAGAGAATTAAATTTTTTTTATAACTTAAACTCTAAGATAGAATCATGATACAAAATTCTTTTTCTTTACTCCTTAATTATAATTTTTTTGTTTTATAGTATTGTATGGGTAAGGTTTTTTACAAGTTGCACAAAAATGTTCGTTTTGTAACTAACAAGTTTTTAGTTTTTATTTTAGTATTTTAGTTGCGTTAGAAGATTTTTTTGAAAGCTTGAAAAAGAAATA
Organism: Coremacera marginata; assembly: GCA_914767935.1. NCBI lineage: Eukaryota > Metazoa > Arthropoda > Insecta > Diptera > Sciomyzidae > Coremacera > Coremacera marginata. The sequence goes on along the minus strand of OU612047.1, from coordinate 40,954,891 downwards.
TCTGAGGTATTATTTAATAACGCAGGGCTGATCGCACTCTCTTCTTAGCACCCATAATTGTCAAAACCAGCAAATTTTGCGAATGCCTACAAAAGAAAAACGGATGATAGAAGAGAGCACTTGCAGATTTTCTATGAGCTGTCAACTTCGATTTGACAATTATGGGTACTCGTTCTCTCCATTGCGACAACCTTATAAATCATCCTTGAATAATATTTGAAATCATTTGTCGACTTCTCTCATTTTTAGAAATTTCTGTCAATTTTCTTTAAAATATTAAATTAAAATTAAAATATTTACTTTTTATAAAGTAAAAAATTAAATGTTAGGAAAGAAAGCTGTTGCTACAACCTAAATATTACAATATTATAGTAACTGATAGTTAACTTTTTATGCTACTGACTATTTTAATATACTTAAGTCCTTGTCAGATATTCTTTTATTTTTATGAAATAGATAGAAATAATGTTGATTATAAATACCTACTTTTATATTTTTCCAAATGTCCCGTAAAAGTTTCAAAATCCCGTTAGTTTTGTAAAAATTTTGCTTTAGTCCCATTTTGCTGAATACTAAATCTGGCTACACTACTACTGATAATGATTGACATCTTTTTTCAATTTGGCTTTCAACAATTTGTCTTGATCTTAAAATATTTTATGGTTTTGGCCATCACTGGAACCTAGTATATTTTGTCATAAGCATATATTTTGGTTGATTCACTGAAAGAATCGGTTTTTGAATTTTTCATGATACTATTTTTCTGCGCATGCTTTGTCATTGTGAGCATTTCTTTTTTGCTCCTTCTCTCCTAGAGAATGTGCTTTTAACCCTTGAATGAAACACTAGTGCGAGTTCGCACTGCTGAAATTGAATTGAATGAATTTAAACTGTTGGCATTTTTTTTTTTTTTTTGTTTGCCTTAGAGGTCTAACTCAAGAGCGACAAATATGATGCACATTTCAACTATCGAGTGCCGTCGGATTTGCTTCGATTGCGTCGGATTGTGACGATTGCAAAATGATAACAAATATTCTTCAAGAATATCACTTTTTTAATTGTTTTTTTAAGAAGACCATATTTATTCTGAAAATTGATTTCATATAAAAAAACTTTTTAAAAACAATTAAAAAAGTGATATAGATAGATAGTGATTTGTGATAAAACCTTAGTTCACAAATGGATTTTTCGTAAAATTTCCTAATTCACACCCCAGATAAAAAAAACAATTTTTTTTTTTTTGTTGTATTATAAGCAATCAGCAATCGCGAATACGCACTAGTGTGTGTTATTTAAGGCAAATGAGGTGTTTGTATCATTTAAGGGTTAAATAAACGATACTCATTTAGCTCAATTGCTGCTTTTAGAAAAAAACAAACAAACAAACTACTACTACCAAACAGACGTCACATGCGTTCAGTTGTATAATGTTGCCAACTTGACCGAAATTGAACGAGCTTTTGGGGTAATTTTGTCAATATGCCTATAATAAGTAGTGACTAAATATTAGTGAGTTTTTAACGTTTAAAGCATTTAAGGAACTCTAAAATAAAATGATTTTTAAGAAGTTGTCAATTTTTATAACACAATAATTTTGGTATTTTATCATCTTCGATATGACAAGTATAAATGATATCGGGAAAATTAAGAGTATTGTAAATAATTTTTAAAAAAATGTGATGTTGTAATAAAAATTTCGAAAAAAATGTTCATCTTAAACAGGTTTTTGAGTTGAACTTCAAGTCTTTTCACTTCAAACTCAATTTTTTCCAGTTAACCCATTAGGGACTGACCTATGTTCCCCTTGAGCTAGGATGATGAAACTTTCCAAAAATATTTAAATTGGTCTAACTTAGAAAAATCAAAAAAAAAAAAAATCAAAAAATAAAAAAAAAAAAATTAAAAATGGAGTTGCCATCTCAAGATTTTTAATTTGCAAATTGATCGATATTGAACGATATTCTACAAGCAAAGTCGAGCATTTAGCACCAATATTGATCTCAAGAATTTCCACAAAACAACAAAAAATATACAAAAACGTAGTTCGTTAAGGACCAGCGTTGTGTCAATCCGAGAGAGCCACGTATATCAGCCGAACTTAATGAAAATTCACAAAAATTAAACATTAATCCTAAGAAAGACGTTCGTATAAGAATTATATTCTACTTTATCTGTTTTTACATTTTTTTAGAGGTTTAAAATTAAAGATAAAATAAATGGAAAATGCCTAAATTTCCCAAGCTTGGAAATGCAAGTAAACGTAATTGTACAGCCTTGGGCGAAAACAGGTCAATTAGATAAATTCTTAAAATTTTATATTCTTTTTGGAGATCATGAAAATCTATCACTGTATGACCTCCAGGTTAAGAAAAGAAAACCGTTGCGTATACGCAACTCTGGACAAAAATGGATTAAAGAAACTTTTTACAAATCAAATTCAACTTTTTACAAAAAAAGCTTCAAACTTTTTAAACTTTAAATTAGTCTCTGCCAAGAAAGAGCTTTATTTGACGCTTTTATTATAACTTTTTAATGCAATTATACTTTATACATTCCTACATCTCATGTACGAACTGCTTTTGAAAACTTTGTGCCACTTTGTGACGTGACTGTCGTGAACAAGTCTTGTCAGTGGTATGCATCACACGTTAAAGCTGATATCAAGAAGAGAAATAACCTTAACCATAATAAATGGAATTCGTTCAATCTTCAAAAACCAAGAAAACTTTGAAACTTCGTTCAAACCAAGAAAACATATTTTCGCAGAAAGCTCGACAGCTCACTTTCTTCGAAAGACTTTTGGAAAAATATACGAAAACTTGGTGTCAGTAGCTAGGTCAATAATTAGTGCTATACTGATCCGAATGCTCTGAATGACTTCTTTCTTACTAATACTTCCTTAGGCAATAATACATTTCAGTGCAATGAGCGTCAATTTCGTGAATTTGATCAATTCTCATTCTCTAATGTTGATGAGAATGATGTCACTAAAGCAATTATGAACATAAAATCAAATGCTGTTGGAGATGATGGTACTTCCCTAAGATTTATTATGTTAATTTTGCCCTACATAATTAAACCGTTGACACATTTTATTAATCACTGCTTCACAACTTCGTGTTTTCCTGAAGCGTGGAAAATTGCGACTGTTATTCCAATTGCAAAAGTCACTAATGCTTCTTCTATAAAAGACTATAGACCAATTAGTATTCTGCCTACATTTTGTAAAATATGTGAGTCCCTCATGGCTAAACAAATTAATACTCATTTAGAAAGTCAAAACCTTCTATCTCCATACCAATCTGGGTTCAGAATGGGGCATAGCTGCACGACGGCCATGCTTAAAGTCCTTGATGATATCCGCACGTCGTTTGATGCAGGGCATATAACACTTCTTTGCTTTATAGATTTTTCTAAAGCCTTCGATTGTGTTAATCACTCTATTCTTACCCAGAAGCTAAAACTGCTTTATGTTTTCAATAATGCTGCTGTCAAATTAATAGCTTATTATCTTGAAGGAAAAATTCAGAGGGTTAAGATCAAAAAGAAATTCTCTGACTTAAAGAATATTGTAACTGGTGTGCCACAAGGATCTATTCTTGGGCCCTTGCTATTTAGTGTATTTATTAATGACGTTTTAACACTGTGCAATGATGCATGCCTATGCTGACAGCATTCAGTTATATTTTTCATACCGTGTTGGGCTACTCGACGATCTGTGTTTCAGATTTAATGACGCTCTTAAAGAAATTTGTAAGTCAGCATCAGACAATGATCTCTGGCTTAATGGAAACAAAGTGTTATGTTCTGCCAATCTCCAAGGAAAAACTCGAAGTCATAGAAATCCCACCAATACTTTTAAATAATAGAAGTTTGGAAATGGTGAACAAAGTAAAAAATTTTGGTTTTTTTATTAATTCTAAACTGTCATTTTCGGATCACATCAATAGTATAGTTAAAAAAAATCTATTACACGCTGCGTTGCTTACGGCTGCCTGCTAGGTTTACTCCAATTGAAACTAAGAAGAGACTCGTTCTACAATTAATTATGCCTTATATTACATTCTCTGAGCTAATTTATAGTAAGTTAGATTCTCATTCAGCGCACAAAATACTTGTTACCTTTAATGATGCGACCAGATATGTTTACGGATTGGCTCGGTTTAAGCATTTCTCTACAGTCAGTAAGGAGATTCTGGGGTGTAGCATAATTGACTACTTGAACGCGAGAAACTGTATCATTTTGCATAAGCTCATTATTTATAGGACTCCATCATACCTTTACCAAAAATTAAGGTTCTCTGTTTCCAATCGAACAATTCCGAAATTTAATTGCTTACAATCTAAACGTCTTTTCTTCATCAACGCCATTAAACTATGGAATTCCCTACCACTTTATATTAAATCTATTATCAGTCCGAACAAATTCAAGCTATATATTATGTAATATTTTTCTAACAACTAAAATAGTCTAATAAAAGTTCAAACAATTTCTGTATTAGCATTTCTGTATAAAAAAAAAATTCCTAAAAAATTATTAGAAAAATATTAATTTATTATATTACTCTATGTGTTTTATAAATGTCGTCATGTTGACTATTCTCTTTTTATTTTTATTTATATATTTATTGTTATTTTAATCAATTAAATCACTACTGTTAAGTATTCGATTAAATGCTATCAGTTGATTATATACTTTTCTGTTGTACTGATATAAGATCTTTTTGTATCTTACAGTACTAATATATTTTCTAATAAATACATATACAAATACAAATAAAACATAGCTTACACTTGCTTACAGCCAAAATGTACAATGAATGCCACTTTCCATTTTTCATGTAAAATCGGAATTGCATATACATATAGTATGTATCTCCATAGTATCCATAGTATAGTATGTATTTTTGTTAAATTTTCGAGAATTTTTCTTATTTTTCAGAAAACTTTACAAAACAAAAAAAAAAAAAGAAAAACTAATTGCAATTTTTTTTAAGACACCAAAATATTTAGTTAATTTTGATATTTTTTGCTAGAAGCCTGTGTTTTTCGAAAAAAATTAGCCTTGTTGAAGAAAATCTATTGAGAAATTGAAAAACTGTGTTTAATTGAACGAAATCAACCAAATGTGTGATTGTCATATAAATTTATTTATTATTTATTTATTGTCATATAAATTAATAAGAACTAAAGGTCGTTGCAATATAATTTTTTATTTTTAATTTTTATAGTTTTTTGAATCATTTTCGTTGTTTTTTACATTGTTACCTTTGTATATAATTTTTTTTCCATATAATTTTAATTGTTCTTTTAATCATTAACATTGTTTTTTTTTCATTTCTTTGTCGTTACTTGCTTTGTCGTTTATTCAATTCGGGATCGGTTTCTCTGATAAAAAAACCAACAATAGTCGCTCATCATTCCTTCGTTTCAAAATCCTTGGTATCGATACTCAATTGCCTTCATTTGCTCAATTCCTCCTTGGCAATTCATTCGACAAACAATCGAGATATTTCCAAAGTAAAAAAAGTGGGTCAAAATTGACCCTACAAACGATGAGATTTAAGCTCTAAAACTTATTAAGATAAGCTTCTGAATTTGTTAAGTGTTCTTAAATTCAGATCAATAAAAGTTATTTCCAAATAAAACTTAAGTTTTCAAATGCTTCAACAACAATGATGTCGAGCTTTGTACAAAACGTGTAGGTAATTAATGACGATAAAGTTTGTTAACTACGATTATAATATAAAAATAATTTAAACATAATTTCTTGTTGCTCGCTGATAGCGATATCATAACGCTATCAAAATTGATAACTTTGCTGAAATTTCGCAAAAAGCAGAATATTTTAAAAAATTTAAAAAGAAAAGTTATAGTTACATTGATAAATTAAAGACAATTTGTTGCATTATCTTGCTTTTCCACCATGTTTGTCTTGTGTAAATATAAATATTATGTCATATAAGATAAATTGATATGTGTCTGTGCACTAAAAAAAGTAAACACAAAGGCTTATTAATCAACGATTATATTTTTACATGCCTATGTTTCGTAAGGAGCGGTAGTTAAGTCAAATAGTGTTATATATTAACTATCAGAAAATAAAAAAAAAAAAAAAAATAAAAAAATATTTTTATGTATAAAACGAGAATTTGCGCTAAAAGTTAAAAAAAGATATTTGTAGGAAACAACGTTATTGCATTCATTGCTTTATTGAAAGGAAAATAATTTTAAAATTAGCTTATATCCAAAAAATAGAGATCAAGGTAAAAAATGAGCAAAATCGGATGAAAACCACGCCTACCTCCCATATAAAGTAACTTTATTTTAACCGTAGTCTCTTAAAGCACACAAGCTTTGATATTTAATATAAAACTTCTCTATAAAACTAATCAAAATCTACGCTGAGAAAAAAACATACTTTAAAATTAAGGAAAAAATTTTAAAATATAAATTTAACGCGTTTGTGTTTCTACAAAACAAAACTTAAAACAAAAATGTTTAACTTTTTATTTGCATAATTCTCATTTCATATTCTCATTTTCATATAAAGCTCATTTTTTTTGTATAATTTTCTCTTATTATTTCTTTTTTATAACAAAAAATATGTCGCTATCTGAGATTGAATTAAAAAATTATGTGTAGTAGAAATATTGAGTAGACAATTGAGACCAAGCTGAAAAAAAATATTTGATTATTTGGAAATATTTTTAATTGGACTTACAATTTGAAGGTAAGATTAAATTAAAACTAATTAATTATTTTAATATATAAACTCTTTCAATATTTTAAGCCGCAATTAAACAAACAAACTTCATTGAATGGACCTTACATTTAGTATTCGAGGGATCCCGGGGGTCGCTGATCACGAATCTGACGTTAAAAAATCGCATCGAAAAAATGGGCGTTAAAAATATTTGTTTTCAATATAAAAATTTTTGTTTCAAATTTTATTTTTAAATAAATGTTTCTAAACTGAAAATGTTTATTTTAAAAGTATATTTAAAAATATTGTTGTGAAAACAAAAGCTTTTGTTTTAAATTTTACTTTACAAACATTTGTGTTTAACTTTAATGAAATTGTTTAAAGCTCTATCTCAAAAACATATTCGTTTAATATGAACACAATTTCATTTGAAAACCACGTCAACTTCCATAAAAATCGAACAACAGCAAGAGAACTATTCACATAAAGGGTTATGCATGAGACCATGCATAAAAGTGAGAAACTACTTTTTACTCGATTTTTTGAACAATTACTTTTCAGTTCCAATTCCTTGGAATTATGAATTGGTAATTGGTCATCTCAATTCCTCAGGAATGGCATTAAAATAAAGCGTTAATTCCATTCAAGGAATTGTAATTGGAGGTTACTGTAATCCAATTACATTTGCAATTGAGGTTTCTGTAATTCCAATTACATCTACAGTAACTTTTAATTACAATTTCTGCAATGGAATTGAAAATTTAAATGACCACTTCTTGAGGAATTGAAAGGTTCAATTACCAATTACAATTCCTGGAATGGAATTGACATTTTTTTTCAATTCCATTACTGAGGAACTGAGATGTTCAATTACCAATTACAATTCTTGGAATGGAATTGACTTTTTTTTCAATTCCATTCCTGAAGAACTGAGATGGTCAATTACCAGTTACAATTCCTGGAATGGAAATGACCATATTTTTTCAATTCCATTCCTGAGGAATTGAGATGACCAATTACCAATTCCTAATTCCAAGGAATTGGAATTGAGGCGAAATTAGTTCCAAAAGGAATCATTACAACCCAGCTCTGGTTGTCATAAGCATAAAAAATCTTTTACTCGTTAGTAAGATCTCGTTCATTGAAATGGCCTGAGAAACTTCTTAAAACGAAAGCTCTTTGTGAGAGAGTTCTCAAAACGATAAGCATAATCTTGAGATGCAGCTCGCTTGTCTGAAAATTTTCTCGTTATATGTTGAGTCATCTATTCAGTGAACTTACAATTTTTAAAGTAGTGTAGATCATCGAATACTATTGAGAAAATAGTCCCATACAACTCGTGAGTCCCTTTTCGAAAATATTTATTTTCTCATATCGATTCTAATTAAAAGGTGCTGAGCCAGAAATTGCTAGCCTAGCAAAACACATGAATTTGTTTTTTGATTTAATAACAATTTTAAAGTAATTAATATCCTTATTGATCTTGAAGAAGCTTTTGCTATATTTTCATAAAAAAAAAAAATTCTAAAATTTGTTTAAAAAGCCATGCTCAGATATCTGTAAAACCACTTCACTGATTATTTTCTCATGTTTGGCCATTTCCCAGTGCATTATCTGGTAGTTTAACAATGAGTGAAAATAAAAGTTTGTTGGCAAATTTTTTCATTTGACCCAAAAATTGACATTTATGTGTCCACCAAATCAGCCATGGTTGCCATATCTGTTATATGTTTTATATCTGATTTATATCTGTTGCAGTACAAGCAAATCTAAGTTTTCTCTTTCTCAAACGCACAGCTGTAATTGTGCATCACCTTTTTTTGCTAAATTTGCGATATTTTTCTTCCACGCCAATTTTTTGATCCTCTATTGAGACAAATTACAATATGACCCAACAATTAATTTTTCTTTAATTATTAAAAAGTAAGTTTGATGCAGTTGGAAACGGCCTCACCCAGTCAAAAGTTCTGAGCCCTTGCAACTGATTGAAATAAAAATTTATGTAATAAGCATAAATGTTTTTAAAAATTTAGCTTTTTTTCTTTCGTTACATCTTGTAGATGAATATAAACTTTTTGCCAAATCTTTACAAGAAAAAATTTGTAAAACTGTTTTTTTTTTTATTTTCCACTCCTTAATGGTTTCCTTCAACTTTACTACTAGAGTACATTATAAAAACGTGTTGAAATTGAAGTTTTAAGACGTTTATCTTTTCTCATTCTAGATAAAATACGAGATGAGCTTTAACTCGTGCAAATAGTCTTAAGAGCAACCAAACTTAAGAGCAGCTTTGAGATCGATCTCACTTATGTGTAGTATTTTGTCACGAGCTTGATCTAATTTTTATGCTTACAATTCTGAGCCCGAGACTGAGAAAATTCTTGTGACTCACTGCTTGAGTTTGATCTCGCCAGTTCGATCTCCAAGAACTATCTCATTTTTATGTGTGAGACCCAAAGTTTCGTTAAAATGGGTTGAATGAAAAGCTTACCTCCTAGATAACCGAAATCGGTAATTTGGTATATTTCCCCTAAAAAATTATTCCAGAACAATAAAAATTTTCACACAGAGTTTTTTTGTCATAGAAATAATTTGGTGTAAAAAAGAATCAAATCGGTTGACTAACGCTCTCACCTGCCATATAACCGATATTGGTAATCTGGAATATTCTTAAAAAATTATTCCAGATGAAATTTAATTGTTTTATAGCATCAAATAGTTGTAAAAATAAATTAAATCGGCCGACTAATACTTCTACCACCCATATAATCGGAATCGGTAATATTGTATATTTTCTAAAAAAAATATTTCAGAACAATAAAAATGTACACATATTTTTCTGGCCACAAAAAAATAGTTGGTGTAAAAATACACTAAATCGATTGACTATCACGCACACCTCCTATATAACCGAAATCGGTAATCTGGTATATATTAAAAAAAAAAAAATCCCAGATCAATAAAATTGGGTTCGCATAATTATTTTATAGCAGAATTTTATAGCAAATAGGCCGACGAATACGCCTACTTCCCATATAACCATTGGCAGCATTGGGTAATCTGGTATATTTCCCCAAAAATTATTCCGGACCAATTAAATTTGGTGTGCATTGTTATTTTATAGCAAGAAATGGTGTAAAAATAAACTAAATCAGCCGACTTATACGCCAACCTTTCATATAACCGAAACCGGTTATCGTTTTCAATTGCGTTTTGATCTTTTGGAAATTATTATATTTTTATTTATTTTAGAAATTATTATAATTAATTAATATATATACAAATTTTTGAATTTTGGCATAAACATGCTCCAAAACACTGCCCACAACTTTTGTTTTTGCAAGTTTCTTCAAATCAAATTTGAACAGAATATGAAAAAAGCATTGTTAAGAAATACAAAAAAAAAAAAAATAAATACAATAAAAATAATTTATTTTAGTTTTTTAAGAATCTAATATATGTGTGTTTTTTTTAGGTTATGCAGTCTTTTTTTGATACAATACATTTTTTTTCTTCCTAAGACTTTTAGTAAACAAAATTGACGCTTAATCATGTGAAATATATGTATAAAGAATATTGCATGTTCATGATACTGAATTTAACGATCTGTTTTAAAATTTAGAGTGCTAAGCTGTGAAAAATTAAATTGTATGACATTTCAGAGCCACATAAGGGGCGTGGTATATCTGCAACTGAAAGAAATTGTAAAATCCTTTGAAATCCAAAATATTAAGATTCCTGTCTGTGTTTTGAATACTGAATTTTTTTAAATCCCAACAAAAAAATATTTTTCAAGTTTTGTTCGCACCCGCGACACTGTGCGACTTGGTAGCTGCTTTTGGCACAACAATCAAATTTTGTTGTTGTTGATTTAAGCTTTTTGTTGACAGCTGATTGACATCTCAAATATGTTCTTCTCAGAGGATAATTAATGAGAAATATACATTTTTTTCTCTGTTTGAAGAAAGCCTGTCAACCAAAAAACAGCTCCAATAATTACTTAAAACTACTCCCGACTTATGCCTCCCGAAACATACATTAAAGTATTTCAGAATTTATTATTGACTCGTTCCAAATAAAAACAATAGTATACACAAAGAAACAAAAATAATTCCAAAAATATTATTGACAAAAATAACACAAAAATACACATAATCATTATACTGGTCATTACTTGTATGAAAAAAAATGTGTTCGCATTTATGTAGGAGTCCCTTAATTTTTTATTTATCTCAGCAATATACACAAGTGATATACACAATTTTATTAACTTTCTGTATTTCTGAAGTAGCTTTTTCGTAAATTTATCACTTGTTTTATTTAAGCCATTCTGGGCAATAAATGATGTAGGAAACGTCCCAGATAATAATTTCACCCAAATATTCTTTGAGCAAAGCGCTTTAAAAGCGATATAAGGAAAGAGAAATTTAAAATTCCTTGAAATATCCATGAAACCAGTTTTTTTTTTATATAGGTATACATACAAAACTTTGTATATATATATATATATATATATTTCTATATATATATATTTGTATATGTATGTATTGTATATATATAATATAAAATTCAAGGAGTTTTAAATTTCTCTTCATATCGTATATATATATATATATATATATATTCCTTGAAATATCCATGAAACCAGTTTTTTTTTTTTATATAGGTATACATACAAAACTTTATATGTATATATTATATATAAATATACATATGTATACCTATATAAAAAAAAAAAACTGGTTTCATGGATATTTCAAGGAATTTTAAATTTCTCTTTCCTAAATCCTATAAAATCCTATATGTATATCAACCATTCCACATTAAACGCATCAGAAAATTTTTAGTTATGGATTGAATTTATCTGTTTTTGCTTAAACTTTCAGAATTAAATCTTCTAACGATATGAAGACAAAATATTTAAGTAAAAAATTTTAAGATTTTTTTTTAATTTTAATGAATGAACAAATTTGGTTAAAATGAGGGAAAAGCGAAATTCTCTATCTCGATTTTAACGTTTGAGGTATCAAGAAAGATAATAAAGAGTGTTAAAACAAAGTAAGGAAACTAGTAAGAAATGTAGCTAAAATACCCCCTGCTCCCCTTCCCCCCGCAAGCATATTGAAGTATATTGGAAGCCTTTAGCCGTCTATAAAATGTTTATGTATAATCTGCAAAAATATTTATGTCATAGGCTTAATTTTATTTTGCCCATGTGGAAATTCATGCCAATGATGTAAAATAATTTCGTTTAAAATTAAAGTGTAACGCCGTCTGTTCAATTCCGCCCAATTTTCCAGCATATTGACTGCTCATTATTCCAAAGAATATGTGTGGCATATTTGGAAGATGTCGGACAAAGGCTATAGAAGAAGTTCGATTAGCATTAAATAAGCCCACCCCTGTCTTATTTCGCCCAATTTTTTAGGCTAATCACTGCTCATTATTCCAAAGAATATATTTGCAAAATTTGGTTGAAGTCAGTAAAACGGTGTAGAAGGAGTTCCATTAAAATTAAAGTATCATGACCTCTGTCTTCTTCCGCTCACTTTTATAGTTTGCAAAATTTGGTTAAAATCGGCCAAATGGTGTAGATTGAGTTGAGTTAGAATTAAATTGACACGCCCCTAGTCCAATTTCACCCACTTTGGTAGGCTTAAAACTTCTCATTATACTAAAGAATATGTGTACGAAATTTGATAGAAATGGGACTAACGGTGTAGATGTAGATAATTTAAAATAAAGTGCCACACCCCCTGGCTCGTACCGCCCAATTTTATAAACTAACTAATATATCTGTGGTCACAAAGCATAGCAGCCTAACTCAAAATAACGTAAGAAAGCGATCTGGTATTTGTGCTAAATGAAGGGAAATTCATGTATCTACAAGTTCCATGTTCGATTGTTCCATTTACTATTTCCGTAACTACAAGTTCTATGTTCGATTGGTTCGTTAACTTCCGATAAACAGACGATTTAAGGAAAATAAAACTTCCCGTACTTACGATATTTTGAGTTAGGCTGTTATGGTTTGTGACCACAGAATATGTACGGATTGAATAAACGATGTGGGTGGAATTTGGGTATATACAGATACGATGTCATTCAGTTTTAACGTTTAACGTTTTAACGTTTTTATATTTTGATGACGTTACTTTATATGAGAGGTAGGCGTGGTTTTCATTCGATTTTGCCAAATATCATAGAAAGGGTTTATGCTAAATATCAAACTTTATGTGCAAAATTTCAACACATTTCTTTAATTTTTGCAGATTTTTAAGAGATTTTACGTTTTAAGTAAAGCCAATTTGTATTGGAGTAGGCGTGTTTTCCCTCCGATTTGACTCATTTTCGAACTTGTTCTTAATTTTATAAAAAGAAACCCATATTTAGAATTTCATTGCGATAACTTTAAAATTACGGTGTTAACGTGTCCACAGACAGACAGGCGGATAGACGGACAGACAGAGGCACAAACGGAAACCGACTGAAGTGGTGATGCTGATCAAAAATATATATACTTTTCTATCCCTGCAGCGCATATACCTTCCCGGTATAAAAATTATTTTAAATGTTTTCGGTTTTCTTAATTTGATGGTAAAATTTTGCAGATAGACGGAAGCAGCCGAAAATGTGAATAGTGGTTAGGGTCCGGGTAATGTAACACCCAATCATGCACAATTTTGGTTTCGTTTGGCCACGATCTGGAAGGCCAATTGTTGAAATGTCGATAAAATCATGAAAATTGTCAAGTCTAACCATCATGTGAGAACTGTTTCAATTGTCCAGCAGCTTAACATTGCACAAAAAATTGTTTGAAACCACTTGAATAAGGCTGAATACAAAAAGAAGCTCATTGTACGAATATGGCTGCCACACGAGTTAATGCTGAAAACCTCATGCAACGCAATCGCTGAATCGCATAAAAAGTCGACCCACTTCTGAAGCCGATGGTGACTGGTGATAAAAGTGTGTCACTTACGAGCACGTCGAGCGAAAGCAGTAGTTTTTGAATCGCTATAAGTCGGCGCAAACGGTTGCCAAGCCAGGATTGATGGTCAAGAAGGCTTTGCCATTTGTTTAGGGGAGTTTTCACGGAATCATCCACTATGAGTTGCTCCTCTATGGCCAAAAAAGGAGTGAATTGTGTTCCATCAGGACAACGCCAGGCTACACACATCGATAGTAACTCGCCAGAAGCTCCGGTAGCTTGATAAAGAGGTTCTTATGCACCCACCGCATAGTCCGGATATAGTGCGGCACCATACCTGGCACTAAGTGATTGCACCTGTTTCTGTCTATGGCGAATGATTTTGCTCGTAAAACATTCGCCTTAAGATAAGCTTGTAAAAATCGACTATTTTTTGCTAATAGGAGCGAACGCTTATATGAGAGGAAAAAAATTAAATTATTTTCAAAATGTCAACATGTTACTAAATGTTACATGTTACATTCTAAACTAAATAGGATCATTCTAATTATGCTAAATAAAGCCTTCAATTTCATAAAAAACAAGGAATTAATTTTTATTACAAAAAAAAAAAGTAGGTATTGGGGGTACTGCCAACTGAAGTGAAAGCTTAAAGCTATGAAATAACATATGTTAGCTGTTAAGAATTTCCGAATTAGCTATAGCCGGCAAATCAGACGCGTTCTACTTTTTCAACTCTTTTTATCAATTTATGCGTTATTGAATGTATTAACTGCTATTTTTAATGTTTATGTATAATATATTTGTAGCACAATTACTTTGGTTGGGTAATCGGTAGGCAATCGGCAATTGGTTTGGTAGTCGGTTGGTAATCGCTTCGGCAATCGGTAATTGGTTTGGCAGTCGGTTGGTAATCGCTTCGGTATTCGGTAATGGGTTGGTAACTGCATTAGTAATTGGTAATTGGTTCGGTAATCGGTTGGCAATAGCTTCGGTAATCGGTAATTTATTTCGTAGTCGGTTGGTAATCGCTTCGGCAATCGGTAATTGGTTCGGTAATCGCTTTGGTAATGGGTAATTGGTGCGGTAATGGGTTGGTAATCGCTTCGGTAATCCGAATTGGTTTGGCAGTCGGCTGGTAATCGCTTCGGCAATCGGCAATCGGTAATTGGTTCGGTAATCGGATGATAATCGCTTCGGTAATTAGTAATTGGTTCGGTAGTCGGTTGGTAATCGCTTCGGTAATCGGTTATTGGATCGGTAATCGGTTGATAATCGCTTCGGTAATCAGTAATTGGTTGAGTAGTCGTCGGTTGGTTATCACTTCGGTAATAGGTAATTGGTTCGGTAATCGCTTTTGTAATCGGCAATTGGCTTGGTAGTCGGTTGGTAATCGCTTTGGTAATCGGTAATGGGTTGGTAGCTGCTTCAGTAATTGGTAATTGGTTCGGTAATGGGTAATTGGTTTGGTGGTCAGCTGGTAATCGCTTCGGTAATTGGTTCGGTTATCGCCTTGGTAATCGGTAATTGGATCGGTAATCAGTAATTGGTTTCGTAGTGGGTTCGTAATCGCTTTGGCAATCGGTAATTGGCTCGGTAATTGCTTTGGTAATCGGTAACTGGATCGGTAATCGGTTGATAATCGGTAATCGGTTTGGTAGTCCTTCGGTCTTCGATTTGGTCGATGCTAGGAAATCCCTAAAAAGAAATGCTGTACAGCAATAATTTCTGTTACGCTAACAGCGTGATATCGCTAACAGCGTGATGATATCGCTAACAGCGTAATGATATCGCTAACAGCGTGATGATATCGCTAACAGCATGATGATATCGCTAACAGCGTGATGATCTATAGTTTTGCTCTCTACCAAAAAGCTCTCAACGCGCCTAAAGAAGTTTTCATTAAAAAAACAAATTGGCTATTTCAGCACTTGAAAGGACTTTGACCGAGCTTCTTATAATCAATTGTGTTCTGCGTGTTGTGATATGTTTGAACAGAAATGATCAAGCTTTATGCTGGCTCCGAACGGCTTATGTTCTCAAGAAGCTTTACATGGCAGTTTTTACTCTCTGAGACTTGCCATTGTCTACAGAGAAGTGACGGCCGAACAGAAAAAACATCAGTTGAAAAAACATTCAGTCGGATGGGAATCGAACCTAGGTTCTATCGCATACCAGTCACGCACTTTAACCAATATGCCGAGTATACTACGGCCGTTACTTATTTTTACTTCAGCTGATATTAAACAAAAATGTGTCAAGCAAAACAATATTCAAAAATCAATATGGGCCGGGTATTTCCATTTTTTTATCCCGCTTTCTTCACCACTGTATCGATAATAATAATTTTAACGTCGATTTTGAACGCAACTCTTTGATATTGATTCCAATAAAATCGTTGCCGAAGGGTGCGAGTTTACAAAGGAACGGCCACTTTAATTGTTTTTATTTTTCCCCAGTATATCTCGCAAAACAAAGAGATAATAAAAAAAAAATGTGATACCTATTTTTTGAATCACTTCAATTTTAATTATATCCCCTTTATGAAAAAAAATTTAATTGAATACATTTGCTGTGTACATATGCTATTTTAATATTTATTATCATGACTGCTATGTTGGAAAAAAACTCACGTGACTCTTGAACAACCTACAGACTGACACTTTTGAATTAACATTGATCGTATTAGTTTTATTTTTATTATTATTTTCTAAGTATTTTTTGCTTATCTATATTTTGGTGGTTGACGACAATTTAAGTCGTCATCGTCAGCGAAATTTTTTCATGTTTTTTTTTTTTTTTGTACTATTTTTCTGGCTACCAATACACACATCAAATGATAAATGAAGCATTTATTTGTTGGTTGTTGTTAGATTTTGGCTCATAAACTAGTATTTATAAGTTCAAAGTTTTGCCATGGAACATTTTGTTTAATTTTTTAATTTTCATGCTGAGATTTTAAAAATAATGTGAAAAATGCTTAGCTATCACTTCAAAATTTATGTATAAATTAAAGCAAAAAAATGTATAGAAAGTGAGCTTGAATAGAGTATTTCAATTAAGGTTGCATATTGGAAGTCATAAACAATCTTATTATTTTGTTAAAAGATTTTCGTACAACTATAACAAAAAAAAAACAAAAAAATTGAGCAGTTTTTATAGCAATTTGTTAGAAAGTATCAATGTTATTCTTTATTTTATATGCATACAAAATTTGTTTTTTGCCCCAAATTTCTTTCAATTGTTATGTCATTGTTTATTTTTTTTTTACTTCCAGCAGCCCAATATTTCTCCATATTTAGTCTAACTCTAATAAGTTCTTCAACCTCTTTCGCAGATAGGCTTTCTCTCAAACAAAGGTATACCTTGGCGGTGCCAAGGTATACGAACTCCTTGACTACTTCAAAGTTATAGCTGCCGGATGAAAGATGGGAGTCTAGACGCCGCGCTCCCTTGTTTGTAGACAGCATATACTTTCTTTTACCCTCATTTATCGTCAAACCCACTTTGGCTAATTCCTTTTCGATAACGGCGAAAGAAGCGGTAACATCTCTCTTGGTTCTGCCGACAATATCAATATCATCAGCGTACGCAAGTAGCTGGACACCTTTATAGAAAATGGTGCCATTACGATGCACACCGGCCTTTCGTACGATCCCCTCCATGATGATGTTGAAGAGATCGCAAGACAGTGGATCGCCTTGCCTGAAACCTCTTTCGGTATTGAAGGTTTCGGAGAGGTCATTTCCTACCTTGACGGAGCTGCGTGTGTTGCTCAACGTCATTCTGCAAAGTCTAATCAACTTTGCAGGTATACCGAACTCAGACATTGTTGCGTATAGGCAATCCCTTCTCGGGCTATCGAACGCAGCTTTAAAGTCGACAAAGAGATGGTGTGTGTCAATTTGATTTTCGTGGGTTTTCTCCAGGATTTGTCGTAGCGTGAAAATCTGGTCTATGGTAGACTTACCAGGTCGAAAGCCACACTGATAAGGTCCAATCAGTGTTTTTGTAATTGGCTTTAATCTTTCACACAGTACGCTTGAGAGAACCTTATATGCGATGGAAATAAGACTGATACCTCTATAACTTGCGCAGATTGTAGGGTCTCCTTTCTTAAGTATAGGGCACAGTACACTGAGGTTCCAATCGTCGGGCATGCTTTTTGCTAGCCATATTTTGCTGATGAGCTGATGCATGCGCCTTATCAATTCATCGCCGCCGGTTTTAAACAATTCAGCTGACAGGCCGTCAGCACCCGCTGCTTTATTGTTTTTGAGTCGTTGGATAGCAACTCGAACCTCTTCATGGCTAGGTGGTGATACTTCCACTCCGTCATCGTCGATTGGTGGCACTGCACTGTGCTCTCGATGGGCGGCATTGGTGGAATCGTCGCCATTAAGTAAATTGGAGAAGTGCTGTCTCCACAATCTAAGCACACACTGTGTATCCGTATTCAGATCTCCATTTTCGTCTCTACAAGTGGATGCTCCGGGCTTGAAACCTTGGGTTAGACGCTTAACCTGTTGATAGAATTTTCGTGCATCCTTCTTGCCCTGGTATACCTCTAGTTCCTCACGCTCACGCTTTTCCTGCTCTCTTTTCTTGCGTCTGAAAAGGCGCCTCTCTTCCTTCCTCTTTTCGCGGTAGTTTTCTCGCACGGCTCGCGTTGCAGCTGACTGCAGCGTTTTTCTATAAGCGGCATTTTTTACTGCTATCACGATGCAACACTCCTGATCGTACCATTGGTTCCGAGGTTGCTGGCGCCTGAAACCATTGACTTCTTCAGCGGAAGCGCGCGTGGAGTGGGATATATGCGCCCAAAGTTCACCGGCGTCGTCGGGTCCAGAGGTTGGTTGGTTAAGCTTAACCCAGAGTTGAGCGGAGTAGGCTTCGGCAGTCCGTTGTAATTGCAGCTTAGCGACATCTAGCTTTCGATGCATTCCTGTGCGTATGTTCTTCGCATTGCATAATCGTATGCGGATTTTGGCTGCAACAAGATAATGGTCGGAGTCAATGCTTACCCCCCAAAATGTACGCACATCTAGAACACTAGAGGCATTGCCTTCCGTCGATTACAACATGATCAATTTGGTTTCGCGTTTTTTGATCCGGGGACAGCCAGGTGGCCTTGTGGATGTCGAGGTGCTTAAATCTGGTGCTACTAACTATCATGTTTCGTGCCGCGGCGCAGTCGCTCAGTCTTAGACCGTTATTCGTGGAGGTCTCATGACTGAACTGACCGACAGTGGGGCCAAAGATGCCTTCCCTTCCGACTTTCGCATTAAAATCGCCGAGGACTATTTTCACGTCATGGACCGGAAAGTGGTCGTATACGTCCCCAAGGCTAGCGTAGTAAACGTCCTTGACGGCTTCGTCCTTTTCCTCTGTCTGGTGTGTGCGCGAAAATAAGGCTTATAAAGAAAAATTTTGCCTTGATAGTGGATAGCGGATAGTGGCCAATCTTTCGTTCACAGGTGTGAACCGGGAAACAAGGTGACGTAGTTTCCGGCTAACGACGAATCCACATCCGAATTCGCGCAGTGTGCTTGTTTAGAGCAGCCTTGTCCTTTCCATCGCATTTCCTGGATGGCGGTGATGTCAGATTTTATTGTTTTGAGGGCTTCCGTCAGTTGGATAATGTCACCTTCCCTATAAAGGGTCCGGACATTCCAGGTGCATATCCGTAAATTATTGTCCGTTTTTCGATTGCGGTGGTCGTCAACGTAATTGGGGTTGTTATCCGAGGCTGGTTTAGTTAGTTTTTATTGGGCAGTAGTATGGCGGGACCCAAACCCTGCGCACATTCCATGTTTAAGGTCTATGAAGTGACCCGCCGCTCAAATTAGCAGTCAAACTGACGGATGCTAGTTTGTCGTTGCCAAGGGAACACCACGTGGAGGTTTGAGTCGACTTGAGACGATATGGATAATGCTGGCCTCGGCAGGTTGAGGCGATCAGACACGTTGCCATGTGAAGGTTCGCCCCCTGTTCCCCTGTAGTCTCTTTATGGTCATTAAAAAAAGGGCATATTCAAGAGTAGTCTTAAAAATAAACGGTTTTGCTTGAAAACATTTTCATATGCTTACTTTTAATTTTTTACTGGATCTACTTTTAAATTTTTTTTTTTTTATCAAAACCCTCATAAGGATAATCCTGGCTAAATAATTTCATAAATGTCATTTTTGGATTCTATGACATTTGTAATGTCTATTGCAACAAGATTTTCGAAAAAATATTTCATGTACAGAGTTTTTTTTTTTTTGTGTAACAGTTTTTTATACATAAACATTTTAATGTATTGTCTTTATATCGAAAAGTAGAGTTAATTCGGCGAGTCTACTATTATTATCGCATTCAGTAGACTACGCTTTCTCTAGGTCGTCTCCAAAACTGTTGTTTTTCCAAATCGTTGTTCCCCTGTGTTCTTAATTTTTTTTTTATTTATATTAAATATTTAAATTATTTTGTGTATTCTTGATTGCCATTTCTTAGAGAAAGGAAACTATTGTCAACATCATATTAAAAAAATTTTTGCTGTCAGAATCCGATATCTTAAGAAAAAAAAAAAAAAAACAAAATATTACAGTTTATAACACATAAATTCTGGGCATGCTAGAAAAAAATTTATTTATTTTAAAAAACATAATTTTCACATATTGCACAGCAGGAATTTTCTTTTAAATCCAAAAATTAATGTATTAAAAAATTGCGTAGGTAGCAATAACAAAAGCTGAATGAGCTAACAATCCAAAAGAGCTTAAGATAAAAATTCATTTATTATTTTTATTTAAAAATATTTGAAAATAAGTAGCAAAATCTAAAAAAATATTGGGCAAGAAAACTTTAATTTATTAAAATTAATTTCATCTATCTGTTTATTAGTTTTAAAAATATGGAAAAGTAAATCTTTGGTGGTATTTTTCTTTAATTTTGTGCCTTCCACACCAGGGCAACACCTACTCTTAGCTTATTCTAAATAGTATATTGCTTAAATTTCTCCCTGATAAGTTTTTATTTTAACACCACTTAAACGAGGCTCTCTGGCATCAGCTATGGCTGAGTTTTGTGAGAATTTATTTAAAGTTGTTCGGAAGCCGAGGGCACACAACTAGCTAAAATATACGACACGCTTAACAAACAGTAAAATTCTTTATTGTAGAATATGACGAGTAGTTGGGAGAAAAAAGCAAACTTAAAAGTTCGGAACACTAAATCATGAAAAAAATCTTCAAATTTTTTAAAGAAAAAAAAGAGAAAAACAAACAACAAATAATTTGATGACTACAAGTGACAACCGGCAAAGACGATCAGAGTTAATCAAATTGGAACCGCAGCCCAGATCATATCGCTAGTTATCGCTGCTGATTAAATAGCTGCTCTTAAACCAGTCGTCGTTTCTTATCAGCCGTGAGCCGTATCTTACCGTGCAAAGATAGCAACTTTGCGCTTCCTGATTGGGTGACCCAAAAACTGCGCATAAAATGGACTTGAGTTGAATGTCTGCCGACTACATAGATACAGGTTAGATTTAAGGCAACCCCACCATGTCTCATTGCCTTGTCGTGTATCGTATAGTTTAAACTTAACTAAATAAATATTTGAGCTAAAGCAAAAAACAACAACAACAAAACAACAACTAAAAAAATTATCATCTTAGAGGCTGGTAAAAGATAATACGAATAAAAAAAAGTATTTCTTACGTTCTACGACTAAGTTTTAACACCTACAGCAACAAATACACCATCAACAAAAACAACAATAAAAACATTGTGTTACACTCGTGGCTTATTAAGTAAGTGGATACCTGCCCCCAATTGAAAATGAGTGTAACGCTCTCAAGGGTTGCGCCTGCTAAGGGCCACTAAACTAAAAAAGTATCTCAACTATCTTGCCACTATCTGTAGAGTTAGTTCAGCGTACGCTTGCATTACGAGTAATATTAAGATGTCACACACAGACATGTGTCTGTTTGTCATCAAATCGCATTCATCATCACAGCAGGCAGTCTCAACACTCATGTGACATTCAACAGATACGAGCACAGAACAATTTGTATCTGCTAATGCAATAGCTGCATTTTACAAGTTCTACAGCACATTTAGTTATTGTTAATGCATCGAATGCACAAAAAAAAAAACAGCTACTCGTTGATCTACATTTTTAAAAGAAAACAAATCAGTAGAAGAAAAAAAAAAACGAAATTCAGCTGATCCAAACGACTGATGCAAGCCGAACATGCATACATTCACTTTGTCGATCAGTCGCTCGGTTTGCCGTAGTGTTTGACTAGCTGCCTGCCTGTAAGACAATTGGCAGTGTGGATTCTGGTTGGGTTTAGAACAACAACAACAACAACATTCAGCTATTCGGTAGCATTCGGTGCGCTAATTTGAGATAATGTTTCAATTTTTAGGTGAAATAAATGACAATTTTTTAAAAAACTCTTTTCTCACTTATTTTATCACATGATAATATAAAAATGTTTCAAAATAATAAATAACTTTTGGAGCTAACAAAAAATGTTTTTTTTTTAATATGATAATTGTACAGAAGTTGACAAAATTAAGGCCGCGAAGATGAGGTCTTTGTCAGTCACACGATAGCTCCAGTCCTGGATGTCTGAAACAAAGTAATGCAACGGGATGTTATTAAGGGGGGGGGGGGGGGGGGGAGAGGGCTAAGGGTTTTTAAGTTTTCTTTTTCCATTTCTTTTTATTTTTTTATATTAATGCACAACATTATATAAAGTTTTTTAAGTTTCCTTTTTCCATTTCTTTTTCCATTTCTTTTTATTTTTTTTAATATGAATGCACATCTCAAGAATATTATGTCCAAATTTGAAGTCGATCCGAGTAAAATTAACAAATATAAGAATTTTTATGTAAGTGTGCCTCGACCGTCGATTCATAAGCTCAAAAACTTTTAAACGCTTTTTTTCTCAAAACTACTTTTTCAAAGCCCGTGTTCACTGCGGAATTTTTCGTGGAAAATAGTTACAGTTTATTTAAATGAAAAAAAAAAGATAATCATAAAAGGTTGGGGGGATGATTTGATGATAGTTTTACTATCGATAGTGGTTTTTGATTTCAGATAATTTTCGACCAAGATGTAGTGAACACCGCCAATTGTTATTTTTCTAAGACGTTCTGGGGCGAGCTTTGCTACCAGCTTGCTTTTCAATATTCCCCCATGAAATAATTACAGAATATTGTTAAAAGTATGCTTAATAATGTACAAAAGGTTTGAATAAATTTGCTCAATCCATACTCTTAAAAAAAATTCACAAAAAAAAAATTTTTCTTAAGCTAAACCCCTTAACACCCCCCACCCTCATTTAACAAGAAAATTAGCCAATAAATGTAAAAAAACATATAAAAAAAAAAGTTGAATGAACTTCAAAAATATATTTTTTTTTCGTACTTTTTACTTGCATATAAATAGAAAAAACGCATTTTAAGTTCAAAATATCGGTTTGAAGGCGATTCTTTTAATTAATTAAGTTTTAAAGATTTGAGTCAATAGCTTAAATAATCTTTGAGCTAGAATTTGCACCGTTTTTAAAAATGTCATTTTAAGAAGAAAAGAGTTTAAGGAAAACATTTTTTTTTTTCAATCCCGTAGCAAACATTTTCTATGGAGGGGCGTTTTGATGAAAAAAATTGTAGGAACCAGGAAAAAATTAAAACAAGGATATGGAAATTTCCAAGCAAAATAATTTACTTCTAAAATTATTCTTGAATTAAAATAAACAAAAGAGAGAACATCAGGCACAATTTTATCGAATTAATTTTTAATAGTAATTTTTTGATTTTGCCAAAAAAAGTTTTTGAAAAATTGTGTAAGTTCAGAATATTTATTTGGCTTTTAAAAACTATAACAGCGAAAATGAAACATAATTAATACTTGCTCACACAAAATGTCACTAACACAACAATATAAGTTTATAACAAAAATAATTAAAAAGATAAAGCTAATACATAATTTATTTATTTCCAAAAATTTAAATTTTCCAGCGTTTAAGAATAAATAATATAGTAAAAACTTTGTAATCATGTCTGGCTGAGTTTATTAAAATTAAAATTAGCAATGAAAAATTAAAGTTTTTTTGAATCAGTTCACCGGCTGAAGTTATGAAGTTACAAAAAAAAAAAAAAAAAAAAAATTCGGAAAGTTCGCCCCTTATTGAAAAACTTTTCTCGAGAGATTTTCATCGCCATATTTTTTTTTTTTTTGGCACGCTGTGTGTGAACCGCCAAAATCGTTTTTTCATCATAACTTTGGTTGTTTTTGTCCGATCATCAAATGGAAAATGTCGTTGAAAAAGTATTGATAAGCACTACAATTCTATAGGTTCATTGTTAAGTGATTTCAGTTACCCAACCTTCTACTCCCCTAAATAAAATTTTAAAAATTTAGAGTCTGACAACGGATACGGTTTCAGTGACTCCTTTTTAGCTAGTGTTCGCTCCAGCACCGAATTCGTAAATATAAAAAACTTTCAGTGGCAGTTCTATGGAAAAATGCGTAATTTTGACTTCGTAAAAATTTAAAAATTTTGACATTCTGATGCCATAATCTGAAAGAGCGTAAAATACGTCGGAAATTATTTTTGGTGCAGATAAAATAAAAAAAAAAATGGATAAAAATTCTTTGAAAATTGACGCTATAGAATTACTTTGGGATACTATTAAGACTAAAATCGGTTCAAAAATTTAGACATTCTTTTTAGAGTGTGCAGGAATTTTCATACTTTCTCCATTATAGTAGACACCAAATATTTGTAAGAAGTTTTCGTGTAGAGACATTCAATAATACAAAAATTGGTTATTCTTCATAATGCTAACATGGTGGCTGTATACAATATATAAGAAAGTCAGTTTTCAGTTTTAATAGATTTTTACAATTGTACTATTTCTGTAGCCTACCAAAATCGTACCTGCGTAGGCGTATATAGCTTAAAAAAGCAAAATTGGGGAGAATTGTTTAAGTTTTTTGTGTTTTTTGAAGCTATAATTTCAAAACATTCAACAGAACTTATTTTACTGAGAACGATTTTATTACAAATTTAAAATTTGTACCTCGATGACACTTCTTGATATTTTTCAGTAGAATTTCAGAAAAAGGGCCTAAAATGAATCGAAAGGGCTTTAGGGCTTACGAAATCAAAAAGGGCTCAAAAAAGCCCAAAAATCCCCCAAATATCATCCCTGGTGATCATCAAAGCCTATGCCCGCTGGCATTTGAGCTTTTATGCTTAAAAGCTTTCTGTATACATATTAACTTACGGACGAGCACTGAACTGCGTCATTAGAATTTATTCCATCAAGTTGAGAAAATGATATCGCCCAATTGGCCGCCGCCAGAGTTGATGACCATACGGGCTCGTTTTATGACATTTTCCATCAGTCTTGCGATTCTTGGCGAATATTCTCCTTAAGGTCTTGAAGAGTCTGGAGCTTCTTGTATACCCGCGACTTCAAAAACCCCTTAAAAAGAAGTCTGGCGTGGTTAATTGGGTGATCTGGCAGGCCAGTGCAAATCACCAAAACGAGAGATGAAGCGACCCGGAAATGTTTCAATCAGAATATAGGTTGTTGCTTGAGCAGTGTGCGCTGTTTCACCGACCTGTTGGAACCATATGTCTCCAGCCCCAATAATGGTTCTTTGTGGGTGATACACGGATTTTCGGTGCCCCAAAAACGATTATATTCTTTATTTACGTAACAGCAAAGATGGAAATGAGCCTCATCGCTCATGATAATTTTCGATGAAAAATTGTCCACCTCTTCGTTGAGATTCGGGACAGCTAACAGCTGATGCACTGTCAGCACTTTGTACATCTTAAAACCTTTCACCAAAATTCTGCGTAGGGACCGCCGGCTAATGCCCAATTGCTTGGCACGTCGTCTGATCGATGTTCCGGGCTCTTCTTCGACATCTTGGGTAACAGCAGCGATATTCTCAGCAAAACAGCTGCTCCGGGGCTGGCCAGCCTTGGTAAAATCTCGTGTTGTCCCAGCCTCTTCAAGGCGAGTTGCCTAACGCCGCAGTGATTGTCTAGTTGGTGTCGGACGGCCAGAAAATCTGCGACGAAATTGACGCTGCGCCAACACAATCGGCAAATTATTGCGCAAAAAGATTAAAAAAAATTATTCCGCGTTCTTGAGGAGTAAACCGATTCATGGCTTGTCAATTTGTATTCTGCGTTTGTTTACTTCACAAATGTCAAAACTGAATTGACATTTGGCGCCATTTACTAACGTTACAGGGTATTTGTACCTTGTATATTTAGGTAATCGTATAGATTTAGATAATCGTTAGAGATATAATTTCTTAAATATTTTTTTTAGGATATCAGCAAATTGTTTGAGCATTGAAAGCCATAGCCAAATATAGTAGGAGGAAGCTTGCGGGTTGCCACCCCATAGCTTTTTTGATCATAACTTTTCATACAATCAACGTATTGTTGACTTGCTGCATACTCTGGCTTGGGGAAGTAAAAAGCCACAATACTAAGCACGAAATTATTTGAATTTATAAAAAATAAAAATTGTACAGCAAATTTTAAAATGTATCTAAAATCAAACCTTTGAAATTTAAGTTTACAGGCTGCCACCCCCTTAAAAATTGCTTAAAATGTAAAAAAACTTAAGTAAAAACACCGGATTTATAAAATTTATTTAAATTTTCATGAATTTCGCACTGTTTTTCCTTAATTTAACACTGATTGCTCTCGGTTTTTCTCGGTCTGCGCACTGCCATACTAAAATTGTAAAAAAATCACCAAAACTATTACTTAAATGAAATAAAATTTCACTTGCTACTCAATCTCCCTTGTAAACATGTAAAGATAAACATGCGTTATACTAAACAAAAGCGTAACAGAGAGGTAGCAACCTGCAAGCCAATAAATTTAATGTACGAGTAATATAAAATTGCCAATTCCTAATATTTTCCAAAATCCTGCCTGAATGAAAAATTTTAATTTTATGAAAAAGCAACACATCACAAAGACTTACCTTGAATTGCCCATGAAAATGTTCAATTTATGAGCATAGTAGAAGTACACAATTTCAATTTTCCAATTTTAAACAACTAATATTATATATTTTTTTAAACAGTCTGTCCGCTCCAAAAAAATAAAAAAAAATAAAACGAAATACCCATTTCAGCCCTTGAAAGAACTTTGACCGAGCTTCTTATGATCAATTGTGTTGTGTGTGATGTGAAATGTTTGCACACAAATGATCGAGAAGTGGACGTACATGTTTTACGCCGACTCCGAACGGCTTATGTTCTCAAGAAGCTTTTCATGGCAGTTTTTACTCTCTGAGGCTTGCCATTGTCTGCAGAGAGGTGACGGCCGAACAGAAAAATTAATTCAATTGGAAAAACTTTCTGTGTCGGATGGAGGATTCGAACCTGGGTTCTCTGTCGTAAGAGTCACACACTCTACCCACTACGCCACGGCCGCCAAAAGTAGTTTTAAAGTGGCAACTACTTTTTTGAAGACGATGTCAGTTGGAGTTTAGGTTACGACATCAACCTGCAAACAGTAGAAACCTGCAAGCCTCTCCCAAAATTTATTATACGTTCTTCATATAGTTAATTCAAATACAATGATTGTGGCATTTATAAGTTAAGTTAAACTTTCTTTTGACCAAAAAATTTTTCATAGCTTAAGCGAATTTTTTAGATATTTATTGGAAATGATGACTTCTTCAAGTAAATTTTTTATAAACTGATATATATGAAGTTATGATTTCCAAAGCCTTATTTGTATTATTTTTTCATACTTTTTGGACACTATGAGGTGGTGGGGGGTTCAAATCCCGGAAAAGGCCCCCTTGGCTAGGACCTTGGCTAAACTATTTAAATTTTTCTTTTTGCAAATGCTTTACGATCGCCTCGATCTTCACAAGCATGAATGTGCGCAGTTATGTCAGCGTGATCGCGACAACAAAACCAAAAACAACAACAACAACAGCGGCAACAACAGACTCAAAGCAATTGATTAGAATGTTTAAAATAAGAAAACAAATTTAATAGTTGAAGTATAGCACAAAATAGTGAAAATTAATTCATTTGTTTGCACTTTCAACGATTTGTTCGTGCACAAGTGAATACTTTAGAAAAAAAAAAAATGTATAGTAAAAAAGAAAATGCATATTTGAATAAATCTTTAGAGGGTGTATTTTATTTTGTGAAAATGGGCAATTTTTTGTAATCGATATGCAATATTTCTTGAAATACTACAAAACAAACATGAAGTTGTTTAAAAATACTGTAAATGCTTATAAAATATAATAATAATAATTATAATTACAATGAAACAATAAGAATAACACAAAAAAAAAAAAAAAAAATAAAGCAGTGCATGGATTGTTGACCGCAATGAAATATTAAAATTTGAAAATCTTAAAACTATGAAATAACATGTTTCTTTTTTAATTTTTTAAATTAATTTTAGTATCAAACCATTCATATATTAATAATTTCAGCATATTCCAACAAAGATACAGTAGACTGATGTTAACTAAAGTAAGAAACAAAAATGTTTGATTGGAATTTCCGTTAATAGCGTGTAAAAATTGCATCGATAAAAATTGCTTCGTTTTATATTTAGTAGTTAATTTTTTTATTTTTTAGTTAGTCAAACCTAATAAATCATTTGAGAATTCAATTAGTGGTAGATTTAAACTATCTGCAAAGTTAATATTCATATCACCACTTAGTTTCTTAGGTGCATCGGCAAAATTTTTCGGTAAATCTTTTTTTGAGTATTTTAGAACCGGACCGTATTTTAGAAAACCAATCGCTCCCGAATTGACTCCTTGAGAGATTTAATATATGAAATAGTCCTATTAAACATTTCTTCTCAACACACCTACTCCTTATCTGCCACCCTTCTGGGGATCCCCATACAAAAAACACAAAAAAATGTTGATTGTAGTTCATATCTCTATCGAATTGACCCCTTAAGGAGTGAAATATATGAGCCGGTCCCTTTTTCTCCTCCCTTTTTCTCCCTTTAACATTTTTCTTTACACACCTATCAGCCACCCTTCTGGGGGATCCCCATACAAAAACTGTCGATTATTTTTTGAACTTCAACATTTCTATTGAACACACTTACCTTCTATATGCCACCCTTCTGCTTTCTCCCGACTGGGTCCCTAGAGGAGTCAAATATATGAGTTGGTTCTATTAACTTTTACCCTTTAACATTTCTTCTGAACACACCCATCCCCTCTCAGCCACCCTTCTAGGGGTCCCTATACAAAAAACACAAAAACCTTGGATTATAGTCAGGCCCGTAGCCAGGATTTACCTTAGAGGGGGTTTTGATAAAAAATCTATAAGTAGATACCAGTAATAACTGAAAGAAAGGATATGAAAATTTTTAAGCAAGTCCGTTTGTGAATAGTGAAAAGTGAATAGTGAATTGTGAAAAGACTATTTGTGAATATGCCAGTTTTTAAATAACCATAAGAGAGATGAGATTTTTTTACAAATCAATTTTTAGTTCTAACTTTTTTGATTTTTGCCTATGGTTTGTTGAAAAATGGTCCAAATTGAGAATTTTGAATTTCGTTAAAAAAGTATTATTCCGAAAATTAGCACAAAAAGTAAAAATGTGTGGGAAAAAATTTTACTAATTCAACAATATTAATGTGAAGGGTAAAAATAGGTTAGATTTCTTGCAGTTTATTAAAATCAAAATTAAAATCAGCTATGAAAAATGCAAACATTTTGTAATAAGTTCAGCTGGTGAAGCTGTATTCACAACTTTTATTGACAATTCATATAAACGGGAGAAAAAAAATTTTAGTTTTTAGATTTGGTTTCTTTTTGGCTATCTTACGCTTTTGTTGATCCCCAGCTTGTGTACAACTATTTGAACCTGTGTGAACCCTAGTTCGAGTTATCGTTAAATGCTAAAATATTACTGCTCTCGGAAAACGATTTCGACAATTTAAATACATTAAAAAGAATATATTTTAAGATCTTTAAAAATCTAACAGTTTCATTTTCTCATGATTCAATTTTAATAAAAATTACTATATATTTTCTTTTTTAATACAATTTTTTGAGCAAAAGAATCGACTCCGATAAAGTCATATTTAAATTTCAGACTATTTTTCAAAAACCGTAATTCGAAAACTGGTTTTTGCACAGCACCAGTATCTTATACCCAATTTATTATATAATATATCACATGAAAATAAGTTCATGTTAATATTAAAATATTACTCATCTAGATAAATTTTTATAAAAAGAATGAAACAGCAACTTTGTTTGGATATTTAAGAATGTAATCAGTAGTGGATTTATTTTTAAATTATTTGCAAATTAAAAATACTAAAACAAAATTTTTGAACATCCAAATTGTTTTGTAATTTTTTAATATAATAAAAATAATTTTAAAAAAACGTAAATTAAAACTTAAATAAAAAAATGTTAAAAAACTGTAATTGTTCATTTTTTTTTATGAAAATTTGGTTACATGATGAAAAAAGCATCAAATAACTATAGAATTGGACTGTATAAAATGTTTTACAAAAACTTTTTCTATTGAGAATTTTTTTTTCGAAAAAAAGCATATTTAGATTTAACGTGATTTTCCGAAACCTGTTATTTGGAAAAAGCTTCGAACAGGGCTAAATTTTTGTGCCAAGTTGGAAATTTTAGATGTCTTATATACCAAGAAAACAACAAAATAAAATAGTCAAACTTTTTAGTCATTCGCTTTACGTGGAATACCATAAATAATGTGTTAAATTTTGTGGTTCATGTCACTTTATTCTTTTAAAAATGAAAAAAAAACGCATTTAAATGAATGCTTTTTCAAGTATTTTGGGTCTAATAAGCTTACCCAGCAAACCATAGTTGACGACTTTGTCGAAATTCCGACGAATTCATAACTATATCGAGCTGTATGCAAATATCGGAACAGTTTCACTTTTTATACGAATTTATAAAGAGTTTCGTTATGCGACTGTTTCTAAAACATATTGATATGCAAACTTTCCTTTCTTTTGAACTGTCTGAACGAAATCGTAACTTCTTCGTAACGTTTTCGTTAAGGCTCGTTATGACATCGTTACGACATTTCGTTACGAAGTCGTGTCAACCGTTTCATACGATATTCTTTACGATTTCGTAACGAAATCGGATTCCGAAATCGGAAAGATTGCGAATTGTTTGTTACGATTTCGTTAAAAATATTTTGCGTTAAAAATATTGCGAAATCGAAACGAAAATCGTATGAAGGGGTTGACACCACTTCGTAATGAAATATCGTAACGATTTCGTAACGAGTCCTAACGAAAATGTTACGAAAAAGTTACGATTTCGTTCAGACAAGTTCGTAAAAAAGGAAATTTTACTCGAATAGTTACGAATTAGTCGGAATTTCAACATAGTCGTGAACTATGGTTTGCTGGGTACATATTGCATAAAAAATGTCAAGCTAATTTTCTTTAATTTACAAAATTATATTCGTTCTAGGCATAATTTCATATATATATTTTAATGGATATCAGGGACTTTTTGAGCATTGAAACTGATTTTTAATATACAATCTCCTTGCAGATGAACTCCAATATAATGATTATGACTCTTATAAGCAAAATTAATCATTCACTTGGCCAAAAAAATTTTTCAATAATTAAGCGAAGTTTTCAAGAAAATTAACATCATTATCACAGTTTATCTAAAAAAAAATCACATTTTGAATTTAATAGTCTCATTTGAGTTATTTCTTTATACTTTCTGGAGCCTAAGGGGGGTTCTAACACCTAAATCCCCCCCTTGTCTACGGGCCTGATTATAGTTCATATCTCTCTCGAATTGACTCCTAGGAGAATGAGTTGAGTTAGTCCTAGTATGTTTTGCCCTTTAACATATCTTCTGAACTTCACTACCCCCTATCTGGCACCCTTCTAGTGGTGTCTTACAAAAAACACAAAAAAATTGTTGTTTTCTGCTTGCCTGGTGGCTGAATCAGAAATGCAGGCATTAACAGAGCAAGCCTTAACAGTGTTAACGTTAATAGAGATGACATTAACATTGGTGATGATATAACATTTATATAACATATCATAGGGGTAAACTAGTACTCGTAAAAAGGGCTTTTAAGCGCGTCTAAACAAGTTCTTACTTCAAAAATATTTAATATAATAACAATTACGAAACAATATTTTAAGACAGAAAAAAATTTTGTTTATTTTTTAACCGACTTCAAAAAGGAGCAGGTTCTCAAGTTCGTCGGTTTCTCTGTTTTTTTTTATTTTTTTTTTTATTTTTTTTTATTTTATTTTTTTTTTTTTAAATGTTTGTACATCGATAACTCCTAAGCCATATGCCTGATTGCCATAATTTTTGGGGAACTGATAGGTATCATAAGCATGGAGGTGCCCGTACAAAAGTGGGCGGAATTCGAGAACTGGGCGTGGCAATAATAGATCTCGCAATACTATATACTACTGTATCTCGAATAATATTGACACTAGGGTACTGCAATTAAGTGTAGGGGTAGGCACAATTATTACAAATTACGGGAAAGAAAATGGGCGTAATTCGGCAAATGGGCGTGGCAATATTAGGAAAACAGTGTATCTTGAATAATTTTGAGGCTAGAGTACTGCAATTTAGTATAAGGGTAGGCATTATTATTACAAATTATCGTCAATAAAGTGGGCGTTATTCGACAAATGGGCGTGGCAATACTAGATAAACACTGTATCTCGAATAATATGGATACTAGGGTACTGAAATTTAGTGTAGGGGTAGACACAGTTAATACAAATTACGGTCAAGAAAATGGGCGTTATTTGACAAACGGGCGTGGCAATATTAGAAAAAGAGTATATCTCGAATAATATTGATACTATAGTACTGCAATTTAGTATAAGGGTAGGCATTACTATTACAACTTATGGCCAATAAAGTGGGCGTTATTCGACAAATGGGCGTGGCAATATTATAAAAACACTGTATCTCGAATAATATGGACACTAGTGTACTGAAAATTAGTGTAGTGGTAGGCACAGTTATTACAAATTGCCGTCAACAAAATGAGCGTTATTTGACAAATGGGCGTGGCAATATTAGAAAAATAGTATATCTCGAATAATATTGATACTATGGTTCTGCAATTTGGTATAGGGGTAGGCATTATAAGTAAAAATTACGGTCAAGAAAGTGGGCGGATTTCGACTACTGGGCGTGGCAATATTAGAAAAACAGTGTATCTCGAATAATATTGACACTAGAGCACTGAAATTTATTGTAGTACAGGGGTAGGCAGAATTATTAAAAATTATGGTCAATAAAGTAGGCGCTATTCGATAAATGGGCGTGGCAATACTAGATAACCACTATCGCAGTTAATATTGACGCTGGGGTACTGAAATAAAGTACAGGGGTAGGCACAATTATTGGAAATAACGCTCCAGAAACTGGGCGCTTATTTAACAAAGGGGCGTGGCAATATTTGGAAAACACTATATCTCGAATAATATTGACACTAGGGTAATAAAACTCGTTACAAGAATGGGTATGATAATTTCAAAACAGGTGACATCTAATTTAAATTTAAGAGGCAGATATTTGAAATAACCAACAAACTTTCAGATTTTAATAGAACAAATTTTTTCGGAACAATTTTATTTATGTTGTTTATACACTTTTTTCGAAAATTTATCATATTCTCTAAAAAGGAAGATATAAAAATTTTTTAAAAAAAAACAACCGACTACAAAATCATTACAAAGTAAAAAATAATTTAAAAAAATAAATACTTTTCCTCTTAATTTCTTGGTCATAGTTGATAATTTATTGAAACATATTATTATATATGAACTCTTATTATCTTAATTTTTTTCTTATTTGTTTTATTATCATAACTATATATATTTCTTGATGAATACAAATGCTTTGAAGTTGGCGCTTCTGATTAAAAGTCTGATTATATTAGCGCCAACCTAAATCTCTGTTATTTCTTATATTTTATTTCTTATGTTATTTACACAATAACATGAAATATAAAGCTAACATTTGATGTTTCTGTAATAGCAAAGACAACAACCAAAGCATAGCACGACACATAGCACGACACATAGCACGACACATAGCACGACACATAGCACGACACATGTGGCTGTATTTACAGAGAACGCATCTCGAAAATAAACGCAATCTATTTGGAATTTTCTCAGCTTTTCAATAAATATTAAAAAAAAAAAAAATTTTAATTTTTCAAATTCTATAATAAAATCAAATTTTATTTTTGACCTTTCTTTAAAGGGCCTTCCTCAAAAATTTTTAATGATGCACTATTTTTTTCGAAAAGGCCATGTTCTTTTCATATAATAAACATTATTACTGTTTTTTTAGTCGAGCAACAAACCATGAAAAATACAAGAATTCACGACTGAAACTTTTTATAAAATAAATACTTTAAATGATTGTAGTTGTAATAACAACGGTAAAAGATTTTAATAAAATTTTTCACCATTGTCTTCAAATAAGGAAAGTTAAAAAAAAAAATTCAAGGTGGTGACCTCCACAGTTGGCCGATAATTGGTGGAACCGCTCATATATTTCATATGAAAGTATCAGGGCCGTAGCTAGCGAAATATCGGTCGCAAGACTTACAAATTTTTTTAAAAATTAGAAAACACTAAAATAATAATAAAAATAGAAACTTTAAGGGAAGGGCGGGGGGGGGGGGGGGGGTTTAGAACTAAATTTTGTTTTAAAAATTATTTTTGTGATCATTCAACAAAAATGATGTCTATTAAACTCATCGTAAAATCATATAAACAATTTTGTTGACATTCGGGAAAGCATATTTATCAATAATTTGTCAATTTGAAGCAAAACGTATCGTCGAAATTATTTATAAAAAAAATTTTTTTTTTGCTTTTTTTAAAATTACCCAAAATCACACCTTAAAATAATTTTAGAATAAAATTTAACTCAAAACCCCCCCTCCCCCCCTAAAAGTTTTCATTTTTATTATTGTTTTACCGTTTTCTAATTTTGAAAAAACATTTGTTAGTTCTAGAAGCAAAATTTTTCTAGCTACGGCCCTGGAAAGTATATTTTATTTGTTAAAATATAAATTTTCAATTTAATTTTGAATATATTTAAGTTCTTAAGTGCGGGGAAAATAATAAATTTCGTATTATTCCAAAATATTTTTTCCGCTTTTGCTTGGAAAAATTTCATTGTCTTTGCTTTTAATTTATTACTGGTATCTACTAATAGATTTTTTTTTATAAAACCCCCTCCGAAGAAAATCCTGGCTACAGGCTTGTCAAGCGTTTTATTATTATTATTACGTTTTATTATTATTCAAACTTTTTTTCCTCAATTAATTTATTTTTTATACCTTACATTGGGTTTTTATTTATATTTCATTCCGTCAATTAACTAAACTACATTTATTTTTACACACACACACACACACACACGCATATATAGCAACTCAAAAGCACAGTGGTACAATTTTATGTGAAAAAGGGCTCGACACATTCACTGATCTATTTGTAGCGCACCCTCTTGGGGGATGTTAGCAAAACATTTAATATTTTTTGTTTTTGAAGCATGAAATCTTAAAAGCTGAAATTTAAAATTGTCGTAAAGAATAGATAATAGAGCATAAAACTGAGATCTTAAAGGTGTTTTTTTCCACTTGACGCTTATTGGTGTTTATTGAATGCTTTTAGCAACACGTTTTTGACAGACTAATTTGTTAGCCACGATATTATTCATTCCTATAGATTTGACTGTTTTTCTGTGTTCTTGGCATTGATGATAAATTATTGAAAATAAAATTAATTACTTTAACATATTCCATTGTTTTGGCAATAATTTGAAAATAGAAATGGACTTTATAAATTGTTTAATTTAATTAGTTCTTATTATGAAACAAGCAATTTTTTTATATATCTGATGTAAATTTCATAATTATAAGTAAAGTTTACCCTATTCTTACCTATACCTATATAAATGATGAATACTATCTCAATAAATACCAAATTGTAGCCGGATTCGAGTTTGCAAATATCAAAATGAGAGAATGTGAGAACTTTTCGGGAAGACTTTCACTTAGAAAGTCAAGAGTAATCCACTTAGAGTTAATTTCACTTAGTCCCATGACTACTAGGTCTTAGAGTTCATGAAACGACATCCATTAGATAAACCAATGATGCCAGTTGGGCGTGCAGTACCGCATATCCGCCTCTTGCACATACACACACACGGTTATAGTAAAATTCTACAGAAGGGCAGAAAAACTGCGTTCTTTTAAACTATTAAATGGATTTTTAATTAAACTTAAAACAGTTTTTGAAATAAGATACTTGCTTTGTTCTGAGATCAGCATTTAATAGGGAATCCGGATTTTATTAATTAAATCAAATTGAATAAAAGTCCAAACTTCAATTTTTGTCTTTTTGTAATATACGCGGTATTGCAAGTGGCTAATACGCGGTATTGCAAGCCCGATATTCTATACATCGGGTATATTAACGACGATATTCTTGACACCCATTGAGAATGTACCGGGCGAACCTGCTCCAAGCAAAGAGACCTTCATTTACTCAGATAAAACAAGACTATTTCATCTTGGCAACCGTCTTCGAGCATCTTATTCGTCTTCGAGCACCTTATCTGAGATCATCCTTCTTTTTTGTCCTGACTTTGGACAGGCGCTCAGCGTCATATTAATACCTACTTACCTTCACCAGGTAAAAGGAGCAACGTTCACCACGAATTTAAGAGGCATAGTAACCGCATTAAGCTTGTAAACGCACATCTCGCCAGAGAAGTTCCGGAAGAAGGCATAAAAGAGTACAAGTTGAACACAGATTCTTCAATATAACTCAGTTTTGGTTCTAATTTCCACAAGGATTGTCACACAGATTTGAGATATTTTCTTATATTGTCAAGGCAACCCCGAAAAGGGCAGACGAACGTAGTTGCTCCTGACAGACCCCAGTTGCTCCTGGGGTTGGTGTGTTCAGAAGAAATTTACAAGGGCAAAGAATTACAGGACTATCCCTTTAGGGATCAATTCGGGTGGGATGTGAACTATAATCGACAATTTTTTGCTTTTTTTGTATGGGGACCCCAAGAAAGGTGAAAGATACGAGGTAGGTTTGTTCCGTAGAAATACTAATGGACAAAAAATAATAGGAACCGCTCATATATTTAACCCCTTTAGGGGGGACTCGGGAGAGATATCAACTATTATCGGCAGTTTTTATGTTTTTTGTATCTGAACTCCCAGAAGGGTAGCCGATAGATGGTAGGTCTGTTCAGAAGAAATGTTGATAAGTAAAAACTAATAGGACTATAATAGAATAATAATAACAATCAACAGTTCCTGTGTTTTTTGTATGGCGACACGCAGAAGGGTGCCAAATAGGGGCAGGTATGTTCAGAATAAATATTTAAGAGATCGAAATAATAAGACTAGCGCATATATCAGGTTAGCAACTAAGTAATTGCGGATTTTTTTTAGAAAATAAAAGACAATATTTTCATGGAACGAAATAACTTTATTCTATAATGTATTGCCCATTGTGAGCAATGACCTTTTGCCATCTTTTAAGCAGCATCATAATTCCACGTTCATAAAACTTCTGGTTCTTATCAGCAAAAAACTGAGACAGTTACGATTTGACATCATCATTATAATTGAAATTTTTACCATTCAAGAAGTTTTGCAAAGATCGAAACAAAAAGTAATCAGATGGTGCAAGGTCAGGACTATATGGTGGATGTGGCAAAACATCCCAACCAAGCTGCAATAATTTTTGCCGAGTGACCAAAGATGTGTGTGACCTTGCATTGTCATGGTGGAATACAACACCTTTCCGATTTGTCAATTCGGGCCGCTTTTCTTCAACTTCATTGTTCAATTTTGTTAGTTGTTCAATGTAGACATCTGAATTGATCGTTGGGTTGGGTGGTAACTAGTTCGAAGTAGACTTTTTCCTTTGTAATCCCACCAAACTGATTACATAACATAACTATCTTTTGATGAATATCAGCTTTTGATGTTGTTTGAGCTGGTTCGCCTGGCTTGCTCCACGATCTTTTCCGATTGACATTGTTGTAAACAACCCATTTTTCATCACCGGTTATCAATCGTTTTAAAAATGGATCATTTTCATTACGTTTCTTTAACAAACCGCAGATGTTAATGCGTTGTGTTAAATGATTTTCTTTCAGTTCATGAAGAACCCATACATCGAGTTTTCATACATAGCTAAGTTGTTTTAAACGATTTTGAATGCATGTATGTGTTACATGAAGCTTCTCTGCAATCTCACGTGTTGTACTGTGACGATCTGAATAAAATATTGCTTTCATTTGGTCGTCATCAACTTCAACTGGACGACCAGAGCGTTTTTCATCTTTGAGTGAAAAATCACCAGAACGAAATTTGGCAAACCAATTTTGACACTGCCGTTCTTGTAAAGCTTCGTCACCATAAACAGCACATAACTTTTTGTGAGCTTGCGATGCGTTTTTTCCTTTACGGAAATAAAAAAGCAAAATATGACGAAAATGTTCGTTTTGATTTTTCATTTTTCAACATACGTCAAACAAAAACTACACAACCGATCAAAAAAATTTTTTTACTGATTGACATTTGTAGTACCAACTATCAAATAACAAAATGTGTTTGACATTTCGATTACGTCAGCAAACCTAAAATTTCAACTAAAGCCATCTATGAGTGAAATTCGCAATTACTTAGTTGCCAACCCAATAATTGAGCCCTCTAAGGGTCAATTCGGAAGAGATATGAATTATAGTCGACAGTTTTTGTGTTTTTTGTTTGGGGACCCCAGAATAGCGGCATTTAGGTGGTAGGTGTGTTGAGGAGAAATGTTGAAGGGCAAAAAATTATATGAGTAGAACCAGCTCCTATATTTGATCTCTCCAGTAGTCAATTCGGAAGAGATATGAACTATAATCGACAGTTTTTATATTTTCTTTAATGGGGCCATATTAACCCTCAAAATATGGTCAGGGGTTTGGTGTGCTCAGATGAAATGATGAAGGGCTAAAAAAATAATAGGATATGCTCATATATATAAAACCTCTAGTTGTCAATTCGAGAGAGATTTTATTTTATTAGAAAATTTGATGATTTATTCAAAAGAAGGTTTAAAGGAAAGTTCAAAGTAAGGTTCTAATACATAAAAAAAGAGTTTTGTAATCCCGAAGCAGCAGTAGTTAATATTTCTAATAAAGTTTATTATATATTAATAAAAATACCAGTTTTGCCTAAGGACATACTTATTTTAAAATACTATATGGATAAATCTTTATTAAAAGTAGATAAACATTTTGAGGCCGATATTTTTAAATAAAAATGTACAGAGATTTGTGTTAATACATTACATCTATAGAGTAGTATCACAGTTAAATTAAAGGAATACTCTGTCTAAATCTTATAATACTCATATTTACAGAACTTTTTGCTGGTGCTTTAATTTTTCAACTTAAATATCTCTGATAAAGTCAAGATAATCTTCGGAAACTCTTTAGAGTTTTTCCTTTTTTTGCTTGTCACAGTGACGTTATTAAAGGGTCCGATGAGATCATTACCTTTGTCAACAAGTCAATATGTTTATTCCCGCTTCTAATTTTTTCTTTTGTGACTTACACCCCTATTATGAATTCAGACGAAACACGATAAACGCTTGCATTCTATTGTGCGTTATTACGAACTTACGTTTATCGTATTAAATCCGACAGTTAGCGCTTGTCGTTTTTCGGAAAAAAAGGTATTGCGAAACGATACGTATCGGATCAGCTGTTAAATGTGCTTGCAAGTAGCTGAATATTCATGTCCGATAGTTAAAATAAATTTTAAATTATTCATCTTCTAAGAAATACATATGTAAGTATCAAAGTGATAGAAATGAGTTTTTGAACAGGATTTGACCAAAATTATTGGGATGTTTTCAGGCCAAGAGTTGTGAGCTCGAAAACTCAACTGGAGAGTCCTGCCACTTTAATGGAAGCAAAGGCAGACCTGGAAAGAGGTGTATGTCCCAAGGCTCTGGCTAAAAGCAAATGGGAAAAAATTAAATTCATGTGGACCACCAGTTCATTCATTGTCTGAAACCTACTGAAATATTTTTTATAAATAGTTAATGAAAACTTATTTAAGCTACTTACATTGGCGAGTTATTTTCCAAAGTATTGGAAGCATCACTCAACTACGTTCTTTCCACATCCTCTATGCGTGTCTCATTGCTTTCTCCACGCATTTAGTACGCAATGGATGTAGTCGAAAACATGTTTATATATTATATTTTTTAACTTTTAATATATTGATTTTACTTCAGGTTGAGAATTTCAGCTGTGTTTTATTGAATTCACAGTAAAGTGCAAACAAAACTCACTGTCATTCACAATAGTATATCTATTGGGCGTATAAAAACGATAAAACTAAAGCTTGATTTTTACGATATGCTTGCAAGCGTTCATCTTGTATCGTATAAAAATTGATAAAAGGGGGTGTTAGCTTGTAATTTTTGTATTTCTACATTTTAGCTTCTTGAGCTTCTTTTGATAACTCACTTTCATATTGTGTAAGCTTCAATTTCGATAAAACCGCAGTGCTCTTGATGAAATGCCGATAATTTGGATCAGGCAGCAAGATAACGACCCCAAGCACACGAGCAGGAAGGCGCTAAAGTGGTTCAAAGACAACAACATTAATTTATTGGAATGGCTACCACAGTCACTGGATTTGAACTCGATCGAAAACCTGTGGACTGATGTAAAGAAAGGAGTGGCTGATTGTCAACCAAAAAACAATATTGGGCTGCCATTAAACATTCCTGGACAGCGATGCCTAGCGTTTGGTTGACTCAATGCCGGCACGCTGCATAGCAGTTATGGCTAATAAAGGGTTCGCAACTAAATATTAAGTTAATCTTAATTTAATATTAAAACTAAAATATGAAAGGAAATTGTTCCTAGTTTTGCTCTTTTCTTTTTTTTCGGTGATAAAGTTATTTGGTGCTATTTTTTTGACCGTAGGAATTTTGCATTGATTAGTGTGATTTGATCATAATACTTAAATTTCAACTTATTAAAATGATTATTTTAGTGAGGAAGTGACTACTTCACTTTATTAATGTTAAAAATATATTCAGCTAATCGCGCAGTTTCTCGAATTTAAACTTTTTTAAAGCTGTGTTAATCAGTCTTAAGCTGCTATTTTTTTGACCGCAGCTGTATATAAAATAAAAAAAAAACCGAATATTCCAAAATGAGCAAATAGTAGCACTAATGTACTAATATTGTAAATACGTTCGGCAGCACTGAAAACAATCAGCCATATTTTGAGAAGAGAGCGTGTGTCTCTCACAAAAAGCATAATAAAAATGAATGAATTAAAAATAAAGTGCACAAATTAGTATTTAGACTCCGTGTGTGAGTTAGAAAAATTTAACATTTCAAAGAACACGCACACGCTTACCCAACTTTTAAGATGCCGATACAATAACAGATACATTAGTATCTAAAAAGAACTACTGCAAAGTTGTGACTTCATTCTGAGCAAGACGTTGGCAACACTCGCTACGGGTGGAATTATTATTTGTTTTGCTTGCTTTTATTATTTTTGTTGCTCTCGTTCTTGTTGTTGTTGTTGTTGTTGTTGTGTTATTCTTACACATTTTTATTATGAAAAACAAAAAAAAAAGAAACAAAAAATGTAAGAGCGCAGGGTTAGTTTAGAAATAGTATCTAAAGGTAGCAACTAAAAATTGTATCTCTTAAGCGGTATACCGCTTTATGCCGCTGCCAACCGATTCCAATGACGTGACCGATGTTCACGTCTTCGCCTGTGTTTGTTTGCTGATTAGACTCATTCGGCAAACCTCGTGGCTTGCTTTGTTTTTGTTTTAAAATGTTTTTTTAATTTTAGTTGGTGGTGGCGTTAAATAAAACTACAAGAAAATAAAAAAAAAAAAAACATTCTCAATTTTTGTGTTATTTTTCTCTTATTCAAAATATATTAACGAAAAATATCACTTGTAGCAACAAGATTTAATAACATGGTTGCCAAGCCTATGGCTACAAATTAATAAATACAAATAAAAAAAATTTATGACAGTGAGTATTATTAAGGGGTTCCAAATATCATGCAAACTGTTTCGGAAAAAGTCACGATTTTAAAAAAATAATAAAAAAAAACAAAAACGGACAATATTAAGGGGCCGCACAAAGTAAAAACCTCTTTAAATTTGATATTTAAACAAATGCTTCTTAGTACTGATCTAATTAGAAAAGGGTATTTAAAATTTTCAGCTATTTTTGACTTTTACAGTAAAAAATTATTTTTTAGAAGTCGTTGAATACCTATGGGATTAAAATTTTTTTTTAATTGTCTTAAATTCAGACTTGTTTAACGTATTTATGTACAAAACGCGAATCTTGAATTTGTACTAAATTCAAGTTAAGTGAAAAATTTTACTACGAAATGGGGTATAGTCTTATACTAAAATTCTTAATCAATAGTTTTCGAGTGTGCCCTTTCAGAATCTGACATTTGCATATAAAATTAAAAAAAAAAAAAATTTATATTATTTTTGCGTTAACAAAAAGTCAATCTTTTCTGAGTAAAAAATTAAGATTTCATTCGATAACGCAAAGGCCAAGTTCAAAAATCCAAAAAATGGTTACAAAATTCTGAAAAAATACACACGTTTTTAGGTAATTCTGAACAGTTTTTGTTTTAAAAATTTTTTTTTAAAGTCGGTCCTTTTCGTATTCAAAATTATTAAGTTTTGTTTAACACTGTGTAACAAAAATATACCATTCCGGAAAAACCGAAGAAAAAGATTATTGTCAGTCAGGGTTTGTGTAAATTTAGATATAAAGTCTATGGTTTCTACTGATTATATGAAAAAAAAAATAACTAACAGCAAAATAATTGACTTTTTATCGGAAAATTAAATTATCGGGTTTATTAATGCTTTTCTTTTTGAAACTAGTGTCAGATTCTGAAAGAGCACACTCAAATTTTCAAAATTTTTGTATAAATATAACCCCCTTTTTGTATTTGAATTCCACACTTGAACTTGCGTGTTTAACACAAGAAAAAAATCGCGATTTGTACATTAAGATGTTTAACAAGTTTGAAATAAAGAAATGAAAAAAGAAAAGCAGAATGTTAGATCATAGGAGGAATAATAACTGGAAATATTAAGCAGCCTTGTTTAATTAGTTCAGTATTTAAAAATGTGTATTAAGACAAAAAATTAAAAGAGCTTTTTGCTCTGGCATGATCCCTAAATATTGTACGATTTCAATTGTTTTTTCTTGAAAATATAATTATTATCTATTTTTAATAAAAGAGCAGCTAACAAAAAATATTAATTTTTCTAAATTAATTTCAACCTATTTTCATAAGTTTTATTTTATGTGGCTTATAACTATAATAATTTTTTCAATTATTAATTAAGAGTTATATTTTTGAGCTCAAGGTCATGTTGCTTTCCGAAGAAAACAACCAACAACAACAATACCCTTATATAGAGTAGTAATCACACAGCAGACTAGACAGACCGCTACACCAACTCATCAGCAGCCTTGTATGATGGCAATATTAATTTTCTTTTGGACCGACCTAATAATATGTTGCATTCATCATATATTGTAGACTAAAATTATTAAAATAATAAAAAAAAAAAACTTAAAGAATCTCAAAATTTTTTTGAATACTTGATTATGTTCGTAATCTCAATTAATCGTGATTATAATTTTTATTACTATTTTATTATAATTACTAGCTTAAACCCGCCGCTTCGCTGGGTTTTCAAAAAGTTTTCATTCAAAAATTGATAGTGGGTAGGCTTGATTTTTCGCTACCAAAACGATTTTTTATTGTTTAAGTAATACTACAAATTATTAACCTTAAGATTGTTATATCATCTGATAGGAAATCGAAAACCTAAATTTTGGATTTAATTTTTTTTACAACAAAAACTACTTTTATCCAATTTTTTGGCTTAAACTAAAAATTTTTGAACATTTTTTAAAAAAATTTTTAAAAATATTAATACTTTGGTGTAGTAAAAATTTTAACTTCTGTTTGAAGGATATTTTAACAAACAACATTTTTCAAAAAAAAATTATTGAAATCCATTGCAAACGGACTGAAATATTTGCCTTCAAAGCTAAAAGTGTGAATTTCAAGTCGTTTTTCTCTCATTCTCAGCTTATAATTAATACTACAAAGATCTGGTACTAAAATTTTTCACAGTTTTCAAACTACATACATGATTTTGGTATCAAATTGAAGGAAATTTAAAAGCGTTTATTGATTTTGTTCTCGTTTAACCGAAGTGCAATTTAATCCATTAAGGCCGAAAGAAAACCATAAAAAACAGACATTTTTAGACTTGAAGCAACATTTTGGTGAAAACTATGTATGCCATTGAGCAGAAATAAGTTATTATTGCATGCTAATTTTACTTTCTTTAAAAAACTGGTACTAAAACTTTTGAAATATTATGCAGTATTTAATGAAAATTCGAGACGCATATGTTTCCATATAGTAACATTGGTTGTTAATGGGTTAAAATAAAGTATCCTATTGCACTCTCTGCTGACCTATAAATATGTGTACAAAATTTTATAAAAATCTGAGTTGTCGTTTAAACGTGATGAGTGAACATAAAAACTGGCTACAGATTTATTAATAGTATATAGATAGATATAGATTTGATTACTGAGACAAATAGAAAAGAATCGTACTTAATCAATTATTTCCCCTTAAAAAAAATCT
Organism: Coremacera marginata; assembly: GCA_914767935.1. Classification (NCBI taxonomy): domain Eukaryota; kingdom Metazoa; phylum Arthropoda; class Insecta; order Diptera; family Sciomyzidae; genus Coremacera; species Coremacera marginata. The sequence goes on along the minus strand of OU612047.1, from coordinate 40,910,410 downwards.
AGTATCTAATGAATACGAAAGCAATCATTGTTTAACAGCTATGATTTAAGATGTCAATAAAAATAATTAATATTTAATTTTCTATAAAATTACCCCATGCTTGAATTTTGGGACAACCTTTATATAAAAAATGAAAAACTGGTTCACTACAAATATTTCAGTTCTATGATTTTTATTGATTGTGAGAAATTGTCTTGACTTTGACTTTGACGTTGACTTGATTGTCAACTTAAGCTAATTATGCAAAAATTTAAGATGAAATTTCAATCCGGTTAATATAGATTAAAAATCACAAACCAAAAATCAAGTTGATACGTTTTTTAGAGTGATGCTGCTCTTTCGAATTCATATTTCTGCAATACTACAAGTGTGAAGAAGTGTGAAGGATTGAATTAGGGATAGGATGAACCCAAACGAATTTCTTTGAAAATAAAAGAATTTCATAGAAATCTCTGATCATAAGAAGCTTGGTCAAAGTCCTTTCAATGGCTGAAATGGCCATTTCGTCTTTTATTTTTAATTTTTGATTTGACTTGATGTGATTAAAATAAAACATAAAACTTAGACAAAAATTTAGAGATAAATAAAATATATTGTATAATAAAAAACATAAAAAAAAAAATAGAAAATAACGCACAAATACAAATAATAGAAAAACATGGTATTATTACATCAACAAAAATTATTCACCTAAAATATATTCTGATAAACGGAATATTAATAAAAAAAAAAAACAAGTAAGGATGGAGCTTCGGCAGGGTACCGAAGCTAAAATACCCCACCGCGGCTGTATTGAAGTATATTCGAAGTCTTTAGCCACGACATATACGATGACATTCAGTTTTGTATATTAACAAAAAATTTTCTATTTTGATGACGTCACTTTTTTTGGGAGGTAGGCGTGGTTTTGATCCGATTTTGCCAAATATCATAGAGGTGGTTTATATTATATATCAAAGCTAATGTGAAAGCTATTTAAAGCTATTTAAGTACGTAAAGCTATTTAAGAGATTTTACCTTTAAAATAAAGCCACTTTGAATTGGAAGTGGGTGTGGTTTTCATCCGATTTTGCCATTTATCTTAGAGATGCTTTATATTATATATCAAAGCCTATGTGCAAAATTTCAAGACATTTCTTTAATTTGAGCAGATTTTTAAGAGAATTTACTTTTAGAATAAAGCCACTTTGTATGGGAGGTAGGCGTGGCTTTCCTCTGATTTTTTCCAATTTAATACCCAGGATTAAGATTAAAGAGTTAAGTTTACGTGCCAAATTTCAAGGCATTTCTTTAAATTTTGTGGATTTTAAAGACATTTGACGGTTAATATAAAGTCACATTGTATGGTTTTCATCCGGTTTGGCCCCATTATCGAACTTGATCTTCCTTTTTATATTTTGAATTTCATCGCGATAGCTTTAAAATTACGGCTGTAATCGTGTCGACAGACGGACAGACAGACAGACGGACACACGGAAATCGATTTAGGAGATGATGCTGCTCAAATATATATATATTTTTCTATACCTGCCACGCCTACTTCTTGGCGTTACAAACGGAATGACAAAGTTAATATACCCCTTACGCAGTACGCGTTGATGTATGCAAATATAAAACAAGAATCATTGCAATAGTTTTTAAGCTTTAGAATGGAATTTTTGAGAATAATGCTGTGAACTATTTATGCTGTTCATAGGATTTTTCTAGACCTTCTGTTTTTACATGAAGTTCATGCATTTTTGACCCTTGTCTTTGTTCATGTATTCAAAGAATTTTCGATGAAATCGATAAATCATATAGCGAATAACGTGTAATAGAATTTGTGTAAGAAAAATTTAAAAATGCATGCTGCTCTTGTGAATCATGTACCTTGTATGTAATTTATGAACCTTTTACACTGGGCTTGTGAAATATTCTTGCTTTCGTGTTTTTCATTTTTCGAAATTTGAAATTTCATGAATAGTTCATGTAATCGGATACTGGACCAAATTCTATGAATATAAAAATTCATAACTATTGTGTACTTTTTTGGTTCAGTGCAGTTTTAACTTCTTGAGTACGGAAATTGGCAAAAAAAAAAAGGTAATTTAGATTTGTATAATCTGTTCGATTCGTGCTCGAAAAATTTGTGAAGTAAAGTTTAAGCCAGTTTTGACTACGAGAGTGATATTTTTCTTATTCTCTTCTCACTCTCTCAAGCAAGCAACCTTAAGTAACTTCAAGCAACTTCAAGCGTACGGAAACAGTACAGAAACAGAGCTGGTAAAATGGACCCTCTTCTCATTTCTGGTGTTTTTTCAGCTCATTTATTACAGCTTTATTTATGTAAACCTTAGTTCGCTAAGGGAATGAAAAAGAAAGCAGAATAATATTTTTTGGTGTTTAATAGGGTTAGTCTAGACTATTTATGCTCAAATAAACTCTATTCAATATACTATATTTCTGTTATTTCACTTCCCGAAGATACAAATTATGCAGAGCCCTCACTGAGTGGCGTAGGAGTGAATAAAGGATGAACCAACTGTTATAAATTTTTCCTTGCGTACGATAGAGAGGTTGAAAGAGGCTGTTAGGGCTAAAATGAGATAGAAATGTGATGTTTTTGAAAGAAGTATGTTATTATATTACTAAATTTTTGCACTCCTATAGAGGTATTTATTTTACAACGAAAAGAATACCAGAAATGAAAAGAGCGATTTTTGCCTCTGGAACAGGCACAATTTTTTACACAGAATAGTTTTGTGACTACCTGACAAACTTTTTTTGTGAGAAATTTAGATGTGTTTTATGGGAGGATTACGAAGTAACGATTGAAGATATTAATTACAAAATTTTTGTATGTTTTTAAAAAAGCATTTTATAAAAAACATATAATTTTTTTTGGCTTATTGCATCATTTCATCGTAACAATAAAATCTGTGAGACAGCAAGAAAAAAATCGGCGGGCAACGTTACTCAAAAACTAGTCGTCTGATTGACTTGAAATTTTTTTTGAACCTTAAGCAACCTTAATCTATTAATTTTTTGCGAATTGGTATTGAGTTTTTTATTTTTTAAGGTATGCAAAATCGTATACACTTACTTTCACCCTCAAATTTTAAGCATTTTCTTAAATTTTAACTTACGCGGGCCATTATTTTTTTAATATTAAAAAATTTTGTAAAAAATCGTTGTCAACAATCACTAGCCTTAAGTGTGTACTTTAACAGGATTTCATTGTTTTTTTTTCCAGATTTTCCAAGTCCGAGATATCCGGTTCGCCAAAAGAGATCTTTTTCTGGGTGACTCAAGGATTTTATTGTTACGAAGAAATGACGTCACGAAAAATAAATATAATTTTTTTTTTAACTTAATAGTTCTTTAAAAATATACAAAAATTTTAAAATCCATATCTTTAACTTTTATTTCGTAATACTCTCGTAAAATGCATCTTAATTTTTCACAAAAAAGGATGTAAGTTCCCTTAAATCGATAAATCATATAGCTAATCATCGATAACTTCTAAAAGCACTTGCCTGCAGAGTTTAAAATTTCCTTAAAGAAATCTCCTGATAGTTTTCCAAACAAATGAATTTTTTCTATTCATTGGTGGCTGGCAACTCTATGCCATTTAAATATAAACGTACTTTGATATTTGTAAACTTGCGCGAGTTGTGTTGTTGTTGTTGTTTTTGTGTTTATTGCTTTTGTTGCTATTGCTGACAATCGCACAAGCACGAGTTCTGAGCTTGCCAGTCAGCAGCACATTTTTTGGTTTAGTCGGTTTGTCACACGGTCCGGATTGAGAGCGGCAACGCGTCACACGGTGCGAAAAGTAGTGAATTTTAAAACGCAGGAAATTTGGAATTCTAGAATTTGGCATTCATTTGAAATAGTTACAATAGAAACAGAAAACCTAAATTTTGAAATCTAACAAATTCTGAAATTTGCCAATTAAAAAAAAATCGTAGAATAAAATTAAACATTTTGCCACAATTAAAAAATAAGTTTTCCACTGCAAAAATCAACAACAAATAATAGAACGGAAATAACTGTGTTTTGATAACGGCGCACCTGTAATTTTACACCAACTCATGAATTACTGCTGAGCGTGGAAGACCTTCCAAAATCAGCTGTGTTTGTAGTGCGCGCGTGTTTTTGTCAAAAGCTCAATTTTGTTATCTGCTGCTCTGCAGCGCCACGAATAACTAGCCGAGTGGCACTCGTTGAGAGTTTTCATTCTAAGCGAGCGCATCCTGTGTTATCCTTGCACTTCCGCACTCACACACAAACACACACACACACGTAATCACCTAAGTTCTACGCTCTCTGTAGATGCAACTTTTTTACAAGCTTTCAAGTGCAGCTTTTTTGCAATTTTCCATCATCTCAGCTCACATTGCTCTACAAAAGAAAACTCAAGTCTACAAAATACGTTTTCGAAATCCTTTCGTGCAGTCTTCGCGTGTGTGTTTGCTCCAGTTCACTTCGTGCTTGTGTCTTTTTCGCTATATTTTTGTTATTGCAATTTGAGCACATTTTAAAAAATTTCCGTGTTTCTCTTACTCGAAGAAATCGAATCCGAATCTCTACGAACACCCACACACGCACACAGAGCAGGAAAAATAAAAATCAAAGCGAAGCCAGTGCAAAGCAGGCAGCAGCATAACGCGCAGCAACTGAAAAAATATATACAGCAAAATATTTAAAAATTACAAGTTCTAAAGCAATGAAATTGTTTTAAAGATACAATAGCTTGAAAAAATATAAAATAGAACAAGGAAAAAGTGCTGTTGTTGTTTTTGTGCTTATTATACGAGGACATTTCCAACGCTGAACAAATAAATCGAATATTTTTTGAAATAAAATTTCACTGAACTTCGAACTTTGTCATCGATTATTTTTATTTTTCTATTGTTTCCTGTTTTAACTCACCTACTCCTCCGCCACCTTCATCATCACCTCCAACACCACCTACAACAGCTACATCTACTTTGTCCTTTTTTTGTTTCTGTTGTTATTGTTGGAGTTGCTGCTGCTGCCGCTGACTATAACCGTTCGGCTTTATTCGTGCGTTGTTTTTCTTTACTGCGCGTCGCTCGTCAACGCTATTCAACGCCTTTACGTGCCGCACACTCGTGTGTCCTGTTCAAATAAGTTATTGTGAGTGTGAGTGTGCATGTGTGTATGTGTGCATGTGTGTATGTGTGCGTGCAAACGCAATATTTACATTAATTTTTAATTAAGAAAAAGTTCGAAAAAAAATTCGAAAAGTTCAACGTAAAATTGCGAAAATTCGTTAAATTGAAGAACTTGTTAGGAATTCTAGACAAAAGTTTAGCGAAGACAAAAGAAACAAAATTGACTAAATTATTGCAAACAAACTATGAAACGGTGCTGATAATTAAATATAATATTAGTTAAATATAATATGTTTGGAAACTTTTATTTCTTAAGCAGTTTTGGTGCTTTATTGCTGTACAATAATTAACAAGTACAATACAAGACTTGATTTTTGAAATTCCTACAAAATTTATGTGCGAATTCATAACGAAAAAAAACTTATAGAAAACATATTTTGTCAATATAAAACAAAAAAAAAAAAATTAAATTAAAATAACTTAATAATCATAAAAATAAAAAATATAAATAATAAAATAGAGCCATAAATCAAATGTTTATAAAATGTTTAAGAAAATATATATGTATATAAAGGCACCTGAAAGCAGAAAGTGATTAAAACAGAACATAAAAAGCAGAAAAATAACAACAAAACTTAGTAGCTAAATTAAAAAAAAAACGGGGGTGAAATATAAAACAAAACAAAAGAAAATATATTCCAAGAGAACCGTAGCATAATTCTAAGTTTAACGCATAAAACAGCTTCAGAAAGACAGAAAGACAGGATATAAAGAGATTTTATGAAAAAAAATGTAAGAGTTTAACACATCAAAAGTTTTTAAGACAAAAAAAAAAAAAAAATTTAAAAATCTCACGAATGTAAAAAACAAGCAGAACTACAAGATTAAAAAAAAAAAAATATTAAAACTAATACAATACAATAAAAAAAAAATTAATAATTATAAACAAACAACTATTAAATAAATAACACTATGTTATTAAAGCGAGAAAAAAATTAATTTTGAACATACAAATAGCAGAAAAAGCTAGATTCGATTAAATTACAATTAAAAAAAAAAAAAAAATAATATAAATAATTAAAATATAAACTAAGAACTGAAATAATTTAAAAAAATTTTAATTCTAAAAACTGGATATAAAGACTTGTTTATTACTAAAAAGGAATTTTAAATAATAATTAAAAATAACAGGCACAAAAAAATAATTTTTGGAGAGCGACTATTTCTTAAAATGTAAAGTTATTAGGTGTATAAAAACACAAGACAAAAACAACATCAGAATTAAAATGAAATAAATAAAACCGAACTTTAAAAATATTAATACACAGAAATATTTAAAAATATTAAAATATATAACTATAAAAATATAAATATATAAAAAAAAAACATTATAAAATTATAGAAATATAAATAGAAAAAATGTAAAAATAAAAAAAAATATAAAAAAATAAAAATATAAACATATAAGTATATAAAAATTTAAAAGTATAATATATAAAAATTTAACAATATGAAAATATTAAAATAAAAATTTATAAAAATATTGAAATATAAAAATGTAAAATTATAAAAATATAGAATATAAAAATATAAAAATATAAAGGCATAGGAATATAAAAATATTAATATACCAAAATAGAAAGACATAAAAATATAAAAATATTACGAGATAAAGATATAAAAATATAAAAATATAAAAATATAAAAATATAAAAATATAAAAATATAAAAATATAAAAATATAAAAATATAAAAATATAAAAATATAAAAATATAAAAATATAAAAATATAAAAATATAAAAATATAAAAATATAAAAATATAAAAATATAAAAATATAAAAATATAAAAATATGAAAATATAAAAATATAAAAATATAAAAATATAAAAATATAAAAATATACAAATATAAAAATATAAAAATATAAAAATATAAAAATATAAAAATATAAAAATATAAAAATATAAAATATAAGAAGATAAAAATATAAAAATATAAAATTATAAAAATATAAAAATATAAAAATATAAAAATATAAAAATATAAAAATATAAAAATATAAAAATACAAAATTATAAAAATATAAAAATATAAAAATATAAAAATATAAAAATATAAAAATATAAAAATATAAAAATATAAAAATATAAAAATATAAAATTATTAAAATATAAAAATATAAAAATATAAAAATATTAAAATATAAAAATATAAAAATATAAAAATATAAAAATATAAAAATATAAAAATATAAAAATATAAAAACATAAAAATATAAAAATATAAAAATATAAAAATATAAAAATATAAAAATATAAAAATATAAAAATATAAAAATATAAAAATATAAAAATATAAAAATATAAAAATATAAAAATATAAAAATATAAAAATATAAAAATATAAAAATATAAAAATATAAAAACATAAAAATATAAAAATATAAAAATATATAAACATAAAAATATAAAAAAATAAAAATATTTAACTATAAAAATATCAAAATATAAAAATAAAAAATATAAATATATAAAAGTATAAAAATATAAAAATATAAAAATTTATAAATATAAAAACATAAAAATATAAAAATATAAAAATATAAAAATATAAAAATATAAAAATATAAAAATATAAAAATATAAAAATATAAAAATATAAAAATATAAATATATAAAAATATAAAAATATAAAAAGATAAAAAAAAAATATACACATAAAGAAATATAAAAATATAATAAAATAAGAATATGTAAATATAAAAATATAGAAATATAAAAATTTAAAAATATAAAAATATAAAAATACAAAAATATAAAAATATAAAAATATAAAAATATAAAAATATAAAAATATAAAAATATAAAAATATAAAAATATAAAAATATAAAAATATAAAAATATAAAAATATAAAAATATAAAAATATACAAATATAAAAATATAAAAATATAAAAATATAAAAATATAAAAATATAAAAATATAAAAATATAAAAATATAAAAATATAAAAATATAAAAATATAAAAATATAAAAATATAAAAATATAAAAATATAAAAATATAAAAATATAAAAATATAAAAATATAAAAATATAAAAATATAAAAATATAAAAATATAAAACTATAAAAATATAAAAATATAAAATATAAAATATAAAATATAAAATATAAAATATAAAAATATAAAAATATAAAAATATAAAAATATAAAAATATAAAAATATAAAAATATAAAAATATAAAAATATAAAAATATAAAAATATAAAAATATAAAAATATAAAAATATAAAAATATAAAAGTATAAAAATATTAATATACAAAAATAGAAAGACATAAGAATATAAAAATATATAAATGTAAAAATACAAAAATATAAATATATAAAAATATGAAATTATAAAAATATAAAATACAAAAATACAAAAATATAAAAATATAAAAATATAAAAATATAAAAATATAAAAATATAAAAATATAAAAACATAAAAATATAAAAATATCAAAATATAAAAATATAAAAATATAAAAATATAAAAATATAAAAATATAAAAATATAAAAATATAAAAATATAAAAATATAAAAATATAAAAATATAAAAATATAAAAATATAAATATATTAAAATATAAAAATATAAAAATATAAAAATATAAAAATATAAAAATATAAAAAGATAAAAATATAAAAATATACAAATAAAGAAATATAAAAATATAAAAAAATAAAAATATATAAATATAAAAATATAAAAATATATAAATATTTAAAAATATAAAAATATAAAAATATAAAAATATAAAAAATAAAAATATAAAAATAAAAAAAATTATAATATAAAAATATAAAAATATAAAAATATAGATATAAAAATATAAAAAGTTAAAAATATAAAAATATAAAAATATAAAAATATTAAAACATAAAAATATAAAAATATATAATATAAAAATATAAAAAAATAAAAATATGCTAATATGAAAATATCAAAATATAAAAATATAAAAATACAAAAATATAAAAATATAAAAATATAAAAATCTAAAAATATAAAAATATAAAAATATAAAAATATAAAACTATAAAAATATAAAAATATAAAATATAAATATATAAAAATATAAAAATATAAAAATATAAAAATATAAAAATATAAAAATATAAAAATATAAAAATATAAAAATATAAAAATATAAAAATATAAAAATATAAAAATATAAAAATATAAAAATATAAAAATATAAAAATATAAAAATATAAAAATATAAAAATATAAAAATATAAAAATATAAAAATATAAAAATATAAAAATATAAAAATATAAAAATATAAAAAGATACAAATATAAAAATATAAAATTATAAAAATATAAAAATATAAAAATATAAAAATATAAAAATATAAAAATATAAAAATATAAAAATATAAAAATATAAAATTATAAAAATATAAAAATATAAAAATATAAAAATATAAAAATATAAAAATATAAAAATATAAAAATATAAAAATATAAATATATAAAAATATAAAAATATAAAAATATAAAATTATTAAAATATAAAAACATAAAAATATAAAAATATAAAAATAGAATAATATAAAAATATAAAAATATAAAAATATAAAAATATAAAAATATAAAAATATAAAAATATAAAAATATAAAAATATAAAAATATAAAAATATAAAAATATAAAAATATAAAAATATAAAAATATAAAAATATAAAAATATAAAAATATAAAAAGATAAAAATATAAAAATATACAAATAAAGAAATATAAAAATATAAAAAAATAAAAATATATAAATATAAAAATATAAAAATATATAAATATTTAAAAATATAAAAATATAAAATTATAAAAATATAAAAAATAAAAATATAAAAATAAAAAAAATTATAATATAAAAATATAAAAATATAAAAATATAGATATAAAAATATAAAAAGTTAAAAATATAAAAATATATAAATATAAAAATATTAAAACATAAAAATATAAAAATATATAATATAAAAATATAAAAAAATAAAAATATGCTAATATAAAAATATCAAAATATAAAAATATAAAAATATAAAAATACAAAAATATAAAAATATAAAAATATAAAAATCTAAAAATATAAAAATATAAAAATATAAAAATATAAAAATATAAAAATATAAAACTATAAAAATATAAAAATATAAAAATATAAATATATAAAAATATAAAAATATAAAAATATAAAAATATAAAAATATAAAAATATAAAAATATAAAAATATAAAAATATAAAAATATAAAAATATAAAAATATAAAAATATAAAAATATAAAAATATAAAAATATAAAAATATAAAAATATAAAAATATAAAAATATAAAAATATAAAAATATAAAAATATAAAAATATAAAAATATAAAAATATAAAAATATAAAAATATAAAAATATAAAAATATAAAAATATAAAAATATAAAAATATAAAAATATAAAAATATAAAAATATAAAAATATAAAAATATAAAAATATAAAAATATAAAAAGATAAAAATATAAAAATATAAAATTATAAAAATATAAAAATATAAAAATATAAAAATATAAAAATATAAAAATATAAAAATATAAAAATATAAAAATATAAAAATATAAAAATATAAAAATATAAAAATATAAAAATATAAAAATATAAAAATATAAAAATATAAAAATATAAAAATATAAAAATATAAAAAGATAAAAATATAAAAATATAAAATTATAAAAATATAAAAATATAAAAATATAAAAATATAAAAATATAAAAATATAAAAATATAAAAATATAAAAATATAAAAATATAAAATTATAAAAATATAAAAATATAAAAATATACAAATAAAGAAATATAAAAATATAAAAAAATAAATATATATAAATATAAAAATATAAAAATATATAAATATTTAAAAATATAAAAATATAAAATTATAAAAATATAAAAAATAAAAATATAAAAATAAAAAAAATTATAATATAAAAATATAAAAATATAAAAATATAGATATAAAAATATAAAAAGTTAAAAATATAAAAATATAAAAATATAAAAATATTAAAACATAAAAATATAAAAATATATAATATAAAAATATAAAAAAATAAAAATATGCTAATATGAAAATATCAAAATATAAAAATATAAAAATACAAAAATATAAAAAGATAAAAATATAAAAATATAAAATTATAAAAATATAAAAATATAAAAATATAAAAATATAAAATATAAATATATAAAAATATAAAAATATAAAAATATAAAAATATAAAAATATAAAAATATAAAAATATAAAAATATAAAAATATAAAAATATAAAAATATAAAAATATAAAAATATAAAAATATAAAAATATAAAAATATAAAAATATAAAAATATAAAAATATAAAAATATAAAAATATAAAAATATAAAAATATAAAAATATAAAAAGATAAAAATATAAAAATATAAAATTATAAAAATATAAAAATATAAAAATATAAAAATATAAAAATATAAAAATATAAAAATATAAAAATATAAAAATATAAAATTATAAAAATATAAAAATATAAAAATATAAAAATATAAAAATATAAAAATATAAAAATATAAAAATATAAAAATATAAAAATATAAATATATAAAAATATAAAAATATAAAAATATAAAATTATTAAAATATAAAAATATAAAAATATTAAAATATAAAAATATAAAAATATAAAAATATAAAAATATAAAAATATAAAAATATAAAAATATAAAAATATAAAAATATAAAAATATAAAAATATAAAAATATAAAAATATAAAAATATAAAAATATAAAAATATAAAAACATAAAAATATAAAAATATAAAAATATAAAAATATAAAAATATAAAAATATAAAAATATAAAAATATAAAAATATAAAAATATAAAAATATAAAAATATAAAAATATAAAAATATAAAAATATAAAAATATAAAAATATAAAAATATAAAAATATAAAAATATAAAAATATAAAAATATAAAAATATAAAAACATAAAAATATAAAAATATAAAAAAATAAAAATAGAATAATATAAAAATATAAAAATATAAAAATATAAAAATATAAAAATATAAAAATATAAAAATATAAAAATATAAAAATATAAAAATATAAAAATATAAAAATATAAAAATATAAAAATATAAAAATATAAAAATATAAAAATATAAAAATATAAAAATATAAAAATATAAAAATATAAAAATATAAAAATATAAAAATATAAAAATATAAAAATATAAAAATATAAAAATATAAAAATATAAAAATATAAAAAGATAAAAATATAAAAATATACAAATAAAGAAATATAAAAATATAAAAAAATAAAAATATATAAATATAAAAATATAAAAATATATAAATATTTAAAAATATAAAAATATAAAATTATAAAAATATAAAAATATAAAAATATAAAAATATAAAATTATAAAAATATAAAAATATAAAAATATAAAAATATAAAAATATAAAAATATAAAAATATAAAAATATAAAAATATAAAAATATAAAAATATAAAAATATAAAAATATAAAAATATAAAAATATAAAAATATAAAAATATAAAAATATAAAAATATAAAAATATAAAAATATAAAAATATAAAATTATTAAAATATAAAAATATAAAAATATTAAAATATAAAAATAAAAAAATATAAAAATATGAAAATATGAAAATATAATAATATAAAAACATAAAAATAAAAAAATATTAAAATAAAAAATATAAAAATACAAAAATACAAAAATAAAAATATAAAAATATTAAACTAAAAAAATAAAAAAATATATACATATAAAAATATATATAAAATAAAAACTAATATAAAAATATAAAAATACACAAATTAAAAATATAAAAATACAAAAATAAAAAAATACAAAAATACAAAAATATAAAAATATGAAATAAAAAATATAAGAAGATAGAAATATAAAAATGAAGAACTGTAATAATATAGAAATAAATGATACTAATATAAGAATATAAGATTATAAACATACAAAAAAAAATTTTAAGTTTCAAATCATAAAAGTATTAAACATTTTAAAATTATAAAAATATAAAATTTTTTAAGATATAAAAATTCAAGAATATACAAACATAAAATATAGAGATAAAATTGTTATTAAAATTTTTATTAGAAATTAAATAGTAGTAACTGAATATACACATAAAAGTTAAAAATAAAAATGAATTATATAAAAAAAGAAATGAAAAATCCGAAGATTCTATTAAAAACTTAAATATTAAATATATTACATATTTAAAAAATTTATAAATTTATATTTAAACAAATAAAGATTCATAAAAGTTAGACTTTAAAAAAGTAACAATATTCATGGTAAAATTTAAAAAATACTATAATTTGGAAAAAGTCGAATAAATTTAAAATCAAAATCAAACATAAAAATGTGCTAAGAACTGCAAATTGAGCAAAAAACTTAATAATTATAAAGAAATTGCAATAAATTCAACATGTCGAAAGCAGTAATAAAAAGATAATCATCAATAATTAAAACATAAACCCTTTGATAAATTATACAGTAAAAATTAATATTTTAAATAAAAAAAAAACATGAAAAACATAGTGCGGAGTGCTTAAAATAAAACTTTGAAACAAATGAAAAGTTATTTTCGAAATTTTAAATCTAGTAATTAAAATTTAGGTATTAATTAAAACAAAAATAAAATTAAAAAAACATGTCACATGTAGAATAAATAATAATAAATAAAATTAGAAAGTCGTTCATAAAAGCAATAGAAAAAATAGAAGAACTTACAAATTAATTTCAACACTAAAAAATGTTTAATTAATTTTTCAGTCATTACAAGAAAGTAAAAACAAAAATATAATACAAACCTAATATAAATATGTATTTTCATATATTAAATTATTATATTAAAAAGAAATTAAAATAAATTTGTTGAAAAAAAAGTTAAATAATTTCTTAAACTTACTTAAAACACAAAACATTTAATATATAAAAAAAGATTTTAAGAACATAACAATTTGTAAAATCCAAAAAAAGAAAAAAAAGCTCTGATAATTATAAGAAGAGGAATTAAAAACAACATTTAACACAACCACACATATTTTAAGACATAATAAAAATTATAAATTTAAAAGTTTCACTTATAGTAAAAATTTGTTATAATTGGTTAATTTTTATCAAAAACAACATGAACCTTTTAAGTTAACATTATTAACAAGATTTAATTGAAACATTATAAGAGTAAAAAGCACAAAATATGAAACTTAAATATAAACTTAAAATAAAATATATATATAATAAACTAAAAATAAAAAGAAAGATTTATATTTTAAGAATTAAAACACAAGACAAAAATTATAAATAAAAATTTTAATTTTATATTAAAAATTTTTATTGCAATAAAAAGTAAAGAAAGATTTTGAGCAATATGTCAAAATTAAATATAAATCTTAATTATTTAAAATTTAGCACTGTTTCATATTAAAATTTGGATTTGAAAAAAATTTAACTATAATTTTGCAATGAATAAAACATTTTGAGATTAAAAAAAAAATATTTATATATTAATAAAAATATTTTTAAACATAAAAACTTTTAAACATAAATTGTGGCTTTTATACTTCAAGTAATATCGCAGAAGGAGAATGACAACGAAATAGAAGATACTCAATTTAATTGAAGAACTGTTCTATTCATTGATGAACTCTGCAATTCGAAGATTATGTTAGCAATAAAAAAGTAATTTTAAAAGAACTAAGCAACAAGCTAAAATTAAAAAATAAAGCAATTAAAATAAATTTAGCATTGGAATGAAAAGAGCTTTAAAAAGAAAGATCTAAAAGAATTAATGAAAAAGGATTGAAAAGAAAACAACAAGCAAACAATAATTAATATCTGCAACTAACGTGAACAAAAAATAAAACCTTATAAAATTTAACTATAAAATAAATAAGAATTAAGCACATTACCATACGTTTTTTTTTTAAATTTAACTTTATTAAATTTTCACTTTATTTGGCACAGTTATTCTAACATATTGCTGTTGCTGGTCAATTGCACAGATACTGTGACAAGGAAAAAAACCAAAACCAATAAAAAACACTAACTCTTTTAAAGAATCAATTCCGAAGTTTAACAAAGTTGTTGAAAGAATTCGTGGTGCCTTAGTTTTTAGCAAATATTAAACAAAATAAATCTAATTTATTTAAAAAATAAAAACTTTAAAAAATAAATTAAGTAACAAAGAAATGCTTGCTAATTAACTAAAAATAAAAATTAAGCTGTTAAATAAAAAGTTAAATTAATAAAATACAATATATACAAAAAAGTGCAATATTATTTTTAAATTAAAAACTCTGACAATTTAAATAAACAACTATAAATACAACAAGAAAACATCCCAAAGTAAAAGAAAAAAAAATATTCCTGCTATCAATGCGATTGAGTAAAATTTTCATTGAATAAAAATTAAAAAAAAAAATATAATAAAAACTATATAAATATAAAAAGTTAAAATAAAACTACAAAAACGCAAAGCTATAACCATCTAAGGAAAGGCGTTAAATTTTTTTTATTTCCTTGCTAAGCAGTGAACATTAATTTTTGTATGAAAAAATGAGTGACCGGGAGCGATCGTCCCCAACTCTGATCGAATCTGGTTTAAAAAATCTCATCGGCGGCCGGGATGGAAACTATCCGTTGATTAGCGGCATAAATGGTAAGTTCAAAATTATGGATAAATTAATTTAAGCTTTTGATGAAAAGCAATATTATTATATTTCGGTTCATATTGTGACTATAATAATGCAATTTTGCACAAGAGTAGATAAGGGCAGTTTCTATCATATTGCATGCATCAACCTGGAGTAAAACTTAAAAAAGTGTTGTTTTATTTTCGTTGTATACTAACGTATACGCGTTAATACTTTTGGTACACTCTATCGTTTTTCGTCTCAGTTGCTTTCCGCAAGGTCGATATTTTCGAAAGAGATCGAGATCATTATGGATGATGTTCGTTAGTTGTGCTTAAAAAAATGTTTGTGGGTAGAAAATAATAGGACCAGCTCTTATATTTGACTTCTCTAGGAGTCAGTTCGGGAGAGTAATGACCTTTTATTGACAGTGTTTTTTGAATAGAGACTCCCAGTAAGGTGGCTGATAGGGGATAAGTGTGCTCAGATATATGTTGAAGTGCATAAAATAATAGAGTTTTTTTTTATTATTTTATGATCATTTTTTACATTTCTCCTTAATAAACCCCTGGATAGATCAAATATAGAGGCTGGTTCATGGGCGTATCGAGGGTAAGGCAGTGAGGGGCAGTTGTCTCCTTGAATATTAAAAAAATTAATATTTTAGTCAAAACAGTTGCAATAACAATAGAGTTCAGCTACTACAGCTTTTTCACACTTCCTCAGCATTAAGCCATTTAAAGCCACTACCCAAAAATCATTTAATAATATCAATGTTATGGATTCTAGTGACCCTAAACAAGTTAATGTGGGAAAAATTTACCCACCAATGAATAAGTTGGGCTCAGGGACATCACAAGACATAACAACTAACCAGGCATATATAAATCAAATTACACAATTGTTTTTAATCTACTTTTGAGTTGACCCTTTGACAAGTTAAGATCAAAAACGCTACAATTGTTAACAAAGGTACTCATGCGATTTAAAGAAGCAGTAGCTATATAATTTTTTCTACTAAATTGTAAATAAATTAAATTCTTAGCGTTTCTATTGCTTCTACGGTTAGTGTTAAAATTTATATGAGAAAGAAGTTCTGGAGAATCGAATACACCTGTTATGAGTTGGTGTAAATAGACGATAACTGCAGATTTCCTTCGTTCACTTAAAGACTGCATTTTTAACAGTTTCAAACGATACTCATAAGACGGAAGATTTAATATGTCCGTTCCACTTAAGCGCCTTAGAGCAAACTGAACAAAACGTTTTTGAATTCTTTCTATTCGATCAACATGCACATTGTAACTTGGGGACCAAACTTGACTTGCATACTCTAAGTGAGGACGCACGATTGCATAATACAACGTTGTAGTTGTAATCATGCTAAGGGTATTCACTTCACTGCTGAAATTTCAGAAATCGGAAATTTCCGGCGAGTTGAAGTGAGCGACCGTTTTTAATGTTTCGTTTTTTTCACATGTATCTGTCAACCTTAAAATCACCATCGCTTCATTTCGTTAGTTATGCGATGTATGTCAGCAGACAAAGAGTCTCCTTGTCGCGTGTACATATACCATATATGTACTTTATACTTTAATAATTTTTATAAGCGGCCATCAAAACTATAAATCAATTAAAAGAAACTAATTGAATTGCAATTTCGTTCTAAATTGCAGACATTTCATTAGCATGTAAAAGAGATTTGAGAGAATGCTCTTCTTCTTATAGAAATTATCATATTCACAATGACTCACACTCATTAAACAGATTCGATTCGCTTATGATTACTGAACACAGCTTTTCTTCGCAAATTTCCGACGATTTTTTTTCATCAACTCAATAGATGATTAAATTTAAGCAAACTTCGGAAAACCAAAACAAAAACAATTGCACTAAAGTTTTCGTTAATTTCAGCATTTCTCAAATTTCAGCGTTGAAGTGAATACCCTTGCTATTAAATATTTTGGCCTAGCGTTTTATAAATCCAAGCATTAAAGATGCTTTTTTACAATTATAATCAATGTGAATGTTAAACGATAGCTTAGAATCCATGCATATACTTAGGTCTTTGACGGTATCTACAAAACTCAAGGCAGTATCTTTGATCTTATAATCAAATATAAAATTATTCCTTTTTCACGAAAAGGTCATAGTTTGGCATTTATCTGGACTAAGAAACATATTATTTTTACAGCTCCAAACTTCAAAAGGTTTCTGATGAGACAGGAGTAGATCTGAATTGTCTTTAGAGTCAACTTTTCTGTATATTTTCATATCATCCGCATAGATAAGCAGATGAGAGTGTTCTATGATGTGAGTTACATCATTGATTGCTAAAATAAACAGAAGTGGTCCAAGGTGACTATCCTGAGGAACACCTGATTCAGCAATAAAATCAGAAGACAATAGTTGGGCAAAACTTGAGCTTAAATAAAATTAGATTGTGTGGTAACTTATCAAACGCTTTACTAAAGTCAGTGTAAACGCAGTTGACCTGGTTACTAGAGTCAATCGAATTTAAGCAGAATGTTGTAAAATCGAGAAGATTAGACACAGTGGATCTGCCATTAACAAAACCAATCTGACGAGTTGTTATGACTTCACCACTATGAATTTTTACCCGATCGTACACGATCCGATCAAAATGTTTAGGAATCGATGAGAGCTTAGCGATGGGCCTTTAGTTACTGACATTATTCCTGGAACCTGTAATTAAATAATAAAAAATCATGCAATCTATAAATGTTTATTAACCCTCATCGGTCCCCGAGGAAAGGCATCGAATCGGTCCCATTGTATCAATTTGATACACATTCAAAAATAAAGTTAAGAAAATCGTTTTGAAAATTAAAAAAACTGATTGTTTTATATTTTTGTAGTTACATTTTATTGTTTTCATAAATTAAAAATTTAGAAAATACATTTATAAGTAATGAAAATTTGAAAGAGAAAATTGTCAAAAATACTTATTTTTGTGGCTATGTGCCTTTATTAGCGCATTTTTCGCAAATATTATAATGATGATCATTACGAACATAATTCTTACAATTATCACAACGATTTGAATACAACTTTTTATTGTTTTTATATGTACATATGTAGCAACGGTCGCGTTTCGTAGTTTTTGGCAAATGGGTAATCGCCGGTAGTGCTTCAATATTGAGCCTTCGAGGCTGAGATTTCCGCTTTTCTATGTGTTTTTGCACAAGAGCCATTCCAAGCTCATCAATAAATATTCGACGACGTATATTTTTATTGGTTTTGTTGTTTTTCCAATCCGGAAATAGCGAAATATACGTTATATATGCACTCAATGCACTCACGTCCAACATGTTGCAAAATACTGCCATTGGCCACCGGCAGTATCTTCCTTTTGTAGGTGTAGGTAGCCACCATCTGGTCCATAGTGTCCACGCCACTCTTGGTTTTGTTAAAATCCTGAATTAGATTCGGTTTCTTCTCAGCATTTTCACTTATAACGACGGCATTGTGCCATGTACTGAGCAGTGTAACATATCTATAACGCCGAGGCACATACGACAGTAAAATGGCTTGTAATTTGTGGTCATATACAATAACGCTCGAATACACAGGTTTTTTTCTCATAGCCAACAATTCGGTCCAATTTTTCCGTATAGTACCCAGAATAGTCATTCGGCGTTTATGTAACTCTTCAGCCAGTTCATAAGATGTGAAGAAGTTGTCGCATGTGATATTCCTCTCCGACAGCCCATTTACCAAATCCAAAACAACACGGCGTCCAATATTGGGATCTGGAGCGGCGTTGCGATTGCGACCAACATAAATTTGCTTGTTGTTAACATACCAGGTAGCTGAATCGGCCAAAATCCAAATTTTTATGCCGTATTTAGCCGGTTTCGACGGTATGTATTGTCGAAGCGGACAGCGTCCACGAAATGGAACTAGCTGTTCATCTACTGTAACATTTTTGCCTGGAATGTATACAACTTGCAAAGTATGGTTCAATTTTTCATATATGGTGCGTATCGGAGCCAATTTATCACGGACAGAAGCAGTATTGGCATTACGTTCTTCTTTATCGTCAAATCTGATACATCCATGAATTTTTTTGAACATTTTCAGTGAAATTGTGTCTCGAAATATTGGTCAACCGGTTTTCTCATTCCAGAGTTGTGTCACACATACACCATACGAACGATACACACCAGCAAGCAGTAGCAATCCGAATTACGCATGTAGAGTATCCATATCTATTTGTTCCCATTCTTCTTTGTATTCCCCAAAACCATATAAATTCGTCATATTCAAAATAGTATTTTCTATCGGTCGCAGAAACAAATCAAATGCAGACAAAACATCTACAACATGAGCAGCTGCAACTAGTTTTGGTCCTACAACAACAACAACAAAAAGAAACGAACAGTGAATGTGAAGCACAAAACAAGAAGGGTAGGTTTTTTACCTGAAACAATATTATCAGCGCGCCTATATGAATTTCTTCGGTTATTTTCAAATGGCTCCGTTGAAAATTTTTTTATTTTTTGACAAATATTTTACTGTTGCATTTCTGGCAATTTCTTCTGCCACATTTTGTTCCAGTGGCTCAACATCGTACTCATCAGAATGCTCACTCATTTCTGCAACGCATTCTTCCTCCATTGTGAACTCATCGTCCCTATCTACTGGAGATTCTTCTCCTTCGCTTCCAGATTCGGAATCCATATCATATTCGTCTCTTTGACCTTTTTCACTTAGATTTTATTCCATTTTTTTGAAATCAATTGAATGTATGTATAACGCAATGAAAGTATGCGGCAGATTAAAATCACTTCAAAATTCACTAAAATCACTTATCACTTCAAACAAATTCAATTCAATGTTCATTCGTGTGTGTTCAAGAACATACTGAAAACAATAAATGAAATAAAACGAGCAACCCAAAAAACAACTGCAATAGCCATCGGCAGGTGTATTGTATCAAGTTGATACGAGGGACCGATTCGTAACTATTCCGTCTCAGGTAAAACCAGAAATGCCCGAACATTAAAAACTCATTAGCTCGATTCTACAGGCAAAATCATGCTATTTCCCCAAAAACCGGTTCTTTCCATCGGGCATTTTTTTTTTTATTCAACTTGAAAGACAAAAATTGTATCAAATTGATACGAGGGACCGATGAGGGTTAAAATTTAATTTATTTTTTATTACAAACTTACGGCTGATACATTTTTTATTTATTTATCAGTCACATGCTCGCCTCTGAACAAAATTCTGGCTACGCCCATGGGCTGGTCCTATTATACATATATTGCCTTCATACAAAAAACATAAACACTGTCGATTATATTCCATATTTTTCTCGAATTGGCCTCTAGAGTGGTAAAATATATGAGCTAGTCCTATTATTTTTTGACCTTCAATATTTCCTCTCAACACACCTACCCACTATCTACCACTGTTCTAGGGGTTTCCGTACCACAAACACAAAAACTGTCGATTATAGTCCATATCTCCCCAAATTAATCTTTACAGGGGTGTAGTGTATGAGCTGGTCCTGTTATTTTTTTGCCTTTCAAATCTAGGGGTTGCCATCCTTCTAGGGGTTCCCATACAGAAAACACATAAACGGACAATTATAGTTCATATATCTGCTGAATTGACCCTTGAAGTGATCAAATATATGGAGTGGTTCAATTTTTTTACACTTCAATAGTTCTTTTGAACACACCTACGCCTTACCTGACACTCTTTTGGTAGTCGCCATACAAAAAACACCAACAACTGTCGATTATAGTACATATCTCTACCGAATTGACCTCTAGAGGAGTAAAATATGCTCGTACGAGCTGGTCCTATTATTTTTTGCCCTTCATTATTTCTTCTCAACTTACCTACATCCTACCTGCTTCATTTCTGGGGGCCACCCATAAAAAAAAAAACACAGAAACTGTCGATTATAGATCATATCTCTTCCAAATTAAACCGTAGAGGTGTTAAATATATGAGTTGGTTCTATTTTTTTTTCCTTTAATATTTTGTTTTCGGTAAGTGTACTCCTATCTTCCAACCTTCTGGGGGTCCCCATACAAATAACACGAAAACGTTGCTTTGTTTTCTACTTTCTACATTGCTTTGTTGCTGAATCAGAAATGCATGCATCAATAGTGCTAACGTTAACGGTGATGGCATTAACAGTGATGACGATGTAGCATTGCTGAGATTTACATTGCTGACATTAACATTGCTAACGTTAAGATTGCTGAAGTTAACATTGTTGACGTTAACAGTGCTGACGTAAATTTAAAATTTTTATTCCTACCAAACGTGCTCAATGCTCCTAAAGAAATTTTTACTTTAAAAATACTGTGATTCTTACCCTTCATGTATTCTATATTAATATCGTAATTAATACATTAAAGTGGCTGCCATATTTAATTTTGCCCCTGGGCCTTTTTAGTCAAAGTTTCAGTCCTGGTCAACATACAAACAAAATACAGAAATTTGCCTCTTTATAAATATTTCTACAAATGTCAAACCCATAAAAATGATTTTAACATTTCTAAATGTCTGAATTATATTTTTGTGGATATATGAGTCACTCACTCTCAGTGCCATGATTTCATAATTTATTGGCTGTAAACAGACGAAACATGTATGCATATAAAAATGTTTTTAAACTTATCAGTACTCATCTTAGTTTAATTCAAACTATTAAAACATTTTGGGCGACAAATGTATGACGACAAGGAAAAATGTATAAACAAGTTCGAGAGATTTCAAAAAACTTAATTCAAATAGATGGAAATTTTCATATTTATTTAAGTATGTATTTGAATATAAAAATGAAAAATAATCATGCCATTTCAGTAGATATTTATTTTAAGGACAGCTCATTGGCAAAGCGTAGAGTAGAAAATATTTGTGCTTTCAGTGTGTTGAAATCCTAAAAACTATCAAGCTGTATAAAAAAGAGTTTTTCAAAAACACTCGCCAACCAGTTCATTTCCATCAATAATTAAGCATATAATTTAACATTAATTAAATTTAGTTAAAAAAACTCCAAAAAAATTCCTTTTTAATCGCCGTTTTAGTGTTGGGTTCTTTAAGCAGCAAAACTATCTTAAGACACATTAAGGCAAGTTTTTATTTTCTCAATTAGTGAAGCGTAAAAATAAACGATACACATCGTGACGACTATCCAAACAAAACATCGAATACATGTATCTAGATACAGACATATCTACATACTTTTATCTACACACAGATCACATGCTCGCACATAAATATATTTGCATCATTGAGTTGTGTTAGCAAAAATAAAAAAAAAAATTCTTTTGCTGTTTGCCAAAAATTAAATACTAGACATTATTTGTGAAATTTTTCCGTTTCAAAGCTTAAAATTGTTTGAACGCTTTAATACGAATTCGGCAATTAAAACTTATCTATGCAGAACTTGCTAAAATATGAATAGCGGATAAAGAGAAAAAAAAATGTGACAATAATAATAATTTTTAATTATAAATTAAATAACATAAAATTATGCTTAGTTCTTAATGACAAAACAGATTGTTTGTGATATGAATGTAGTTTTTTGCTGATGCAAGGTTGTTGTCGCTGCTAAGCTGCGTAGCATGAGTCGCTTGCTGGCCGCTGCTGACGGCATCTTGTAAGTAATTAGAATTTGTATAAATTAAACCGCTACATTGATACATTGTAATTGGTTCGCGGTCAATTAAGAGTCGCCATTTAAATAAATCAAAACTACAGAAAAGAGCACTGCGCCGTGACGCAATTTAGCTAATTTTTAAACCTCACCACTGCTGACAAAGCGCCTCGACGCGCTGCCACCCTTTTACTATTTGTGCATCTGTGTTTGTCGGTCGGTCTCTGCTTTTCACTGACAAATTAAATATGAAATGTTATATTTTTGTCTGCAGTTTTGACATTTTACAGCATGCAATTCATTTGTTTTTGTTGTTCTTTCATAGACAGAATAAATATTAAAATTATTTTTGTAATTCGGTCAGTGGTGCTCGTTCTGGCGCAGAGAAATCGGGGTTGTTTAAAAAATCACTCAGAAATTGTTTCAAATGGATAACTGAAAGTTATGCAGATTTTGGGTTAACTTCCACAAATTTCTAAATTGTTTATATATTAAAGTTGCGTTTGTTTTGCCTCTATCTTTCAGAATAAAAGTATCTTCAAGCATTTCAATGTATCTGTAAATAAAGTAAGCTTAGGAAACGGTTTTATGAGCTTGAAAATAAGTTATTTTTTTTATCGGTTTCTTAGTGTAAGTCCCCGGTACGTGCGGGATTTTGACATTTGGAATATTTGTTAACCTTAAATCGAAAAGCATGTTTACGCAATAAAAGAGAAAAAAAAAGATTTTTCGTTGGTGTCTGCCCGTAATAAAATGATTAAATTTAAACACTTTTTGTTCAAGTTAAAGTTTAAGGGTATCTTTATGTATCTTCGTTCGTGCCAGAAACGATAAACAAGAAAATTTTTTACACAAAAATTATTGTTCGTTTCTATGACTAACGAAACTGTTCTTTTCGAGATACATAAACATGTCCTAAGTATTATTTATTAATTTCACATTTACACTTTGTTCACATGCAATAACAATACAGTTCAGCTACTACAGCTTGTTCCCACTTTCTCAATACACACCCATTTGAAGACACAAAAGCTTTGGAAGACGAGTACCAGTGACTTAAAATATGTTGATGTGCAAAACATTTTAACCATCTGCGGTTTAGCTCGAGGTCAATAGTCAAATAACGTCTAACCATGTAATGACATGAATATAATAACATTTTAGTGTAATCGATATAAGAACCAATTTTTGTTAGTTTTAAAAACATTCATTTGAGAAAACTTTTGGGTAGTACAATAAATGAAATGAAAATGAATTTGCATTGAAGTGAATCAGGGATTATTTTGGTTTATTTCGTAAAGATTATATTGATAGTGAACTTTTGTTTATGTTTAGATTGCATGGTCTTCTGCTGGATTGGTGACAATAAATTTTCCACAAGAATTTGACTTTACAATGCATTTTGTTGAAATAAAATTTGAAATTTTTGTTCAAATCAAATTTACATTTTAGTTTTATTAAAATACAAGACTTTACAAATTTAATGTAAAAAATACATATTTGTTTTTTTTATTTAAATATGGCATCACTTTTATTTTCCTAATGAATTCGCCACCAGTTCTCTCGCTCAGAAGAGAGCCCAATGTGAGAGGCAAATTAAAAATAGAAAACATGTTATAATAAGTCAAAGCATGATAGAATAAATGAAGGTATTCTCACGGCTGAGAGCCGATTACAATAACTGTCAAAAAAAAGCTCAGTTTACGCATGGTAGAATAAGACAAGGTAGTGTTAGTAGTTAAAATTCTATCTTGTGCTGGGTAGTGCACCTGTCAAAAACAGATTTTACGAATAAAACCAAAACAAATAACAAAATTTGCAAATTATAATATTCTATGTGTTTGACAGCTGCGGTACCCACCGCTCCGAGACGACACTACCTTCTTAAATATACCTTGAGTTTACCAAGTAGGGAAAATTATTTGTATTGATTTTAACAATAATGGCAACTTAGAAAGAGAGTACAATCAGCCGCTATGCTACCTTCCATGTACCATGAGCCAAAGTAGATGCATGGCTGAGAGCCGACCACTATAAAAAAACGTAAAGACAACACTGAGTGCTGACATTGTATCATGTTAACACGTTAAGAGCTGTTATCAGAATTGAACAACGGTTACCTCTCTAAGCACTTTGGTCTGTATGTGCACTTTTAAGGTTGTTAAAAGGCTTATATTTTATTTGCTTTATTTAACTATATATTCACGAATTAACATACATATTTTTAATTTTTATCTTTATGTTATTTGTTATAAATAAATAAATGTTAATTATTTTTACTCTTTTTGCAGGTAAGCAAAATTTGAATATGTGACTTGGATCAAAATTTTATTAATATGCTTATTTGGAGATGGTACGTATAGATTGGTGAAACGTTTGCATTTTAGAAAAGTCTTAATTCCCCACAATTTTTATTAGTAATTATTTTTTTTTGGTTAGTATTTATTCAAGTTCGTCATATAATTTCAAATAAAATAATTTTTTAAATTTATAAATTTAAAAAATACGGAATATTAAGTAAATTTATTAAATTTTTGAAACGTCATCACACATAAAATCACACATAACAGCTTTTGAGTCACGAAATGATCCATTTAATCTACAAAACAGGCACAACTCAAAATTTACAAGTTCTTACTTTGTAAAACTATACTTAGTTATTATCTCGTTTGAACATTTTAGAATACCTAAATCCATCCTAAATACCCATAAGTACCTAAATGCCTGCTACCTAAAGCTTTCCTTTATTTTTGCCGATAGTGAAGGCGTTTCATTTTATTTTTGAATATCAGAGTGACCCGAAGGAAATTTTTCATATTAAATTCATTTGGATCAGTGTAGGACACGAAGCATAATTAATGTGTACAGTCAATTTTTCTTACAAACTAAAGTTGCTAAAATTAAGCAATAAACTTTTTTAAAATATCTTTAAAGTTGGTTCACTGAGCTGAATGGAAAAACATCAAAATTATAATACCAGTAAAAATTTTACTTGAAGCCGTTTCGTGGGTCACAAAAGGGCGTTAAGAGATATTGCTAAATTTTTTATTATTAACTGTTGAGGTTTATTATCTACCTGCTGCATACTTAAAACTCAAGTAAATCTTACTGTACTAATTAAAAAATATTTAAATAAATACAAATACACCTTTTTTATTTTCAAACATTAAATAAAACAATTAAAACTAGAAGTCAATTTAACAACAGACGAAACCGTCTGTATTTAAGTGCTACATGTTTATTGAAATTGTTTTATTTATGTGCAGACCGTTTCTGTTTTAAAAAGTATTCAAATCAAATTCAATTCAAATCAAAAACATGCTAAAGTTGTGCAACTTTTGTATGATACACCAACAAGATTCGTTTTCTATTATGTATTGAGTGAATCTCACAAATAGAGCCGGAAAAAAAGAAAAAGAAAAAAAAAAGAAAACACATCGCAAACTCAATCAGTGTTGCCAGTTACGGCGATATCTCGCCAAATTTGCGGTTTGAACAACAAATAATAATTTTTTCAAAAACTCGCAGAAGTGGCAACAAAACTGCCTTTGTAAAAAAATTGTTTGGAATATTTCATTTTTGTGGGGTTGTTTTTCATAATGAAATTAGACCCCAAAAAGTCAGGATCAGTAATGAAATTAGGCCCCAAAAATTCATAATCAGTACTGAAATTAGGCTCCAAAAAGCTTTTATCTGAAGTTGGCATGGGATATACATGCATATTAGAGCCCTGCATGAATAAATTCATCAAGTGAATATACCCTGATTCTCTGCTGTAGCAGTCACTTCAAGCAAATCTGCAAGCGAATAAATGTAAACAATAGATCGTGTAGCAACAGGTCGTGCAGCTTAAGAGAATAACTTTTTATTTGTTCTCTGTTCTCTTTTCATACACTTTTGAACTGAGGTCAACTTACGATCTACGCGTTGCTTCAGTTATTATTCTGAGCACTTAACAAACTACACGAATACTCAGGTATCTGCTGCAGTGACCTGAATAAGATTAAATATGTTGGGTTTTCTCCACAATAAACTTTTTGTTATTCTTAATGCATATTTGAGTTATTTTTTGTTGCTTTATTCGCTACCTTTCATACAAAAAACACAAACACTGTCGAAAATAGCTTATATCGGCCGTAGCTGAACTCCCACGGGTGTCACTTATATGAGTTGATCCTATTATTTTTTGCCCCTCAACATTTCTTCCGAACATATTTACCCCCTATCTGCCACCCTTCTTTGGGTCCCCATACAAAAAACACAAAAGCTGTCAAAAATAGCTTATATCGGCCGTAGCTGGACTCCTAGAGGGGTCAAATATGTGAGTAGATCCTATTACTTTTCGCCCATCAACATTTCTCCCGAACACACCTACCCCCTATCTACCACCCTTCTTTGGGTCCCAATACAAAAAACATCTTTTTTCTACGAACGAACGAATAGAAAAATATTCACTAAATATTCATGGTATGAACACTGCTATTTTCGTTATTTTTTATTGCTTTATTTGCTACCTGCTGTTGTTAGTAAAGCATCGTGCTCTTATTCTCTTCGTTTCTTACATCTGAATAAAACAAAGAGAGTGTATGAGCAGGTATGAGTAAAGCAAAAAAGGTATAGAGCATGGTAGAATAAAAGAAGGTAAATGCATTTCGGACTGCGCTCTCTTTCTAACTAGCCACAATTGTCGAAAGCAATACAAATCACTTTTTTGTTTACATTTTTCCAACTAAAGCTTTCTCATCGCTTTCAGATTTTCTATGAGCTATCAAATTCGTTTTGACAGTTATGGCAGTCTGCCTCTCCGAAATGCATCTACCTTCTCTTATTCTACCATTGTATATAGAGGAAATTTTATATTCTATAGCAAGAGAATATATTCAGGGAGCCGAAAAAGCATACTCATGCAGGGCTCTAATGCATATGTCCCTTGCATAAAACGACACGGCACTCAATGGCTTTCGATTTCAAATTTATAGAAAGATTCCGTACAAAGAAAATACTTCAAGTTCTTGATAAGATTAATTCGTGTTTACAAAAAAAAAAAAAAACAATTTTGGCGTGTTATTTCATTTTCTTTGAAGTCACTCTTCATAAATTTGGGGAGCTAGTACAGTCATTTGGCAGTTTTGCCTGGAAAGTTTTCCGGTAGTTTTGAAAATGGGTACATTTTAAAGATTTCGATGTGCTCTTTTCGAATTTCAACTGTTCCACCTCGTATTTTTGCCGCCATATTGGCAAAATGGCGGCTAAATACAGTTTTTTGCTAATATCTCCTTTCCAACTCATTTCACGATAAAAACATATCGCACACTAAATACAAAACAGTCACAACTCAAAATTTTTAAATTTCTAGGTGAAGCAACAAAACAATTTTATTTTTGAAGGAACTCTATACAAAGCAATGAGACAAAACTTTTTAGTCAAAGTATATGATCACTACGAATAGTTTTATATTAAAAAGTAAAAATTTGTAAATTTTGAGTTGTGACTATTTTGAATTTAGTGTGCGATATATGTACCAAATGTAATTAGAAAAATTCCCAACAATTCATGTTATAACCTTTTTTTACGTAAAATCATTAGTTTTGGCGTACCGACAAAGTGAAGCGCCGCAAAGTGTATTTCAAATAAAAAAAAAAAATTCCTAAATTTCAGAAAGTTGTTTTGTACAAGTAATGGCAGAATTATAATTGTATCATGCGTACAAGGTAGCATTTTTTTCGTAGATTATAATGGTATTGAAAAATAGGCCACTATCCCCCCGTGGCCCAAGCAATCCCTTGAAATTTAGTGGGTTCTTTAAAGTAGACTTAAGCCAAATTTTTTATATTAAAAATATATATATATATATTGTATTTGACTGCGTTAGATTTGTATTTAAAATATTTAAATATTTGGGATTCGGCGGGCTCCCGGAATTGTATACGATGGTTGCAAATGAAATAATTTGAGCTATTAAAAGTTCAAAAATTTCACCGGTACTGCTCGAAAATATGTTTTATTTTGGGATTATTTATATAATTTTTTTTTTTAAATAAGCTATTATGCATTTGAGATTACCGGGAAAAAAAACACAAACAAACTATTTCGATGTTAAATTTGTTGAAGAATCTGATTACCTGACTTGGAATTACCGAATAATTTAGTCTGGTGCCACCACTCACTTCAAAAGATTTATTTTGAGTTTTATTATTATTATTATTTATAATTATTATTATTTATAAATAAATACCGATTATTTTCATACTTTTTTTTTCATGCTTACCCATTACATCGATCCTGATAAATTTCAAAAACTTTTTATGCAATATAAAAGGCCATTTTGTGTACACAGTAACTTAAATTGACTTGTTTTTTAAATTAACATTGGTCTGGCTTTCCAAAAAAACTGGCAGCACTGAACTCAAGCCAAGCTATAATAATAACGAAATATTCTGTCTGATATCTAGCTATATTGATGCCGACCAAAGTTCGAATTTCGCTGAGTGTTGAAGTTATTGTTGTTTATTATTGCAAGGCTCATTTTTGTTTTGATTGTTTAGCTTTTTCTTCTTCAGCTCTATTTATTTTAATTTTTTTCTTTCTTTTTGAGTTCTGTTGCATAAAATCTTATTTGTCATTGGTTTGTTTTTAAAAACAATACACTTTCAATTAATAAAGATGAGATTTCTAGAAGAATTTTGCTTGGCTTTTGTTTTATTTTTATTGATATTATTAGAGTAACGCTCTTATTGCTAAACAAAAAAAAAAAAAAATAATTTTTACTAGCTAGTTAATTTGTTTCTTATTATTGTCATTCGAAGACATTAGCATGGTAAAAATATTCCATTAGTTGACATAAATTGATGTTTTCAAGTGGGACCAAAACAGGGCAGACTTAAACGCGCCCACTTCGTGCTCTTCTGAAGTGACCTCTTTTGTCTCTTCAAACCTTCTCTCTATATCCTAGATACAATAGATTGCCGTATTTACAAGATACTACGTGCAGCTTTTTCCATTAGCTCGCACATGATTGCATAGAAGAATGTGTCTGTGTGTGTGTTTGTTCAAAATAGGCAAGAGCAAGGAAATAAAAGTTTGAGAAAAAGTATATAAATTGACCAAAATCTGCTTGAGTTGAGGGTTTAAGCAAATAAATTAAATAGTAATTTTTTATTGTCAATCTTTAGGGTGGCAGCCAGAACAACAACAACGAATTTGAAGCAGAGATTTGAGGCAAATCATTTAATGCGTTGTATGTTCTTATGTATACGTATAATATTGGCCCAGTTAAAATTGTAGGCAGACTACAATTGTGGGTGATTATGAAGCAAAATGAGCCTGGAAGGAGATTTACTGGTAGTTAATGTGCTGCACTTAAGTTAAGCAATTAGACAATAAAATTTATTTGTTATTAAATAGAGGCAAATTATATAGGAATAAGCGTCATCGTTAAGAGCGGCTTTGAACAGAGTTCAGGGAATGAGTTCAGAGAAAATATTAAAGACAATTCTGTCTGTCGGATCGTTACGAGTACTTTGGCCATTTATATACGCAAATGGGATGAATTATTGGGTTTTTATTAAAATTACATGTCATGACATATGTCGATTATGATGCATATGATGTTTGGTGTGATTTCAAATCATTTTTTTTGTGAGCTTCTACCAAACAACATAACCAATGCTGAATTATTCACTTAAAGCAAATAGAATTACTCAAAAGGAAAGGTATATTGTTTTAACGGGATAATTTGAAACCAAATACAAGTTTAACCTTTCGGCAAAAACTTTTAGAGCTTTGATGGGATATACTGCCACATCCATAATACTCTCCAGACCTAGAACATTCAGATTATCGTTTGTTCCGGTCTCTAAAAAATTTTGTTTGGGGCAAAGAGTTCCGCTGTTCTCCTCGACAAATTTCCGTCTCGTACAAGGTCGTTGAAGTCGGCTTGCGTTACTAAATGCGGCCCAGCAGTCCCAAGTTCACTAGGTGTTGGTGCAAATTCCGATACTTCTGGACTCGAAATTAAAACATTAAAAAAAAAGAATCTGACATATACATGAAAAACTACGATACACGTGTTTTTTAAAATGTTTTTCTCATGCATGCACGTTGCTCGATAGCACTCAATTTTGAGGCAAATATTTAGGTATTAAGAAAATTACCCAAAAAATTCGGTTTTTTAACAAACTGAAACCGGTACAAAAAAATATCGATACCTATTTTGAAATCGGCTTATCATTATACTTTGAGAAATTAAATTTCATAAAATTACAACCACTCCTTCTAGTTTTTCTCACATATATATGGAGCTATTTCTCTGTGCGGCACCAGAAAACTTTAAGCTTAAAAAAAAAAAATTCTGACGTGTACATGAAAATCGACGATACACGTGTAAATTTATTTTTTCTCCCCTTTCCGAAAATGTATATTTGGTTTATAGGACAGAAAAAAAGGTAATTTTTGTAACGCGGTGTAATCACTTGGATCAGTTTTTTGTCTGCAAAGAAAAACAATTTTATTAGCGTGAGCTATTGTCAGAAAGATGGCAAAGGGTATTGGAATATATTTGATAGAATAAAATATTAATTGCCGATTAGAAAATCGTCTTGCATTTATATATAAAAAAAAGTACATTTACCAATGACGATAACTTTTTCTGCTTTGCTTTCGATAAAGAATTTGAGTTCTGATGAAGAATTTTTAGAAACGGATAAATCTCTCTTTAAAAATCGTAAGAATTATTGTTGCCAAATCATTTAATGCAAAAATTATTATTTTTTTATTGTTTTGTGTATAATGTAATTAAAACTTTATAGGTAGTTGTTGTTATTCAGAGTTTCACAAATCCGACGAGAATCCGACGAGCTGAGTGCTAAAGTTATGATATGAAAATTTAAATATTAAATTGTTCCTTCATATTAAATTGTGCAAATTAGGAGAAAAAGATAGAGATAGAGAAAAAGAAAAAAAAAAAAAAAAAGTGAAAAATAAAATTGCTGTTTTCACTTCGATCGAAATTTTTCACTTCACTTTTATGTCGAACACTTTCACACTTCCTCTGTTGTGAAAACACTTTGATTTTTAGTACTTAGTAAAAGCTGTTTTTATTTATTAATCTTGTCATTTCAATGTTTTTGTCTTTACGGAAACGTGGTTGAATGACGCTATCAAAAATGAAGAAATTCTAGATAGCAACTGGACAATATACCGGAATGACAGAAACTATGCAAGCTGCGGCCTGTCTCGAGGAGGCGGTGTCTTAATTGCCACACATAACTCCTTATCTAGTGAATTGATTGTAACCTGCTCCTCCAAATGCTTTGAGCACAAAATAATCAAAATAAGGCTAGATCAAAAAGCTTCCGTATACATAGGTGTTATTTATATTCCTCCGAATTCAACCCACAATTCCTACAATGAATTATGTGAAATCATAACGTCAATAACAGCTGCGTTAAACGAAGATGATAGAATTATTATTTTTGGAGACTTCAACCGTCCCAATATAACTTTTGTGCACGATGATGATGACAACCATCTCCTTCCAATTAACCTGTCCAATGCGGTCGACTTCGATTTATTAAGTACTTTTTATAGTAATGATTGTCAGCAAGTTGCTCCTGCTCCAAACCGAAACAATCGCTGGCTAGATTTGATTTTTACTAACTCATATGACGATGTAAAGGTTAGTCCAACCTGTGAGGCTGATCAGATATTTTCCAATACCCTCCACCATACTGCTTTTACTACTGAGTTATGTACTAACAACATAACTTTTATACAGTCATTCAATAATTCTATTGTATACGATTTCCTCAATGCCGATTACAATAACATTAAAAATGACTTAAATTGTTTGGACTGGAACCACTTGTCTGCACTAGAATTGGACGATGCTGTATCGTCTTTCTATCAAAAAGTCTTTTTTGTATTTGATACTCATGTTCCAAAAATAAAGAAAAAAAATAAACTATCGGAACCGTGGCTTGATTCAAATCTTAGAAATTTGAGAAATCAAAGAAATAAACTTTACAGAGTCATTAAAAATTGCGTCATTGTAAGTGATGAGGTAAAGGTTAGATACGAAGAGCTGTCTAAGGAGTTTTCCATTAAGTCCGAAGAGGCTTATAGGCTTTACACCAATTTAATTGGAGAAAGGATTATTGAAGACCCGAAAAAATTCTTCGATTTTGTAAATGTAAAACGGAAATCGACCGGATACCCAAACTTCATGTTTAAAGGCAATGTTACTTCATCTAACTCACAGGAAATTTGTAATCTCTTTGCGGATCATTTTAAAGAAGTCTTTTGTTCAACTACTTCCCAAAATCAACCTACATTTGCCAGTATAACTAGTAGACCGACATTGGTTTGTGAAATAAATATTACATGGAGTGACATAACCAATTCCATTAAAGAATTAGATTCAAATAAATCTCCAGGTCCAGACCTTATACCACCAATTTCACTTGTTCAATGTTTAGACCAATTAATTACGCCGTTACATATGATTTTTAACAAATCCTTGCATACAGGTATATTCCCAACTTTTTGGAAATCTTGTCATCTTACGCCAATTTATAAAAATGCCGACAAGAGATCAGTTGAAAATTATAGGGGTATTGCAATATTGTCAGCAATTCCAAAGCTATTTGAAAAAATTATATGTTCCAAACTCACGAGCATAATTAATCCGTGTTTAAACGAGCAGCAACATGGTTTTCGTAAAGAACGATCAACAACCACAAATCTTGCAATCATGGCATCAGACATTCTTACTAAAATGGAAAAGGGCCACCAAATAGATGCAGTCTATACAGATTTTAGTAAAGCCTTTGATCGTGTTGATCACGAAATCCTAGCTAAGAAACTAGAAAAATTTGGTATATCAGGTACTGTGCTGAAATGGCTCAAGTCTTTTCTCTGTGAAAGATCCCAATATGTAAAATTTCAGGGTACTTTGTCTAAAAAGATTGTTGTCTCGTCGGGTGTACCTCAAGGTAGCCATCTTGGCCCACTTCTCTTCAACATATTTATTGCAGACATATCTGAAGTTTTGCATGATGTCCCCCATCTCTTATATGCAGATGACTTAAAATTATACTATAACATTAGATCAGAAGTGGATTCAGTATTCTTACAGAATAAGCTTTTTTCTCTGGAACAGTGGTGTAGTAAAAATAAACTTTATTTAAATATAAATAAGTGCTACGTTATAAGTTTTGCCCGTAAAAACGTAATCACATATAGCAGATACATGCTAAATAAGGTAGAACTTAAAAGGGTCAACCACATAGCAGATCTTGGAATAATTCTTGATAGTAAGATGCGCTTTAACCTTCACTACGATCATATCATATCCAGGGCAAACAAAATGCTCGGATTCATAAAAAGACGTGCAAAAGAATTCAAAAACCTTTGGGTAACTAAAACCTTATACTGCACATTAGTACGACCAATCTTAGAATACTGTTGCATAATTTGGAACCCAGCTTTTGTAGTGCATAGTGAAAGGCTAGAATCTATTCAAAGACAATTCTTGCTTTTTGCATTGAGAGACCTATACGATCCTCGTGACTATACAAATTTACCACCATACGAGAGTAGACTTAAAATCCTCAATTTAATGTCGCTGTCATCAAGGAGAATATTACTTTGCTCATGCTTTACATTCGATGTTATTACTGGTAACATCGATAGCGAATACATCTCGAGCAAGGTACTATTTAATGAACCAATAAGGCGAACAAGGTATACAAAATTGGTAAAAGAATCGCATCGCAACACTATTTACGCATTGAACGAGCCCTTGAATAGATGTTGTAAAATATTTAATAATATCAGCGAGCATTATACACCGCCAATATCGAAATTCAGATTCAAGCGTTCTCTTTCCAAATCACTTTCCTTTACATAACTACCCCCTTATTAAACACCAATTCACTTCAGAATCTTCTCCAATTCCTTTTCACCATTCTGACCCCTTTTCTATTTCCTTGATCTAGCATTTGTAGAAAAATTGTAAATCAAAAATTTTAATGTTAAATAAGTAAAACACCGCATTGTAATATTAACTCTATTCTCCCATATCCAAATGCCTCTTCTTACATTGCCGTCTACCACCCATACCTAAACAAAATTTAGTTGTTCTCCCACTCAGCTTTCCATCTTAATAATATTTTAGCATAGTATTAAAAATTAGTACATATTTTTACTATGTGTATAAAATCTGTTAGTATGTAAGCTTAGTATATAAGTTCCCCCTTCGTTCTTCTTCTTGTCTTTTCTTTTTGACGTGTTTTTGAAAATGTGTCGAGTCATGTGGGCGGATTACGCCCACTGAGAATTGCATATCTTCTACACCTAAAACAAGGAAAGAGGAGAGAAAAACAAAAAATAAAAAAAAAAAATAAATACAACAACAACCTGTTAGAAAAATAAGTTAGAATAAGTATATTGCCTTGTTTGGCTAAATAAATAAATAAATAAATAATTTATCTCATTACATTTTACATTTTTACATTATTTCACATTTAAAAGGCAATAACTTCATCTTATTGTTGAAGTAAATTATTAACTTTTGCTTTTACAGTTTACAGTTCTATTTTACAATTTGTACGCAAATTATGAAAGGAGTGAATTTCAAAGATACAGTTTTGAGAGCATACAAATTTGTATGAAAGTTCTTTAGGTAATAGTTTTGTGTCCTTCATAATGACGAAAAAGATATCGTTTATCTAGAAAGAGAATGACGTTTTTGGATACTAAATGACTTTTCGGCTTAAAAACGATTTGAAGAGTTTTAATTCAATGTTTTTAAATTAATGAATGCCTTTTGGGAACTGGTGTACCCAAAAATACGAACATTCGTAAAAGCGTAGAAGAAAAAGTATTTTCAAAAACCAAAC
Organism: Coremacera marginata; assembly: GCA_914767935.1. Classification (NCBI taxonomy): domain Eukaryota; kingdom Metazoa; phylum Arthropoda; class Insecta; order Diptera; family Sciomyzidae; genus Coremacera; species Coremacera marginata. Next base: position 40,873,975 of record OU612047.1, on the reverse strand, counting down.
TAATTAAGAATCCAACAAAAAATAATTTACAAATTAGTACCGTCAATTCGATAATGCCAATAAAAGTCCAGTTTTCAAATGATAATTTTTTTGATTGGATTCCCTCTAAGAATATTTTGTCAAAGCATAACAAACATGGACATTTACTACTAAAGCCGAAGAAATAGTAAAGCCAAATAAAGTAATGCCATTCATTTTTTATAAACTCTCTTAAATGCAATGTTGGAGACATATTCTTTAACATTGTTCATTTATACATAGTGTGATTGATTTAGTTTTCTGATTAAACTAAATAAATGATTTTTGTCATTCATATAATTTAACTTTTTTTATTGATTTATATTTTTTTGTAATATACATTTACGTTAACAGAGTAATTTTGTCTGTAAATTATTATGACATTTACGTTAACAGGCAAAATTACTCAATTCTTTTAAAAAAAAAAAAAAAACAACGAATGGCCATTTCAGCCCTTGAAAGGACTTTGACCGAGGTTCTTATGATCAATTGTGTTGTGTGTGATGTGAAATGTTTGCACACAAATGATCGAGAACTGGACCTACATGTTTTACGCCGACTCCGAACGGCTTATGTTCTCAAGAAGCTTTTCATGGCAGTTTTTACTCTCTGAGGTTTGCCATTGTCTGCATAGAGGTGACGGCCGAACAGAAAAATTAATTCAATTGAAAAAACTTTCTGTGTCGGATGGAGGACTCAATTCTTTTTAACACTTTAAAAACTCTGAAAACATTTCCATTTTGCAGCCTATTCCACTTCGTTTTAAAATTCTCGAGCGGCAACACTGGATAGAGTGAGGGAGTGAGTGAGTGAGTCAGTGAGAGAGAGAGAGAGAGAGAGAAAAAGAGAGAGAGAGAGAGAGAGATAGAGAAAGAGAGCTCTAGAGAGATAGAGAAAGAGAGTTGAGGAACGGTGAAAGAGTCACCGAATCACCGAAAGCGTAAAAAGCTTTCACTTCATAAACCTGTACCCGCGATCAAATCTTAAGGATCATCTGGGAAAATCGCATGATTGGAGTAACCAATAAAAAAACTGAGGTTAACCATTCCTTATCAGAAATAAACTCTTAAATATTTCTAATATTCTTAAAAATTCGTAAAGAATATTAAATAATGCGGCTATTGAAATTAGCTCTCTTTCGATTTTTAAAATCTTCGAGATTATAAAAGAAGTTAATACTCCACACATATTCTAATCTAATAGTTGAATTAAAACAATTGTTATAAATCTTGCATTTTTTTCATTCACAAATAATCATTTTATGATTTTCTTCCCAAGAATTGTTCCATACATTGAAATACTTCGACTTAAGTCATAAAAATAACAGAATGATCGAGCCACTCAAACGACATCAGAATAATAAAAAAAAAAAGAAACCAGCTAATTGATATAAATCAGCTTTAGCAGTGAGTTTGATAGGTTTTTTTATATTTTTTTTTTTCTATTAGTTTTTTTCAAAAAATCATGCATTGCGGAGTTCTTATCTACGTTCTCAAATCTTGAGCTTACGGAAATTTACTATCGTATTCTTATCAGTACTAAAAGATTGTCGAACATAACCTACTCGCTTGTTGTACAGTTGTGAACATAAATTTTTATATATTGTCACTAAAGTTGTCACTAAAGTTTTTCTACTCGCTGATATTCTTGTTGTTGTCTCATGTGCAAGCCAGCTTGTTATTTCTGCACTTCAGGTTGATGTTATTACCCCAATATTAACCTATATTGAAGCTCTCTGACTGAATGTCTTCCTGCTGTGCCTGTATTTGTCAAGTTTTTTTCCCCTCAGCACGTTTATTTAGCTGATTACAATAAGTATTTTTTTTGTACTTGCTCAGTACTTGCTTATTCGTGCTTTGCATGGTATTGATTTTTTTTTTCAATGTTTAAACATACAAACAGCGACTCATAATTTGACATTCTTGGCAACATTTGTGGAAGCCATAGCATAATTTTTTTTTAACTTTTATATATGTTAACGTGTATATTTAACATAACTGACGTTGTTAGGTTGACGATTTTATTATTTTTTTTTTTTTGTATTGACTATTTCTACCCCAAAACTTTTAGCTATTAGTTGAAAGTTTAAACTAGAAATTGTGTTTTATATTTTCGTTTCTGACTATCTCATATAAAAAACACCCTAATAAATATGCTACTCAGTAAACTTTTTACTTTAATAAGTTTGTAGGCCATTGTCTGAATTTTAAAGAAAGAGAATATATATCAAGTTTCTGGTAAAGGAAAACTTAAATCTCTCAAATTTCGTTTTAAATTGGATGCAATATTGTAAACATATTTCGTCGCTTGAATGAAGAAAACATTTTTGCTTAAATAATTTTTTTGTATTATTCTGATTGATTAAACTGTTTTGTATTTTAATACTACATATAAGAGATATACATATATTAAATTGTTGTTTTTGGTGTTTTTTTTGTTTACTATTTTTCAACACTTTTATTGTTCAGTTCTATCGCCAACTTTGTTTTTGGTTTTTATCAACAACCTTCTGTCGTCTTCAATTCATTCGTTTGCGGAAGACAGCAGTATTTGTCATTAATATTTTTTCAAAAAACGCCCGAGTTCTTTGGAGACTGGGAGTAAGAGGCAAAATATGAATGACACACTCCCTATGACTTGAAAAAAGTCTCCGAGTGGAGTCTTGCTAATAGAGTAGAGTTAAATGCAAACAAGACCCAGTGTTGCCTGTTAACCTACAAGCGGATGAACTGTCCCTTAGCTCCCTTGAATATGAATGGTGTGGATCTTTTGGAGTCAGATGCTCTTGACGTTCTGGTCATGTCGATACCATCAGACCTTCGTTGGAATGCTCACATTTTCCATGTATCGAAAGAAGCGACCAAGTGCCTAGGCTTCTTAAAACGGTGCAAGCGATACTTCACCCCATTTGATCTTCGAATGATCTATACCTCATATATAAGGCCTAAAATGGAGTACAATTCGCACATTTGGACAGGAGCTTCGAAATCTTATTTGGAGCTTCTGGATCGAATTCAAAGACGTGCGATACATATGATAGGATATGAAAACATTTTATCTCCTCTCAGTTCTTTTGGGCATCGGCGTAATGTTGGTTGCCTAAGCCTTTTGTATAGGTTCTACCATTGGAAACGTTCAAGGGAGGTACATGGTCTGACGCCACCAGTCCGTTTATTTCCTAGGTCTACTTGGGCAGCTTTTCAAGCCCATCCCTTTACCATTGCATCGGTGCCCAATAGAACCACGCATTAACGAGATATTTCTTTATTTAGTCGCACAGTATGCTAATGGAACAATCTCCCTGTGCGCGTGTTCCAGCAAATCTTCACCATCACTACTCCATCTTTTCACCCTCCAACTAAGTATCACCCGTCTTACGAATTAAGGCAATGCTTTCTCATTTAAAGGGTGCATCTCCTGAGCGTTGGTTTAGTTAAAAAAAAAAAGTTTTGGTACCACATCAAGAAATACTTTTGGCTTTGATAAAATATAAACCAGAGAAAAAAAGTCGAGTTAAATTAATGAAATTTATATTTTTATTACTATTAATTTAATGCTTTTAATCAAATATTATAATTAAAAATTTTATATCTTACGAGTATAATTTTTTCTTCAAAAATCTTTATCTTAATCTCTTGTATTCTTATTTATCAAAAACTAGTTCTAGTACGTTAAGGACCTTAAAAGTTTATTGGCTCGGCTCTAAATTTAATTGCTGGAATTTTTTCAACAATGACATCACGAGAAACAAAATTTAGACTGAAAGCATAACGTTTTGTCACTACCAGAGAGCAAGAGAGACAGTAAGAATGAAGTGATCATGGCCTCCTAATTTTTTTTAGCCCAAAGCAGAGGTATACAGCAATTCTATTAAAGGTCTGTCTGCTTTTGAACTTTTATCTTAATACATTTCGAACTCTTAGTCCGAAAATCATCATTAAAATTAGCTTTGCTTAAAAGTAAACACATTAAACAAAATAATTAAACAAACTAAGCCTCGATATGAAAAAATCACTCATACGCCTCGAAAACAAAACATATCGTATTCTGCAAAAACTGTGCTTTTAATGTTGATTATTGAATCTAGTGACTCAAATTAGTTAACTGGCTGCAGGTATGCGAGAAATTTTCTTTACAAAATACCTGATAACAATTGAAAAAATTTCAGTCAAAAAACTTCAAGTAGAGGGCCAAAAGCTATATTAATTTTAAAAATGATAAGCGTATTTTAAATCAGCGCAAAAATACGCAACTTTTGATACCTATTGCGTATTTAAATTAAAAAAAACATATCGGCACAGTTTAAGATTTCAGTCAGAAAATCTTTTGTAGAGGGCCAAAAGTTATACTGGTATTCATTCCAAAAATGGTAAGCATATTTGAAGTGTTAGAAGAAGTGATCATGGCCTCCTAATTTTTTTTAGCCCAAGTGACCGCAAAATTAAAAAAAAATTTAAAATTAAAAGACTCGGACATTTTATAAAACTTCATTCAACTCTTTACCAAATGCAAAAAATTTAATCTACAGAAATATATCGAATAAATCGACTTTAAAATTAATTCTGTCGGCTTAAATGGATTCATAATTACATTTTACCATATTAAAAAGTAAAAGTAGTAGTAGTATTACAAGTAGTAGTAATAGAATAGTAGCAATACAAAAAAAAAAAAAAAAAATACCCTTTATGACGCAAAGTTAAAATAGTTGGCAAGCATAGATGCAAGCAATTTGGTCATGTCCCATGCTTTTGGTGCACTTTAGTTACAGTTGGCTGGCTCTGACGTACATTTGATGTACATTTTGGCTTTTGATATGTTTGGTGAAAGTACCAAATATGTGAAATTTTTGAATATTTTTCAAGCGTTTTGCTCGTGTGAGCTAAATTTCATCACAATATAATATTAAGATATTTAGCAAAAACGTTTACTTTTGGCATTTATATCACATGCACCAAAACTTACTTAATTTAATTTTAATTCGAAAATTTGTTTATATTTTTCATGCAATGCTTTTGTTTTGCATGCATTAATTAAATTGTTTATTGTTTTATTATTCTCTTTAACATATTTTTTTTTTTGATTTTCGTTGTCAATTAAATACTGTCTACTCAAAATTCTATTAAATATATATTATTTATTAAGATACAACTGAAGATACATTTATATTAATGATTGGGTTATTTTTTCCCATTTTTAAGCTTAAGTTAATCTCGCAATTAATAGTAGCTATATAGAAATTTATGAAAATCTCAAGTTTTTTTTAAACTTTTAAACTTTTTTGAATAACTAGAACTTATATACAAATCAGTTGCGTTTACTTTTCAAAGGTCCTATAGAATGAAGGACAATCAGAATTCATTGAATCTTTAAAGCCCAACTCATAGATATATTTAATTGAACAAAGTTGCAATTTGTGATAACAATAAAATAAGAAAATCTTGAATTTTATATAAAAAAAAACACTCTCAATTTTAAAAAATTTGTGATCTCACTTTTTTTTTTATTTAATAAAAATTATTTATTTATTTATTTAACAAAAAAACAAAAAAATGTAAAAATATAAAATTTTATTTAATAAAAAAACAAAAACTCTTGACTGATAATTATTTGCTTAGACCGCAGGGCTACCGAAGCTTCTTATGACCGGCAAATTAAGTGCATATATGAAATGATTTCAGTTAAGGCTTTTATAAAGATTTACTCAAGGAAATTAAAAATAATATAGTAATTAAGTTTCAACGTTATTCAAGCAAATTCCTGAATAGACGAGTGCTGCTGTCAATAAAAAGGTTTTGAATAGAATTCATTCTGGGTGACAATGAAATAAAAAAAAAAAAATGAAATCTACTTGCAGAAATATACGTAATAATAACACTACTCCATAAATTTACGAAAATTTTCACCACATTTTCTATAGTACGTTTTCTATAGTAAAATTTCCTAAAGAATCCGAATGACTTTTTCAATTAGCCTAAATCTATTATTTTAAAAAAAAAAAAACTAAATGGCAATTTCAGCCCTTGAAAGGGCTTTGACCGAGCTTCTTATGATCAATTGTGTTGTGTGTGTTGTGAAATGTTTGAACACAAATGATCGAGAACTGGACTTACCAGCTTTATGCCGACTCCGAACGGCTTATGCTCTCAAGAAGCTTTTCATGGCTTTTTTTTTAAATCTCTGAGGTTTGCCATTGTCTGCAGAGTGGTGACTGCTGAACAGAACAATTAATTCAATTGAAAAAACTTTCTGTGCCAAGTGGGAATTGAACCAGGGTTCTCTGATATATGAGCCACACACTCTACCCACTAGTCCACGGCCGCCACTGTTTTTATGTAAATGGCAAAATTAAAAAAATCCACTATTACACATACTTCACATAAATGTACCTCAACCAGTATGCCACTGTCGCCACAAACATATATGTTCATTAGGCTGGGCTGAAGTTGCGTATTTTTGCACTGATTCAAAATACGCTTATCATTTTTGAGATGAATATAACTTTTGGCACTCTACCAGAGCTTTTCTGACTGAAAAGAAAATTTGTAAATAAAATTTCGCGCATACCTGCAGCGACTTAACTAATTTGAGTCACTAAATGCAATAATCAACATAAAAAGCACAGTTTTTGCAGACTCCAATATGTTTTGTTTTCGAGGAGTATGAGTAATTTTTTTCATATCGTGGTTTATTTTGTTTAATTATTTTGCTTTGTTTGTAATAATGATTTTCGGACTAAGCGATTTAAAAGTATTAAGAAAAAAGTTCGCAAGCAGACAGAACTTTAATAATAATTTCATAATTGCTGTATACCTCTGTTATTATGTGAAAAGTCAGTACTAATAAGAAAAGTTTCAGTCATAAAAGCTCTGGTAGACGGCCAGAAGTTATATGGAATTAAAGGATGATTAGCTTATTTTGAAACTACGTAAAAACACGCAACTTTTAGTTCCTATTGTATTTCGAAAAAAAAATGTTTCCATATAGGTCCAGGCTAACGTTCATATATAGGTGATTCCATGTTAAATCGGACGCTTTTTAAAACTCACATATTTCTAAAAATTTGGTACTTTGCATGTCTATAGTACTTAAAAAGCTAGAAATATTTGCAAATTCTTATTTGTAATTTTTGTTTTCTTTTGCACGTTATACACTGTAGAAAATAAAAAAAGTCAAAATTTGTGATTCGGACATGTAGTAAAACAACTATATTTTCAAAATCGTTAGTCCTATAAAAAACCGTTAGGAACTTAATTCAGAGGTCTTGAATTGATCTTCTTTATGGGTAGTTTTTTTACCAACACTTTTATTTAAAATTACAATTTTCTTGGCCACTCAAAAGTTCATTCATATTTTTCAAGGTCAGCACCACTATTCTTTGGCATTTTGAAAACAATGTCGCGTTAAAGCATTAATTCTTAATTCATTCCAAAAATTTTTTGTTGGAGAGTGAATGCTTACTATTTGAAACGAATTTTGTAAGTAAAAATTGTGTAGGCAGAATTTTTATACACAAAATACTTTTTTTTTTTAATTAAAAATGGGGTTTTTAAGTATTTTTTGTGCTTCTTATAGTGTTCTTATAGATTCTTTCAAAGCAGTAGCTATAAATGTTCAAAAAAATCGTTGTAGGAATAATGACCTTTGACTTGTTGGGTTGGAAATTTCGGAATTTTTCAGCACCAGTATTCATAACTGGTGCTGTTGTACATTATACAGTAGGCTGGGCAGATGCTATATGGATTTTTTTTTGTGTTTTTTCGAAACACAATAGGAACTAAAAGTTGCGTATTTTTACGTAGTTTCAAAATAAGCTAACCATTTTTTAATTACATATAACTTTTAGCCCTCTACCAGAGCTTTTATGACTGAAACTTCTCTTATTTGTACTGCCTTTCCACATAATTACAGAGGTATACAGCAATCATATTAAAGTTCTGTCTGCTTGTGAACTTTTATCTTAATACTTTTAGATTGCTTAGTCCGAAAATCATCATTAAAATTAGCTTTGCTTAAAATTAAACACATTAAACAAAATAATTAAACAAACTAAACCACGATATGGAAAAAATCACTCATATGCATCGAAAACAAAACATATAAGATTCTGCAAAAACTGTGCTTTTTATGTTGATTATTGCATTTAGTGACTCAAATTAGTTAAGTCGCTGCAGGTATGCGCGAAGTTTTCTTTATAAAAACCTGATTGAAAAAATTTCAGTCAAAAAATCTCTGGTAGAGGGCAAAAACTTATATTCATCTTAAAAATGGTAAATGTATTTTAAATCAACTCAAAAATACGCAACTTTTGAAACCTATTGCGTATTAGAAATAAAAAAAAACATATCGGCGCAGTCTGAGATTTCAGCCAGAAAATCTTTTGTAGAGGGCCAAAAGTTATATTCGTATTCATTCCAAAAATGGTAAGCATATTTTAAATCAGCGCAAAAATACGCAACCCTTGACACCAATTGCGTACTAAACTTAAAAAAAATATCGGCCCAGCCTATTATACAGTGATGTTCCCTCAAAATTTTTCGATGAAAATAATAACGCAAAATTAACGTTGGCTATGCCAATTCTTTAGTAATTTCTTGCTACTTAACATCCGATTTTTTTTTTAACTATTCATCACTGGAAAGAATGAATCTTAATAAAAAATAAAAACTTTAAATAAGAAATCTAGTTTTTCTTTTTTCAAAAAAGTTGCCAGTTCGAAATTCATCTAAAGTATATGGTTCCTTCACAAAAGATACTTGCAATAGTGTGAATCATACGATATTTGCTGAGCCAGACTACGAAAAAAATTTCTCGAACAATTTGACCCACCTTAATGTATATGCCTAAAATTGTTGTAATAAGATTCTTTATACGATAAAAGGGCTAAATTTTTGTTAACGATATAATTGTTTTGAGATATAAAGCCTCAAACTTGAAATATGTTTATAAAAAAACGAAAACATTTTTTTTACCTATTTTCGATCATAGCAACCATATTACTGATGCTATTGGCAAGTATTATACCTTAAAATTTTTATCTGACTCTCTTCTACATAATACAATACAATAAAATACAAATTAATTTTGGTATTTACATAAAAAATTAGAGCCAATCGAAAAAAAATATTATGATATTCGGATTCTATGGAAAACTTAGTATAGAAAATGTTATCGCTGTTCGCTGTAGAACACCATGTTGAGTAGTGTAATTAAATTAAAATCTGATTTTTTCCATATATTTCGAGTGCCTTAATAAAAGGCCTTGATGTAAAATCTTATGTAAAACTTTATACCTGTGCTTACATAAAACCAATATTAAAATTTATACAAGTTCTTGAATGAAGCAATTAATTTCAGACGCCTTTTCTTCTTGCGTAGATATTGTGATATAATACTATACAAGGAAGTTTAAACTCCTCCCTATATACGAAATATTATGAAATTCCTTTTTATATATGGAATTCCTTATATTCTTATTACTTAAGGATTATTAAAGAGAAATTGTTACCTGGGAAGTTTCTTAAAAATCCGCAAAAAAAAAAAAAGAATTTCTTGTACTTTTTGCAGCTTTAATAATTTTATATAAATCCTCTATATGAAATTTGGCAAATCTTATGCAAACCACGCCTACCTTTCATGCAATTTGACGTCATTCAAACTGTGAAATTTCTAAAAATTCTACAAAAATTAGTTTACTGACTTGAAATGTGACCCTGATTTCTTATCTAAACCCTTACAATGAGAGTTGGCAAAATCGAATGAAAATCATGTCTATCTTCCATAGAAAGTGACGTCATTAAAACGTAAAAACCTCTAAAAATTCCACAAAGTTAATATATTCACTTAAAATTTTGGTACAATTGAATAAAAGCCCATGCCTACCTCCCATACAAAGCGTCTACACTGAACCAAAAAACTACATAAAACAAAGAAAAAGTTCTTTGAACAGAGATTCATTGAATCCATGAATCGTACATGGACCAATAATTTGATTTCTTGGTTCAGTGTATATGAAAACGGTAAATCTTCTGAAATTCTACAAAAATAATGTTATTACTTAATATTTTTGAAATACGCTCTAATTTATCATATGTGCTCTGAGTTTTTATTCAATGAAATTTAAATCGAATGAAAGCTACTCCTACCTTGCATACAAGGTGACGTAATCAAAAAAAGAAAAAAAAAATTGTCATACAATAAATATTAAAAAAAAAATGTTTTTATTGACTTGATACTTTATACATAAGCTGTAATTAAACCTCCAGTGATATAGCGGCAAAACGTCGCTGCCAAAAGTAGAGTAGATTGAGTTTTTCTAATATAATGATTTAAAGTTCTGATGGCCCATTAATCCTTGCCTCAAATATTTATTAAAAAAAAACGAAAAATTTAATAAAGTTGAATTGACAAGAAAGGGTTAACGAACTACTCCATGTTAGGGTTGAATTAAATTAAACGTGTGACACAAATATTATGACAGTTTATACATAAACATTTTCATAGACGATTAAAGGTTTCGAGTATTCTTAAATACGGCAGCGGGGGTGGTATATTAACTTCAACCCTATCGAAGATCCATTACTCACTAGTTTTTCATGATATTGTCTCTTTTTTAGCTTCATTACATACGCTAATATGACTTTCTACGTCTATCTGTATGTTTGACTTTATTGATAAAATATTTTTTTTTTTTTGTTGCAATACACACAACTGCATAATTTATCGACCACTCATGATCATTAAAAATAATTAAAACTGTTTTATCAATTTCTGCACAAAGCTATTAATTTGCAAAATTTCAACCTTTTGAAAAGGAAATTCACTCATACTTATACCATGTTGTTTGTACGCTGCACCATTTAAACTATATTTGGGTTAAATACCGCGATATGAAATCAAAGAAAATCAGGCAACAACACGAAATAAAACAATAACAACAACAACGACGATGACGTTAGTTTGTTCGTTGTTGTAGGCGTAGCTTCCGGAATGAAAGAATTCGAAGGATTGTGAAAAGCATTAAGTTGAAGAAAGAAACTTTTTTGCATTTGTTATTGTTATGGTTTTGGCTAAACGCAAAATCCATAACACGATAAGGTACAGCAACAATAACAACAACAATAACAACAACAACAATAAACCCAACAACCACAAAAAAGCAAAACAATAATGAAAACAATAACAATAACAACAAAATAGATTTAGTTTGATGACTTAAAGTTCAAAAAGTTAAATCGTGGAATATACACAATAAAGCAGCACGAAAACAAAAGAGTGAATACGGAATACAAGTTACTAGCAGAACATAGGCTCTATGAGAGGCTATAAAAAATGGAAATGAAAAAAAAGAAAATAATAAAGTAGAAGAAAATAGCAAAGAACCACGAACTAAAAATATAAAAAAGTATTATAAAAAAAAAAACTTGTTATACTTTTCTGCAAAAACCTACAAACCTAAATAAGCACACCTACGTACACACAGCTAAAAGCAAACACACACACACACACATACTCAATCACTCGTATACATACATGCCTACATATGTTAACTGTATAGTATGTATATGTATCCACTTCCTATTGCAACTATAACAATGGCCCATAAATACAAACACACACACACACACACAGACACACACATTTATTCACACGCCATATCGTATTGACTGATATACCGAATCCAAAGTTCGGCTGGCCCACAATCTTCGGTTATGGGTAGTTTACTATCACCAATATTGCCATAAGACCCTTCCTTGCTCCTCCAAAAACCACTTCCAAAAACAAGAAAATATAACGAAGTTACGAAAAATAGCTACGAATTAAATTGTTCGCATTCCTTTTTTTTTTTTTTTTTTGGTTTTTTGTTATTTTTTTATTATTCTTTATTTCTTTTCTGTTTTTGTTGTTGTTATTTTTTCTTATGTTGTTCTGCAGCACATGCTTTAAATGTCAAAGTGGCAAAACCCGGAATTTCGAAGGACATTTTCGAACATGCGCTCCAACTGCAGACAGACAGCAAACATAGCGAACGCTTCAAAGTCTCCAATGCTAGGGAGAATCTCACCAAAACGCCTCCAATGGCCTCAATATTTTCCACAAAGATTTTTTGGGAGAGCGCATTTAGAGCGCATGTTTTCGAACATCATGTTCGAATTGCTTGCTCATTACCAAATGTTGTCATATTTGTTATGTTTTTTTTTGTTTTGCTTTCTTTTTTTTTTTTAATCGACGTACCGGTAAAAACGGCTGTGTTACCTTAACTTAAAAGTTGCTGTGTATGTGTGTGTGTGTGTGTGTGTGAGTAACTGCATTCCCACCCACACACTGTGTTACATACTCAAACACACATGCTATTATTACAAGCAGAGTAGAGAAGAATTTTAATTTTGTTTGTCACGAGTTTTACATGGATTACAAACTAAAATTTATGTGTTTGCTTTTCTTTCATTTTTTTTTTTTAAGTAATTTAGAAAGAAGAAGGATTTAGCAACATTAGCAACAAGATATGGAACGAGTTGTTTGAGTGGGTGTTCTTGTTCTTCTTTAGAGTAATTTAAAAAAAAAAGAGAGAAAGAGAATGCAGAAAAAAACTGAATAACAGCCCGAGTTTGTAGAAATCATAATTAAATTATGTTTTAATGTTGTTTTCCTTTTCGTGAGGTAGAATTTTTTGTTTCCTAATAAGGTACACAAATTTTCCGTTTTGTAGTCATTTTCTTAGCTCGGAAGCTTAAACCATTTTTTAACTAGAAAACCTTTGTAATATAAATTTTGTTATAAATATTAAATAACTTTTTAATAATTTACTGTGGTTAATGGTTAATATAGTTACAGACAGTTTTTTTAAAACAAAAAGAGTATACAGAGTAAAAACAATGTTTATAAAAGTTATGTTCTGAAAGCACTGCTACCAAAATTTCAAACAAAAAGGCAAGAAAAAACATAACAAAAACGCCTTATTTTTACAAAAAAGCACTAAAAACAAAAACATAAAATATTTTACTCCACATTTTGGATTAACTGAATAGACTGAAACCTTAAAAGCCGTTTTTGAACATGGAAGAATATAAAAATCTCAAAAACTGTTTGAGACTTTCTTTCTTCACATTAAGGGGGACATGACATTGTCAGTTTTTTTAAATTGACTTTTTTTTAATAATTTTGTATTTTAGTAAATAATCCTAAGATTCTAAGAAAAAACTTACATGGAAAAATTCATACGGGTTCAAAAGTTACAGCCGGATTAGTGAGAGCGCATTTTTAATTTTTACGCTACCTACGTACGGCAGCTGGTATATACTTGCTTTATTTGCTACCTGACTTTTGGTGGTTGTTATTTCGTACCTTATAGTATAGTTATTTGCAAATGTTTCAACTACTTGGTTTCACCATAGGAGCTACAGCATTGAATTTTTCCAAAGGAAATGATGCAAATCGTTTGAAATGCGCCAGAGTGAAGGCATATGAAGCTTCAAAAGAAGCCCGAATTGCTAAACGATTGCAAAAAACTATAAGAAACAGCACAACACAAGATAACGAAGGCATACAGTTCGAAGCAGGCATGGCAGATTGAAGGTAACCTTTTTTTCTTTGTTCACAAACTTTGATCGCGTTTATCTCGAAACCATGTTTTTCGTACTGGTTGCGGCACTAGCGGGTTCATTTTTTGACTAAATTTTTTTTTTTGTATTTTTTGAACTTGATTCGCTATCGTATGTCACGAGCTTTTTTTAAATTTTTTTTCGATTTTTTATGAATTTTTAAAGTCAATATTTTTTTCGAAAAAACACACTTTCCAATTTGGAGCATCACCAAAAATTGAAAAAAAATTTAAAAAAAAGCTCATGTCATACGACAACCAATTTTGTTAAGATTCAAAAAAGTCATTTTTTTTCCAGATCGGACAATTTTTGCAACTCCCAGCGCTGCAACCACGAGGCCTCGTTTTTTTCTCTGCCGCCAGTTTAGAGCTCTATAAAACCATGTTGAAGTGAAAAATATATTTTTTTTTTAATTTTTTTTTCTTGTAATTTGTTCAATTCTCTACAATAATAAAAAAAATTTTGGAAAAATGTTTGTTTTTGACTGAGTTATGAATTTTTAAAAAAAGGTCTGTTTTCTCTGCTTCGAATGTCTTGTCCCACCTTAAATTTGTGTGTCTTTATTTCATGTTTTACAGTTATTAAACAAAAACGTGCGTCTAAAAAGCCAAACCTGCCAGTATTTTGGTATAACATATAACTGTATCTTAATTTATATCAATCTGATACACCGCGTCTACATTGGCAGCGTTAGCGGGGAAATAATGGGGCGGACGCCCCTGGTGCCAAGCACCAAAAAAAAAAACGTAATGGCCATTTCAGCCCTTGAAAGAACTTCGACCGAGCTTCTTATGATCATTTGTATTGTGTGTGTTGTAAAATATTTGAACACAAATGATCGAAAACTAGACCTACAAGTTTTATGCCGACTCCGAACGGCTTATGTTCTCAAGAAGCTTTTCATGACAGTTTTTTACTCTCTTAATGCTTGCCATTGTCTGCAGAGAGGTGACGGCCGAACAGAAAAATTAATTCAATTGAAAAAACTTTCTGTGTCAGATAGGCGTATGAGCCGCACACTCTACCCACTACGCCACGGGCGTCACACCAGCAAGACCAAGGGATGACAATTCTCTCGTGCAGTTTAGAAGCCACATTCCGACGAGTGTTGCACCACACAATGTGCGGCCTTTTTCGTCAACATTTTTCCTCGTTAGATTTGTTGCACGTGCCATTCCAATTTTTTAATAATTTTGTCTATTTTTTACTCGGCTATTGTTCTTGTAATTTTTTTTTAACGCATAGTATTTTCATTTTTATTATATAAAAATTAAAGACGATTTTCTTATAGTGTATAAATACTTTATTTAATTAAATATTGTGCAGTCTAATCCAATGCTCTTTGCCATCTCTTTGGCAGTAGCATGATTCCACGCTCATAAAATGTTTGTTCTTTGCAGGCAAAATACTGATCCAAGTGATATTTGACTTCATCATTTTAATTAAACGTTTTACTGTCTAAGCAATTTTGTAGAGACCGAAACAAATGAAAATCGGAAGGAGCTAGATCTGGAGAATATAGTTATTGTGGCAGTATATCTCATCTAAGCTCTAAACTTTTTTGCCGAGTGATGAAACTTGTATGTGATTTCGCATTCTTGCCTATTGACCAATTCTGACATTTTTTTTAATTGAATCTTTAAATTTTTCCAACAGATTGCAGTACACTTCAGAATTGATAGCTGAATTGCTCGATAGAAGCTCAAAATAAACGATTCCTTTGAAATCCTGCCAAACAGATCACATAACGTTTTATTTTTATGAAAATTGGCTTTCGAACTGCTTTGAGTCAGTTCATTTTTTTTACTCCAGGATATTTTGTGCTTAACATTCTTGTCGATAACACATTTCTCGTCCCCAGTGACGATACGCTTCAAAAATGGATAATTTTCTTGGCGTTTGAGAAGCAAATCACAAATGTCAATGCGACAACACAAATTTTTTCCTGTAAGAAGATGAGGAACCTATATGTCGAGCTTTGCGATGAAACCTAGCCGTTTCAAATGTTCATGAATGATCGAATTCGATAAATTTATTCTTTCAGCGATCTAAGAAGTTGTTATACGCCAGTTTGCATCAAATCATGCTTTTATTTTGTCTTCAACTGGCCTTCCAGAACGTGGTGCATCTTTGAGATCATAATTGCCGGATCGAAAGTTTGCAAACCAGTTATGGCACTGGTGCTCTCTTAGCACATCTTCTCCATTCACATAAAATATTTTTTTTTTTTTTTTTTGTTGGAACAGCATGTTTATCTTTTCTATAATAAAACAGTAAAATTTGCCGAAAATGCTGTTTTTTAGTTTCCATATTTAAAAGGTTTTCAACCAAAAACTTGAAGCTTCGTTTCACTACGTTACACTACTGTGTAGAATCAATCGAATGTTTGCACAAGCAAGCCCAGCTATATCAGATGTCAAAATGCATATGATTATATGGCTTAAATGTAAAGTTGGTTGTAAAAAAAATACCATTTAGTCCACTGTTGGGAAAAAATGAATTACTTTCCGCACAACCCAATATTTCTCGCATAAGTCGGTTGTGCCTTAAAATTAAAAAATCATATTTTCGTTTCCCAAATATCTTAAAAAAGAAGCAAAGCATTATTCGTCGCATTTGTTCAGGATCTCGTTGGTTTTTTTTCCTAACAAATATATGAAAAAATGTATGATAAATTTTCTGCATAGAACATTATCATGGAGATTTTTCGACTGCGGCGCCACTTGAAACTTGAAAGCTGACAGTATTTAATTCCAAGCGGTCGAATAGACTACCTTGGAGCTTCTACGATTCATTGTTAAATAGGGTTATTCTGAATCTGTTCTGAGTCTAGAGCTGAGCCTAAGGTTTTTTAAACTATTTGTATTTCAGTGGCTTCGTGTGAAAAAAGCTTTTCAAAATTGAAGTTGATAAATCTTACTTAATATCCACAATGAGCCAAGCGCGGCTAACCAATCTTTCTATTTTTTCTATCAAATTTGAAAGTGTGATCGAATAATTCAGCAAAAAAAGGTCACAAAAACACGATAAGTATTTTCTGTTTTATTTTGGGGGTGCTCAATAGAAAACCGTCTCGGATCCCAACTCATGTTACGCCTCCACTGCGCGCCTAGTCTCGTTAAAAAAGCACTACGTCTAACGGAAGGTTAATTCAGGAATTTCTATGTTATTGTTATTAAATATTTAAACTTTGTTTATTTAAAACAACTATGAACTCGAGTAAAAATCTTCTTGAATACTTTCTAAAAAGGTGTCATAGAGTAAAGCTTTATATGAGCTAATTATACTTGAGTAAAAACTATCTTGAAAACTTCTTAAAATGTGTCATCAAATAAAGCTTTATATAAGTAATTATTATTTAAGAAAATCGGATTTTTTAAGCTTTTACAAGGCGTTTTCAAGCAAAGCTTGAATAATTACTTTTATACATGGGGTTTTCAATTTGAGCTGGAGAAATTTAAAATTTTTTATGTTTTAATAATGATTCCCATTAAAAAATTCACATGGATCAGATCAGGTGATCTTGTTGGCCGAGAGATGATTTTGAGATTTGATTTGGTGATTTGGTATCAGTTTTACTTTCCTAATGAATTCGACACCAGTTCTCTCGCTCAGAAGAGATCACAACGTGAGCAAACTAAAAATAGAAAAAGAGTGTATTTTATCGTCAAGTGTCGAGCTTTCCTTCTCTTCACTTCGTGCAGATCTGAAACGTTTATAGGGACTTTCTTTGCATGTGCGTTTGGCCATCAAATATGCACAAAAAAATGATTTGACTCTATTTATATACATCTTTTTTTTTTCTCTCTTTCTTCGCTCATGTGCGAACGTAACCGAACTCATACTGTAGTGTAAGGGGAGAAAAAAAAAATCAAAAATCTTAAGACACAATGCTAAACGGTTTTTTGAAACGAAGCTTCTTACGTCTCGATTTGTGATTTGCTTGAGTCAAGTTTGATTTATAAGGTTGTCGCAAGGGAGAGAGTGAGTACCCATAATTGTCAAATCGAAGTTGACAGCTCATAGAAAATCTGCAAGTGTTCTCTTTTATCATCCGTTTTTCTTTTGTAGTCACTCGCAAAATTGGGTGGTTTTGACAATTATCGGCACTGAGAAGAGAGTGCGATCAGCCCTGCGACAACCTTATAAATCAACCTTGGCTTGAGTGAAATCTCAAAAACGACTCTTTTTTCCGCACAATTATTGATATAATATTAAGTTTAACTGAAGCTATGTTGCAGCAGATCACAATAATCTACTTATGGAAAGGATTGTGTGTTGGCTTTCCTACATATTCAACATATTTAGCAGCTATCCAAACAACCAAAAAAGCAAAAAATAAAAAAAGTTGATTTTACTTAATAAAAGATGTCATCAGCATCGGTGTGTTTTTTTTTTTTGGTGTGAATGCGTTTTGGTTGTTGTTGGTACATGTTTTTTTTCGCATTATTGACGAAAAAATTAAGAATATCTCATAAGTACGTTGAAATAACCATGAACGCAACATTTAATAAAATAAAATAATAATGAAATTTGTGTGTTTTTTGACTTACTTTATGTTATTTAAAATTTTTGAATTCAAAAATTCTCTTATTAATAAAACATTAAATTATTAAATCTATGAAACTGCGAAAAAGCTTCACTTCTCTCTTGTGTCTTCTATGTGCCTATGAATCCATAATAGGTGAAAAACATCATGCATCATTTTACCTGTAGAGATAAGGTAAATTTCCATAAAAAATATTCGGTGCACTTCGGTTTCCTACACTAACTCATTGAAAACTAGTAAGGAATGGAGCTTTGGCAGGGTACCGAAGCTAAAATACCCCCCCGCGGCCGAACTGAAGTATATCTGAAGTCTTTCGACGTCTGTAATATTTTTATGTATAATCTGCAAAAATGTTTGGTTCATACACTTAATTTAATTTTACCCTTAGCTGCCACATAGAGTAATTTGTAAACAAAGTAAAAAGCCACGCCCACTTTTCTAGTATAAAGACTCCACATTTTAGCGAATAATATATGTATGGGTTGGATAAACGACGTGGGCGGAACTTGGGTGCATACAGACACGATGTCATCGAGTTATATATATTTACGACAGTTTTTAAATTTTAATGACGTCACATTGTATTGAAGGTAGGCGTGGATTTCATCCGATTTTGCCAGATATCAAAGAGTGGCTTATGTTAAATATCGAAGTTTGTTTGCAAAATTTCAAGACATTTCTATAATTTTTGCAGATTTTTAAGCGATTTAACGTTTTCAATAAAGCCACTTTGTATGGGAGGTAGGCGTGGTTTTCATCCGATTTGGCCAAATATTATAGTGATATTCTATATTATATATAAAAGCCTATGTGCAAAATTCCAAGACATTTCTGCAATTTGAGCAGATTTTTAAGGGATTTAACGGTTAATATAAAGATACTTTGTATGGGTGGTAGGCGTGGTTTCTATTTGTTTTTTCCTAATTTCATTGTCAGGATTTATATTGAAGACCAAAGCTTATATGCAAAATTTCAAGGCATTTCATTAATTTTTGTGGATTTTGAAGAGATGTTACGGTTAAAATAAAGTCACTTTGTATGGGAGGTAGGCGTGGTTTTCATTTGATTTTTCCAAATTTCATAATGAGATTTATATTGAATATCAAAGCATGCGTGTCAAATTTCAAGGCATTTCATTAATGTTTGTGCATTTTGAAGAGATTTTACGGTTAAAATAAAGCCACTTTATGTGGGAGGTAGGCGTGGTTTTCATCCGATTTGGCTCATTCTCAAGCCTATGTTTGGAATTTCATTGCGATAGCTTTAAAATTACGGATGTAATCGTGTCGACAGACGGACATACAGACGGACACACGAAAATCGACTCAGGAGGTGATGCTGATCAAAAATATATATACTTTTCTATACCTGCCACTCCTCCTTATTGGCGTTACAAACTGAATGACAAAGTTAATATACCCCTTACGCAGTACGCGTTGGGGTATAAATATAGTAATTAAAATCGGTTGAGAAACATGAGAGAAAATGGTTCCTAATAGAGCCCTGCATGAATATGTTCATCAAGTGAATATACCATGATTTTCTGCTGTAGCAGTCACTGCAAGTTAAGCTGCAAGCGAATAAATGTAAACAAAGGTCGTGTAGTAACAGGTCGTGTAGCGCAAGAGAATAACTTTTTATTTGTTCTCTGTTCTCTTTGCATATACTCTTGCACTAAGGTGAGCTTGCGATCTACTCGATGTTTCAGTTTTTTCTCTGAGCACTTAAAAAACTACACGAATACTCAGGTATGCAGGCTGCAGTGACCTGTATAAGAATTAATATGTTGGATTTTTCCTGCATAAGCTTTTTGTTATTCTTAATGCATATTTGTGTTATTTTTTGTTGCTTTATTCGCTACCTTCCATAGAAAAAAACACAAACACTGTCGAAAATAGCTTATATCGGCCGTAGCTGCACTCCTAGAGGGGTCAAATATATGAGTTGGTCCTATTATTTTTTGATCCTCAACATTTCTTCCCAACACACCTACATAATATATGCCACCCTTCTTTGGGTCCCCATACAAAAAACACAAAAGCTGTCGAAAATAGTTTATATCGACCGTAGCTGAACTCCTAGCGGGGTTAAATATATGAGTTGGTCCTATTATTTTTTGACCCTCAATATTTCTTCCGAACACACCTATCCTCTACCTGCCACCCTTCTTTGGGTCCCAATACAAAAAACATTCTTTTCGTTCTACGAACGAACGAATAACAAAATATTCGCTAAATATTCAGGGTTTGAACTCTCATATTTTTGTTATTTGCTATTGCTTTATTTGCTACCTGCTGGTGTTAGTAAAGCATCGTGCTCTTATTCTCTTCGTTTCTTATATCTGAATAAAATAAAGAGAGTGTATGAGCAGGTATGAGCAAAGCAGAAAAAGTATAGAGGAAATTTTTTATTCTATAGCAAGAGAATATATTCAGGCAGGCGAAAAAGCATACTCATGCAGGGCTCTAGTTCCTAACTGTTACGCCTACGCCTATTTATATATAGATTTTCCCTTAGGTGTTCGTTATTCTCCTTCTCGCAACAAATTTTTTTTTGTGTGTCATATGTTTACAACGGAATGAATGAATTTCATTTGGTTTTGCATCAGTGGAAATGAGGCGGAGGGGCGTGGCTAAAACGAAATATACTTCGACTCTTTTGAAAATGCAAATAATATATTTGCCAAATTTGAGCGCAAACTGTTTAGCCGTTTAGGTTTGTATAAAGGACCAACAAACAAATAAACAAAAAATGACTTAAAAATAAAGATAGAGTATAAAACTAAAAATAACTTTATAACATATCTCGCAGCTGTTTCAGGTCAAAAAATAATATATTAATTTCCGTTATAAATTCAGCAAGCATCAAGGCTGATCAAGTCATAAATATACACAATATTTTATATTAAATTGTTAAAAAAAAAAATCATTGGAAAATATTACAAAAAAAGATTTCAGCCAACAAAGATAGCATAAAGTTTATTCCATCCGACAGTTAATCCGACAAATACCAGCAATGACAAAAATAGAACTCCCGGTATCATTGGTGCTCAGCTGTCTGCGACCATTTGTTGTGGGCGAAATAGACCTATTTTCATTGTTATTTGTCTTTTGAATTATTTGTTATGTAGTTGTTTTTTCAAAAACATTTTTAACAATATTCTATTTTATAGTTGTTTAAATTTATTACTAATCCCTAACTTCAAGCAGTTAATTTACGAGTATTACGCTTTCTTTAACTTGTATTTTGTGTTGTGTATACTTTTACATGTTTTGTTCTTAATGAAGAGGTCACAATTCTCTACGTATTCCGCCAGAAACTTAAAAGCAATAACAATATAGAGCACTAGACTTTAGTGTTAAACAACAAATCAAGTCAATTAATGAACATGCTGCTTCCAGATAGTGTAGAGATTCAAGTTTTTATCAATAAATGTTGCTCAAGTTTTTGTTGCTTTTGTTACAGTTGTTTATGTATTGCATTTGATATGATCGGCCCTGACTGACTGACGCTCGTTTTGAATGAGTTTTTATTCGTTTGGTTTTTTCTTTTTTTTTTTTTCTTTCATGCAAAAACATCATCAAGTTTTGAAAATATTTTAGATTTGTTTATTTATATAAATTTATAGCAAATATTTTGATGTTGAAATACATTTTTGTGTCTTGCCTTTTCTCTCTCTTTGTTGTTTTAATTATAGCAATTTATATCTAATATTAGACGAAATGATAAAATAAAATCCCGATGCCATCATTTTGAACTGTATTATTTGTTGTTTCAATTTAATATCTTTTGTGATGGTGTTAATAAATTTTGCATTTATTTCATATAATGTCGATTAATGCAACATTTTTCTATTGTATGCCTTAATGTACATACATACATTATGATGCTGTTTTGAAGATATCTCTTGTTTGCTATGTCAGAAAGCAATAAATTGAAATCAATCAGAAATTTGCATTTTTAGTTTTTATTTTATTTTCTTCTTATTTGTTTTCTTTTATGCTTGTATTTTTGCTTCTATCCAACTGCAACTTATTCATACTGTTGCCATTTTAAGGAAACAAATTTAATGTTTTTGAATTTTTAAAAAACGTGCTCGCTGATAACACACTGACCTTAAGGATAGTATAAATTTTAGCTTTCATCACATATGAATGTATAATCTAACAAATTTGTATAACTTCGCTAAAATGATAACAAAATGATTCAGTTTAAGTAAACATGTAGCGAACACCTTATTGACGAAGTATAAATTTACCCAGATTAAAAATGTTGCTATTTTCATAGTAGACCCTGAATGTTAAGCATTTGGCGAGTGATCGTCAAGCAATCAGGTACAAGTCGGTTGATTTTTTTTAAGCCATGCAAATATTTTCAGACTGTACTCATGTTTGAAGATTATTCGCTATTAAAATAGTTAATCATGGAACAAATTTTATATCTTGGATGAACCGGTAGTTAGTGCCATAAAAGTGAGAGATCATAGGATTCTGGGATCTCGTTGCTAGGAAAATTATTTCATATTCATATCCCACTCGTACTGCTTAAGGGATATATTTACTTTGTCACAACGTTTGTTACGGCTGGATTTAGTCTCTGTCAAGGCCTTCCAGACTTTTCCCTCAATCACGCCTTAAATTTAGTTATGTTTCACTACAGCAATTTTTGCATCTACTGGCACAAAACTTAAGTATTGTTTTTCTTTAGCTACTCGCTTTTTTTCGTTTTTTTTTTTAACAGTTGTACTTTCTTTTGTAAACTGTATTTTCGAAGTCCTGCAGTATCTGGGCGAAGATGGGCGAAATTTTGTTAAGCTCTTTTACGTTAAGCTCCACAAACCAATTTTAATGGAACAATACATGCAATAATAATAGAGTTCAGCTACTACAGCTTTATCGCACTTCCTCAGCATTAACCCATCTAAAGCCACTACCCAGTAATCATTGAAAAAAAATATTTATGGATAAGATTACGGTTATGGATACCCGTGACCACAAACAAGTTAATGTGGGAAAAATTTACCCACCAATAAATGGGTTGGGCTCAGGGACAACACAAGACGTAACAACTTACCATGCGTATACATAGATCTAATTACACAACTAATTTTAATCTACTTTTGAGTTGACCTTTTGACAAATTAACATCAAAAACGCTACAATTGTTAACAAAGGAACTCATGCGACTTAAAGGAGCAGTAGCCATATATATAATTTGTTCTACTAAATGGCAAATAAATTAAGTTGTTAGCGTTTCTACTGCTTCTAAGTTGTGTTAAAATTTATGTGAGAAAGAAGTTCTGGAGAATCGAATACACCTGTTATGAGCTGGTGTAAATATACGATATCTGCCGATTTCCTTCGATCACCTAAAGACTGCATTTTTAATAGTTTTAAACGATCCTCATAAGGAGGAAGGTCTAATATGTCAGTTCCACTTAAGCCCCTTAGAGCAAACTGAACAAAACGTTTTTGGATTCTTTCTATTCGATCAACATGCACATTGTAACTTGGGGACCAAACTTGACTTGCATACTCTACGATTGCATAATACAACGTTGTAGTTGTTATCATGCTATTAAATTCTTTGGCCCAGCGTTTTACAAAACCAAGCATTGAAGATGCTTTTTTACAAATATTATCAATATGAATGTTAAACGACAGCTTAGAATCCATGCATATACCTAGGTCTTTGACGGTGTCTACACGACTCAAGGCAGTATCTTTAATCTTATAATCAAAAATAAAATTATTCCTTTTTCGCGAAAAGGTCATAGTTTGGCATTTATCTGGATTTAAAAACATATTATTTTTAGAACACCAAACTTCAAAGGATTTTAGATCAGACTGGAGTAGATCTGAATTATCTCTAGAATTAATCGTGCTGTATATTTTCATATCATCGGCATAAATAAGCAGATGAGAGTGTTCAATGACGTGAGTTACATCATTGATAGCTAAAATAAACAGAATAGGACCAAGGCGACTACCCTGAGGAACACCTGATCCAGCAATAAATTCAGAAGACAATGCGCCTCGGAAACGTATTTGATAAGATCGCTCCACCAAATACGATTTAATCCAGTTCACAAAATATTGTGGAAATCCCATTAACTCAAGTTTAAATAAGATTAGATTGCGTGGTAGCTTATCAAATGCCTTACTAAAGTCAGTGTAAACACAATCGACCTAGTTACCAGAATCAATAGAATTTAAGCAGAATGTTGTAAAATCGAGAAGATTAGACACAGTGGATCTGCCATTCACAAAACCATGCTGACGAGTTGTTATGACTTCTCCACAGTGAATTTTCACCCGATCGTACACCATCCGCTCAAAAAGTTTTGGAATCGATGAGAGCTTAGCGATAGGCCTATAGTTACTGACATCGTTCCTGCAACCCTTTTTAAAAATAGGACTTATAAATGATTTTTTCCAAAAAAGTGGAAAATAACTTTCGTTAATAGATTTATTGAATAATAAAGACAGTGGTTGACTCAAAACGGAACCGCATTGTGTTAACACTGCGGCAGGAACACTGTCAGGTCCAGCACCAAACTCCTCATCGATCGATCTAATATACATTAAAATATCCTCTGGAGTGAAGGATATATGTTCCAAAGATACTCTGGGTTCGGAATTCATATATTCAAAGTACTCTCCATCAGGATTAAAAGAATCTGAACAGAATGATTCTTTAAAAAGATTGGCGAAAAGGCCACAAATTTTGACGGGATTGTCAGTAAATCCCTCAGGAGTTCTAAATGAAGAAGGAAATCCATCAGATTTCTTCTTTGTGTTTACGAATCCCCAAAATTTCTTTGGATCTGTCATTATTCTCAGCTTAACATTATCTAAATATTCGTGATATAATGTAGCTGAGCGATTTTCAAATTCCAGAAACAAACGTTTGTAAGTTTCTAGGTCGTTTGAGCCTAAGCTACAGACGTATTTCTTCCATGCCCTATTCCTGTTGTTGAGAAGAGTCTTTAAATCCTTTGTGTACCACGGGTACGCATAATTCCTCGCAAATTTGAGACTATAAGGTACGGATTGAGAAAACACATCAAAGAGTTCCATATAAAAAAAATGTATGGATTCATCAAGGCAATTTCCATTTATATATTCCAAAATTGCATTAAGTTTACCATGAAGCAACTGATTCAACTTCAAAAAGTCAGCTTTTTTAAAATTGAATTCATAAAGCTTATCTGCTAAATTAGAATTTACTATATTTGGTCTGTCGGATTCGTACCAAATACTCAATGGTGGATGATATTCATCAACAGTAGTTAGAGCATGAAAGGCCCTCTTAACAACAACATTGTTACTGTCTGTAGTTAAGACCAGGTCAAGAAGTCTTTCAAGACTATTATAAATACAACTCACTTGTTGTAAGTCTGAACATAAATTATCAACGAATATATGTTCTTGGCGGGTCTTCGAATTAGATGCACAATAGTACGTATCATCGTCAGAAGAATGCCATTTTAAATCAGGTAGATTAAAATCGCCCAATAATAAAATGTCGTCATTAACGTCAAGTAAATCAATTATGTAATCTATGCACTCCGCAAGGCTTGCATAGACCTCTACACTACTCTTAGGAGGAACATACGCATTAATAACATATACATTAGAGTTACAATGTATAACTTTAACGCAAATTAGGTCAATATTAGAAGAGCAGGGAATGTCAACAATAAAACTGACAAAGCAGTTCAATACATGTCATGAAGTCGGCTGAATCACTAGCCCCTTGTTCATAAGAGGCTTTTTATATCAACTATGGTCAGAACTTCCATTGAAGCCCCACTTTGCAAATAAACAAAGGTTCGTTATCATTTAAATTTTCTATTATATCTCTTTGTAGCAATATAACTTGTTCAACAGTATGATTTAGAAGAGCTTGCAAGCTTCTTCTGCTGAAATTTCGCAGATTTTCTCGTTTAGGGTTGCAATTTTTATTTGCCGACTGAGCACATGCATATTAGGGTGTCCCAAAAAAGTTGAAGTTCTTTCTTTTATGAGGTACTCTCTTAATTTTTTCGTATGATGTTGTAATAAATGTACATAAAATTTGGTATATCTCCAAAATTTGGTATGAGGACCACGGCCTGATATATTTGTGATTACCCAAAATCTCAAATAACTTTTGTATAACTTTACATTTTTAAAAAGCTGGTTCACAACTCATTTTCTGTTTAAGTTTTCTTTAAAATAAGCTATCAAACATGAGTGTTGGACAAAAACTACCAAAGTTGGAATTTTTTACTTTTCGAAAAAAACTCCTTGAAATATTTTATTTAACTATACCAAATGCAGATACAAAAAAGATGTGCAATTATGCTGAATAACCTGGTCGTTATGATATTTTTTTTTTTTACTAAAAGTGTACCTATTTGAAAATTCCGAGTTTGAGTATATGAGAAAAAAAATCACCAAAAATTCAAAACTTTGAAAAACATTAGCATATATGATTTAAACATAATCTTGAGCTATTTTTTAAAAAACAATAAAAAAACCGATATTCGGCAAAAAGTTATAACTGTTGAAACCTGATTTTTTTCAAAAATACTTAAAGTGTACGTTTCTAGCATTTCGATCACAAACAAAAATTATAATAAGTCGAAAAACATATATTTCTCGTTAGAAGAAACTTTAATAATTCTAGAAAAATATTTCTGATTTTCACTGGAAAAATTATTAAGCTCCAGGGTTGGCAACACACGGTTTTTTTCATTCCGTTCTTGGAGTTTATACCTTAGAATCGATTTTATATAGCCAGTGAAATCAAGTGAACAAAAACTCAAGCGTTACGTTTTCTGTCATTCATCTAGTGACGGTTGTGGTGCTCGGCCATCAGCCGCCGCTCAACTATGCGCAGCAAAATACTAACAACGAAGAAATATGAACAAAATTTAATTAAAATGTAAAGGTTTGTATGAAAACATCCCCGATGCCACGCATTGCTTGCTCGCAAGGTTGATTTATAAGGTTGTCGCAGGTCTGATCGCACTCTCTTCTCAGTACCCATAATTGTCAAAACCAGCCAATTTTGCGAGTGACTACGAAAGAAGAACGGATGATAATAGAGAGCACTTGTAGATTTTCTATGAGCTCTCAACTTCGATTTGACAATTATGGGTACTCGCTCTCTCCCTTGCGACAACCTTATAAATCAACCTTGCTTGCTCGTTTTCCTTTCAACAGCTTGTGTTTGCGAGAGTTTTAATAAACTCCATGTTACTCTCTATCTTCTCTTTTTATGTTCAGCTAGCCACAGCACAACTAAAAAAATTATGTGTGTTTGAATATGTGCGCATTCGCATCATAGCCGTTGCTCATATGAGTAGCTTGCATTAATGTGAGCTTTTATTATAATTGATAATAATATAAAAGTTTGGTTGATTACAAATCGAACAAGTTTATTTCATTGCAATTAGTTGAAAATTCGTCGAGTTATTTAATTTAAAATTTTATTAAACCATTAATCTGTAAAAAACAGCACAAAATCGTTGTTTTTCATGCTGTTTTGCCTGAACTAAGTTTTTTGCAAGTAAGAACAAGCAAATCATAGTTATTTTGGTGATTTTGTAGTGAAGTAAAAATACTTTAAATTGAATATGGCTGGACTTCACTGACCACCTTCAGCAAGTTTTTGCGAAAATTAAAAAGGGTATTCACTGCTGAAATTTCAGAAATCGGAAATTTCCGACGAGTTGAAGTGAGTGATCGTTTTTAATGATTCGTTTTTTTTTCACATGCATCTGTCAACCTTAAAGTCATGCGATGTATGTCAGCGGACAAAGAGTCTCCTTGTCGCATGTACATATACCATATATGCACTTTATACTTTAAGAATTTTTATAAGCTGCCATCAAAACTATGAATCAATTAAAAGAAACTAATTGAATTGCAATTTTGTTCTAAATTGCAGACATTTCATTAGCATGTTGGCGAGATTTGACAGAATGCTCTTTTTCTTATAGAAATTATCATATTCACAATGACTCACACTCATTAAACAGATTCGATTCGCTTAGGATTACTGAACACATCTTTTCTTCACAAATTTCCGACGATTATTTTTCATCAACTCAATAGATGATTACATTTAAGCAAACTTTGGAAAACCAAAACAACAACAATTGCACTGAAGTTTTCGTAAATTTCAGCATTTCTGAAAAAGCTAATACAAAAGCTTTTAAGGTCGGCGCTGAATAATCAGACTTTTAATCAGAAGCGCCAACTTCAAAGCATTTGTATTCATCATGAAATTAATATATTTATGATAATAAAACTAATAAGAAAAAAAATTAAGATAATAAGATTTCATATATAATAATATGTTTAAATAAATTATCAAATATGACCAAGAAATTAAAAGGAAAAGTATTTTTAAAATTATTTTTTAATTTGTAGGGATTTTGTAGTCGGTTGTTTTTTTTTTTAAAAAATTTTTATTTCTTCCTTTTTAGAGAATATGATAAATTTTCCAAAAAAAGTGTATAAACAACATAAATACAATTGTTTCGAAAAAATTTGTTCTATTAAATTCTGAAAGTTTGTTGGTTATTCCAAATATCTGCCTTTTAAATTTAAATTAGATGTCACACGTTTTGAAATTATTATACCCATTCTTGTAACGAGTTTTATTACCCTAGTGTCAATATTATTCGAGATATAGTGTTTTCTAATATTGCCACGCCCCTTTGTTATATAAGCGCCCACTTTCTTGAGCGTTATTTCCAATAATTGTGTCTACCCCTGTACTTTATTTCAGTACCCCAGCGTCAATATTAACTGAGACAGTGTTTATCTAGTATTGCCACGCCCATTTATGGAATAACGCCTACTTTATTGACCGTAATTTTTAATAATTCTGCCAACCCCTGTACTACAATAAATTTCAGTGCCCTAGTGTCAATATTATTCGAGATACACTGTTTTTCTAATATTTCCACGCCCAGTAGTCGAATTCCGCCCACTTTCCTGACCGTAATTTATACTAATGATGCCTACCCTATACCAAACTGCAGTACCATAGTATCAATATTATTTGAGATATACTCTTCTCTAATATTGCCACGCCCATTTGTCGAATAACGCCCATTTTATTGATGGTAATTTGTAATAATTGTACCTACACCTACACTTAATTTCAGTGCCCTAGTGTCCATATTATTCGGATTACAGTAGTATCTAGTATTGCGAGATCTAGTATTGCCACGCCCATTTGTCAAATAACGCTAACTTTATTGACCCTAATTTTTAATAATTCTGCCTACGCCTGTACTACAATAAATTTCAGTGCCCTAGTGACAATATTATTCGAGATACACTGTTTTTCTTATATTGCCCAGTAGTCGAATACCGCCCACTTTATTGACCGTAATTTGTACTAATAATGCCTACCCCTATACCAAATTGCAGTACCATAGTATCAATATTATTCGAGATATACTCTTTTTCTAATATTGCCACGCCCATTTGTGAAAGAACGCCCATTTTCTTGACGGCAATTTGTAATAATTGTGCCTACCACTAAACTATATTTCAGTACCCTAGTGTCCATATTATTCGAGATACAGTGTTTTTATAATATTGCCACGCCCATTTGTCGAATTACGCCCACTTTATTAGCCATAGTTTGTAATAGTAATGCCTACCCTTATATTAAATTGCAGTACCATAGTATCAATTTTATTCGAGACACACTCTTTTTCAAATATTGCCACGCCCATTTTTCAAATAACGCCCATTTTCTTGACCGTAATTTGTATTAACTGTGTCTACCCCTACACTAAATTTCAGTACCCTAGTGTCCATATTATTCGAGATACAGTATTTTTATAATATTGCCACGCCCATTTGTCGAATAACGCCCACTTTATTGACCATAATTTTTAATAATAATGTCTACCCTTATACTAAATTGCAGTACTCTAGTCTCAAAATTATTCAAGATACACTGTTTTTCTAATATTGCCACGCCCATTTGTCGAATTATGCCCATTTGCTTGCCCGTAATTTTAAATAATTGTGCCTACCCCTACACTAAGTTACAGTACCCTAGTGTCAATATTATTCGAGATACAGTAGTATTTAGTATTGCGAGATCTATTATTGCCTCGCCCAGATCTCGAATACCACCCACTTTTTTTACGGGCACCTCCATGCTTATGATAACTATCTGTTCCCCAAAAATTATGGCAATCAGGCATATGGTTTAGGAGTTATCGATGTACATACATTTAAAAAAAAAAAAAAAATAAAAAAAAACAGAGAAACCGACGAACTTGAGAACCTCCTTCTTTTTGAAGTCGGTTGAAAATAAGGGTGTCCATAATTATATCGCTTACCCTATTTATCGAACAAAGATAAAATATATGCCAAAATATAAGTAATGCGGCGAATGAAACGAATAATGGATTTTGTCATTTTCCAACAACATCCATCAACAACAACAAATCCAACAACAAAAAATGTTGTTATGGTTGTTTTTTTTTTGGTTCGTGTCAAAAACACGAACACAACATCATGTCGTTTGTTGAAGCGCATCGTTTTACGAATATTTCTCAGTAACTGCTCGTGTTCTTGTTGTTTTTTATTTAATACGAGTATGTATGTACAATTTGTACGTCATTTGTTATTGTCTTTACATACGCAGGTTTACATATGCAGAGACTGCGCAGAGACTCAAATTAATATTTGAGTATTCTTAAACGAATTAAGGACCTATAAGCTTGCAAATCACATAAACATCAAATCCTACTATTGTACAATTTACAAAATTATATTAGGGGTATTCACACCAGACTCGTAAGTTTTTTAGCTGTTAATTGTTATTTTTTTAACATGCACTTTTTTGTTCGATAATTTTACAAAAACAAAGTGCATGTTAAAAATAACAAGTAACAACTAACAAATTAACGAGTCCGGTATGAATGCCCCTATTTATTTGAAGCATAATCTTAGAAATATAAAATCGTTCACGCGGGTTGGTGTCTCTTAAGATCTCGGGAACGGTAACTCCTAAGGCCACTATATTTAAAACATCTGTTATTTAGATGAATATCTAGGTTTATAAAAAAAAAGCTGCCCACACCCTTTTACCGCACATAAATTAAAATAAAATGCTATATTTCAGACGGTTTTGAACATATTAGACTAAAATTTTGTTCATATGCTTCATATGGTAACTGTCAGCTGTCAACTGTATTAATAAAAATGGGCGTGGTCTCACTATAATAACGCCCAATTTGAAAAAAATAGTGAAACCTTAAGGTTTGCCATTGGTTTGACATATTAATTCAAAAACATTCGAAAGCCTGGTTTTCCCTAAGTCAGTTTTACGACGACATAAAAGTTAATCAATTGAAATATCATCTAAATAAAATTGTTCTATATTTTCTGTATAGCTGAATTCTATAATTAAGTTGATTTTAGTTTTTCAGAATTGCCAAAGGTAGAAAAAGTGCCAACGTGCTCACATTTCCATTTGCTTGACAGCAATTAACCATTGAAAATAACATATTGAAAACCAAGCATAAGTCAGATGGCCATTTTATGTCAGTATGCCTCGGCCGTCATAATATTACACTTTATTATTACTGTTTTTATTATTATCAAGAGAGTTTTTATTGGAGTCACCGTCTTTGGTGACATAGAAGGATGGGAAAGTTTATCTTATAGTACAAAATGTGTTCCAATTTCATGCGAAACTTCACACTATTATTACACGCTTTCCCACCGGGCTTATGTTTTTAAATATTAATAACTTTTGTTACACTTGAGCTCCATGAAAAAATGTGTATTCAGCTGTGTGTACATTATTGCTACTTGTCACACTTGTTGTAAAGTGTAAACACACGGAGTGAAGTGGTTACTTCGGGAGAATTGTGTCATATTTCAGCTGTTGAGACTCTTTGTTAAAACTGCAAAACTCTTCAGAAAATGCGAATTATAAATATTGTAATAATGAAAACAGTTTTGAATTTTTACATAATAAAAAAAAAAAAATATTTTAATTTTCTAGTTTTACGCAGTAATAATTTTTTAATTTTTTTTTTTATTTTGTGAAAATGCAAATAGAAGGGTTTTGCTACCAAGGAAATTTCTTCAAGCGTATCTAGTGAGCTCAAATGTGTTTTACTTATTACTTGTCTATCCTTTTTGCTGTCTATCTTCTATGTGCTACTTGTGGGTGGTTTTGGTCCCATATGCGCGAGTTTTTTTTTATTGCCTTCTTATTTTGCTAATTTTTAAATGTCACATTGTGCGGCAAAAATAAACTGCCTTTAAAATGTGAGTAAGTAAGAAGTGAAGGAAGGACTTGGTTTAATTTATAGGAGTGTCATTAAAAGTGTTAGTTAAACAAAAGACTTGAAAAGAGAAGAGTGGATCCTCAATTTAGAGCATCACTTAAGTGATTAGTTTAGGCCTTAATAGGCCTCTAATGGACGTTAATCCAAATTTATTTTGAAAACTGTCAGCTTTAAACGTATGTCGCTAAACTCAACAATTAGGAGAACAAAATAATTACATTTTTAGATATCAAAATGTTTGCCCCATTTTTTCCCACACCATTTTTGGGGTTGACGACCGTTTTTCAAGATTATTTTAATTGTTTCATTGCGAGCGATTAAAATCAGATTTATTTGTATTAAACAAGAAAATCCACTTTTGATTTTATTAACTGTACTGGCTGTTAATAATTATTGTTGTTGTTTTCGGCGCTGCAATAAATTGCACCAAATAATTTTAGACAATTTAGTTAAGAATATGTTACATTGTCTGTGCGACAAGAATCTAGATTTTGTTAATTTGCATAGATTTTTAAATATGTTTGCCTGAATTTTGTTGCAAAAAGCAAAAAATTCTTTCCAACTAAATTGAAACTAATGTAAATATCGCAAATTTTCTCTACACTTGTTTAAAATGAAAAATGTTAATCAACTAAATGAAGTGTGCTGCTTTTATGACACACAAATGAAGACCATTTTTATTAATTTGTCTTTATTTTTGAAATAAGTTTGCCACATAATCGTTATTTTTGGCATTTAAAATAATTGCACAAAGTAAAAGTGTTGAGAAAATGAATGCGAAAGTTCAAATTTTAGTGAGCCGATCAGTCTGTTCAGTTTGGTATTACATATTTACGGTCTACATATTTACTAAATATATTCATTTGAATATTTTGTCTGTATGTCTGTACCCTGTAGGAAAATCAATTAGTTTAAAAGTAGTTTTTGGTCAACCACAACTAGTGGAAATTCTGACTTTTTTCCATAGAACGAACTAACATATTTTGTATGGTGATGTCCGCTAAATAAGTCAATTGACTTTCGTCTGCATATATTTTCAACTACTTGTTGAATTAGTTATATTTAAATTATTTTTTAACTACTTTAAAATAACCAATTGAAAACTATTACTGATGGCCTAAAGTTAATAATATTTGATGAAATAACATGGTTAAATATATATAAATTTGTAATCTAATAAAAATTTGCAATTAAAACATGTCAAACATGTCAGAGTAATTGCCGCCTTAATATAATTCAAAGTAGTTCATATACTGGTTTATTTTAAATTAGTTTTTTACTTAGTTGTTTTTAAAAACAAATTAGTTTGTTCCTATAGGGTATGTTTATATATTTTGGAACCATAACCATAGCCGCAGTTTTGACATTGACTGAAAAGATAATTTATATGTAGGTATATTCTTTTTAATTTTTGGCTTTTTTCCAAGTCTTGTAGGTAAGACCACAAAAATGTATATCAATCAAATTGAATGCAATTTTTTTGCAAATTTACCTAAAATCTTACACGCTGTGATGTGGTGTAAGGGACTTTGCATGTCTCTTAGATATAATGTTGTGCATTTGGAATTTAAAACACATAAAATTTAATAAAAATGCTTTTAATAGGCTTAAAATGCATTTAAGGGGTTTTTTTTATTAAATTTTTTAGGTCAAATAAAAGACTATTTTTAATAATTTTTTCCTATGTTTTTTATAAGATATATAAGTTCGGTTACAAATTTGACCAAAAATTAAACACTTTTTCTTATATTTGAAACGAGCTTTATTAACCCTCCGATGAGTGACAGTTCTGAACTTCACGGCCGTGTGAAAAGGTCCCTACGGACCTTTTTTGTAAATCATGTTTTTTTCATATAAAAATTTTTTTTTTTTAATTTTTTTTTGTTTTTATTGTTTAATTCTACATACAAAAATAATTTTTTCAATTTTTGTAATTTTTTTTTTTTTTTGTTTTTGCTTGAATTTTCTTAAGATTATAAAAAAGTTTAAAAATTATTGTTGTTCAGCGTGTACTTCTTGTCCCCCGCCCTGTGCGCAAGTGTTGCAGCGATGGAAAAGTGTGCTATGTTCTACGCAAACAGCGTTGCCGCAGCCGAAGCAGTGTGCCCGCGTTTTCCGCTGCCGCCCGTACTCAGAACGGCAAAGGCGACATGACGGTCTACTTGACCTAGCCGCAAACGACGGTGCATTGCCTTCCATCGGTCTTGGTAATACCTGAAATGAAAAGAAAAATAAAAAACAAATAAATATATATTCTATTCTTGAATTTGAAGATGTTTTTCTTACCCTGACATCGAATGCTTCCATCGCATTGCGTATCCTTGGATATGAGGTTATATGGTTGTTCAGGGCACGTTCTTCGATATTTGGTATGGCCAATTGTTTCGTTAGCAGTAACAAGAACGACCGCCGTCTGTCACTCCTTTTTATAGGCTTCATTTCGTTGTAAATCGTAAAAGCAGCAAATGCAGCGACGTCCAGCATATTATAAAACATGGCCAACGGCCATCGTTGTGTTGCTCTTTTGCAGCTGTAAGTGCCTAGCATTTGATCCATGGTATCAACGCCGCATTTGTTGGCGTTGTAATCTAATATGGCATAGGGCTTCCGCTTCTCGGTTTGCTCGTCAACGAGGCAGGTGTAGTGCATTGTGGAGAGCACGTTCACCACTTTATTTTTTTTCGGCACGTATGAGCATAACGCTATATCCCCTTCCGCATAGCCTTTCATCCGCAGTCATTTGCTGGTAACGTGTACTACGGCGTACAACAATTTCAGCAACGTCCAAATTACTTGCATCTGCCATATTTATATTTTTGTTTCTATCACACACGATTTTACTCTTCGCTGACTAAACTTTGACTGATTTGGTTTACGAAACTACAACTTCTTTTATACTCTTTCGTACGTCTACCTAAACTCAAAGACATTAGGGATGATGATAAAAACAAAACATTCTAAGAACAAAAATACTAAGGACAAAAAATACTAAGAACAAAATACTAAGAACAAAAAATTCTAAGAACTGGTTTATTGCTAGTAGTATAAAATTAGAATATTGTGCCTTTCCTTGAAAGCAATAAAGTTCATGTCTTCGAATTTTTTTTAGAATTTTTTGTTTTTACCATCATCCCTAATGTCTTTGAGTTTAGGTCTTTGTGTTCAGAACAAGTAAATTATGTGTTGAAACAATAAAAAAATTATAATGATGCCCAAAAACATGCATTTATTAGTGAAATTCAGTACAAGGTCCATACGGACCTATTCACACGTCCGCGTACTATTCTCACTAAAACCGCAATAACTCCTAAGGTAATGATTCGATCGGCTTGATTTTTTTCCAAAAGATGCGCAACAAAATACTCTTGGAATACAGAGTAACTTTGGGGGGGGGGGGAGGGGGGGTGTAGGGGCCGAAGTAGGAGTAATTTCAGTTTGAAAAGGCAAAAAGGTCCCTAGGGACCTTCTCACTCATCGGAAGGTTAAACCAAATATGTTCCGTTTTGATCGATAACCTTTTGCCATTTTTTGGCTGAAGCCATTATGTGCATTACTTCAAAAAATATAGCCAAGTCCGTCTTGCAGGCCTCCACAGAATTTAAACTTACACCATTAAGAGAGTTCTGCAGAGATCGAAACAAATAATAATCTGAAGGTGCAAGGTCCGGGCTATATAATGGATGCATCAAAACTTCCCTTTTCTGCTGATCACTTCTGGCCGTTTTAATTCAATTTCTTGCTCCAATGTCTTTAATTGTTGAGGGTAGAAAACAGAATCCATCGTTTGACCAGGTTGTAGAAGCTCAATGTCACCAGATGAACAGCATTACCTTTCTTGGTGTCAATCCTCCACCGTTTGTGAAGCTTCACCTTGTTTCGTCCATGATCTTTTTCACACATTATTGTCGTACGTGAACAAATTTTCATCGTCCGTAATCATTCGCTTCAGAAATAGTTCGACTTCGTTCCGTTTTAGTATTGGTTCGCAAATGTATATTCGGTCAGTTAAATTGTTCGCTATTAGTTCATGCAGCAACCAAACATAGAGCTTCTTTGCGTATTCAGCTTTCTTAAAATGGTTGATAATTGTATGGTGATATACATATGTCTAGTTCCCTCCATGTGTCCTTAGTTATGTGCCGATCGTGCTAAATTTTTTTCCATGATTTCATCGACTTTTTCAGTGATTTGTCGATCAGAGCCAGGTGCATGATGTAACATCAAAATTATCAGATCGAAAACGAGCAAACGACTTCGCTGCTGTTTTCCTAGCTACAGCATTGTCTCCATAAGCTTCACAAATTTTTTCAGCAGCCTGCGATGCATTCTTACCTCTTCTATAATAGAAAAGCAAAATATGACAATAATGTTCCGAACTTTCACTAATTTTTAAACTAAGATAACTTTTCGCAGAACAATGTGATTTTAATACTGTTATGTAACAAAATGAAGCTTACAATGTTACAATGTTAACAGAGATATAACATTTTAGAGCCATCTAGCGACAATTTGTAACCGAACTTTTTCGAATACCCAATATATGGTTAGGGTAGAAGGGGGAGGCTTCGACAGTGGCAGTTTGTGACATGTGTGCTCTTCACACTATTCTGTTAGCGCAATTAAAAAAACATTGCTGCCAACGAATCGCGGTTGTCATCAAAATTTGTCAGTGATAATTGATGCGTGTTTATGATTAACATAGTAGTGATTTTGTATTTCTGCAACGTGTTGATGTAATTTTTGATTGTTACTTTTTATGTAAAACTCAGATAATATAGTATTGAATTTTTTGTTTCTTTTGTGTATTTACTTAAACACATTATTGTTGTTAATACAGCATTTATGTTTCGTTATATGAATAAAAAGAAAATTTCAAAATGTGCAAGTTGTGAAGTAAGTGGGCGAGGGAGAATTCGTCGAACGCAAAAGGGAATGGAAGGTAAGGCAAGTAATAGTCAGATCTTCAACAAGTTGCTTGTTGACGTCATACGCATGGTTTTAAAAGAAGATATTGTGTCCATTCTGCCATCTCCTTATCATCCACCAGGAACTTCACGGACTCGTCCGAAATTCATTCTTAATAATGGTTTGAGCACCATAAATGTTCAATAGAAAAACATATTATTTACTCACTTCTCTAAAATAATAATAAAATACTTTTTATTAAATAAACAATCAAATACCGAAGCATACCATCCTGTGTCCAAGCCTCTCTAGAGACTGACGAAGCCTCCCTTAATGGGGGAGGCTTCGACATTTTTTTCATAATTATGTTTTTGCTCACAGTTTTAAAAATAACAATAGTAGTTAATTTTTGGTAAATTATAAGCGTAGCGCATACATTTCGGCCTAACTTATGTGTTTTCAAAATAATCTCCACAATCGCATTTAGAAGAAAAAAAAAAGTTTTTTCTTATAGTGTCGAAGCCTTCCTCTTCTACCCTGCTTATCCACGAATCAATTTGCAGCATTGTGCATAATTGTTTGGGCCTTGAAACGCATTGCCGCTCGACTAGTTCCGGAAGACTAGTCACAAGGCTCTGATTGTGAACAAATTTTTAGAGAAAAAATCTACAAATATCGTCGAACAATCACCGTATTCAGTGTCAGATCTAGGAATTGCCAGAGAATGAGGATCAGTTAGCAAAAAAAAAAAAAAAACTGAAATAAAATGATAATTTCAAAAATAGCTTTATTTTACAACAATGACCTAACAAAAATACGAAATAGTAATAAAAAATTCCTTTTTAAAAAAAGAAATAAGGTTTACTTTCACATACTTTAAGACTTAATAATATATTGCCGATGGTATAATCCTATGGCTCTCTAGTACCTATACAATCTGAACTCTTAGCTTTTACTACGCTTTTGCCAAACTGCAGCAAGTGAATATTAATTTCAGCCAGATTGTGCCTTATGTCATACAGCGAAAACAACAAAGTACTGGCCGAAGTATTCCCATAATCGCGGTATTCCCTAATGTTCCAGTAGTCCGAACCCAAATCCGGAAAAATTAGAGAAAAATAAAAAAATGTGTCCTTGTAGGTAAAAATTTGGAGTAAGTTAAGACGCAGTACTGCTAGGAGTATACGAGACTTAAAGATATAATTAAAGGATATTTGGCAATCAATTTCTTCAGAGCATTACCAGGAACTTGTGGATACAATGCCTCGTCTTACCGCAGCAGTCATAGGTCAGAAATGGAACACTTCAGAATGGTATAAAGAATAGGCCGAACTATTATGACTCAGTTTTCAGGTGGCCGAACTTTTCTGAATGAAGTCTTATATTTTTTCTTTAGCCGTAGTTGAAGATTTAAAGAAATGATATCAATATCTATATCAGTGCATTCTACCCTGGGCTGTTAAGAGCTCTCTCGTTTCACACGTATTCTTACTCTCTCGGGCTTAGTCGCTGTTGAGACAGCAGAGACACAACATCGAGAGCACTTTTTATGATACTCCACAGCGAGAAATTTAATGTTTGAAGATGACAAATAAAAATATGTATACAAATTTTATTATGATTTCAAACGCTTTTGAAGAATTTCAATGCGTCTTATGTTATGGTTTTTTTCCAAGGACATAAAAAAACTAATATGAAGAGGTATTATGAAATGTTTCATAATGATATTGATGAATCAGATAATGTAGAAAAGCAATTTCTTTCGCATAAAATATAGTATTGGATTTCTGAAATGGACGAAAACTTGGATGAGAGCAATGTAAAAAAATTAACAATTTAAGTTTAAAATTACATTATCTAAATTAATAAGACATAATATTGTAAAAACGGTAGTCCTTTTTCAGATGGAGCATTAATTAAAGATATTTGCGTTAAAATTTTGCAAAAACTTGATAGCGAAGCAGCCATAACTATAGCAACGTTACCTTAGATTTTTTTTTGAGTGCACACTTTTGTCTGCTCACCAACACAAGCTCGTTACTATTTCTGACATGCACTGATCTATATCTATACTATTATATAAAATTGAAGTGGACATTTTTGTTTCCAGGTAAAGTCCAAAAGTACTGTATCGATTTTTATGAAATAAGTTGTAAAATGTCATATTTGTGCTACAGCACGGCATTCCGATACTTATATTTTGAAATTTTCATTAAAAGCATGTTTAATTAAAGTGTTAAGTTTTTAAAGAAATCCGCCCTGATGCCACGAACTGCTTGATCGTTTTCTTTCCATATGCTTGTGTTGCGAGAATTTCAATAAACTCCATGTTGTTCTCTGCTGTTCTCTTTTTCCGCTCAGCCAGCACAGCACATTATAAAAAACAGATGAGCCACGCGCAAGACGAAAAGAGAGATACATATAAATGCAGTGCTGAGTTGCAAAACAAAGCAAAAGCAAAAAATGTTTTTTATTTCGTTTGACATGCATTGTCTTAAAGGCTGATGCCACACGGCAATCGTTTTGAACGGCGTTTAAAAGTTTTTGGTAGAAGAAAAAAAAACTTATTAACGCTCTTTATTGATAAAAAAAACGTCCGTGGCAAATTTTTTATAATTTTATTTTTTTAAGTTTCGTTCTCAAATGTTGTGTTAGAAGTTTTTTTTTAATTCAACTTCTTTCAATAATTTCTTGCAGCTTCTTTGTGCAAGTAAAGACAAAAATAAAGGTGGCCGAACTATTCTGACGATGGGCTCGTATTAGGGTGGTCGTTATATGGCCTTTTCAAATTTTAATGATGGATGGTTGTTGATGGGCTCCAAATATCAAATTGTAATCTTTTGAATAATATTAATTTTACTTTAATACTTTTTCCATTAAAAATATTTGTAAAACTTTGCCTGTATTAAAACTAATTTCAGGATTTCTAACCGTACTCCGTTAATATTACTTCCTAATTTCAAACCATATTAGACAACATACACAATTTCGATATGAGGAATGTACTTAATCTTGATTAAAATTATTTGGGAACTATCAGTAACTTTAGATGATGACTACAGTGAAGATGATAAATCGATTTGCTATGCACCAAAATTTATTTATAGTTTTCACTTATCTGAAATATAAGTTAAAACCCATGCCGACTGTTGTTCACAGACTTCAATACTTATATGGAAGTACATTTTTTCGAGACCCTCTTTTCTGCTCGATAGGTTCGCCAAAGAATTGTGTTCATTCTTTTCACACTTGTTTGCACAGTCTAACAGGATAGAGTATTCCGTGAAAACATAAGCTTTGAGTTTTCTGAGCCATGAAATTTTCGGTTTTGAGTTTTCTCAAACCAAAATATTAACTAAAAGTCACTACACCAGGGCCGTAGCTAGCGAAATATCGGTCGCAAGACTTACACATTTTTTTCAAAATTAGAAAACACTAAAATAATAATAAAACTGGAAACTTTAAGGGGGAGGGCGGGGGGTGGGGGGGGATTTGAACTAAATTTTTTTTAGTAATTATTTTTGTGATCATTCGACAAAAATGATGTCTATTAAACTCATCGTAAAATCAAAAACAAAAATTTTGTCGACATTCAGGAAAGCATATTTATCAATAATGTGTCAATTTGAAGCAAAACGTATCGTCGAAATTATTTATAAAAAAATTTTTTTTTGATATTTTTAAAATTACCCAAAATCACCCCTTAAAATAATTTTAGAAAAAAAATTTAACTCAAAAGCCCCACCCCGCCCCCCCCCCCTAAAAGTTTTCATTTTTATTATTATTTTACCGTTTTCTAATTTTTAAAAAAATTTGTTAGTTCTAGAAGCAAAACTTTTCTAGCTACGGCCCTACACAGAGAAAAAAAGCAATAGGTAAATCAGGTAAATAAGCAATAGGTAAATAAGTCGGCTTGGATAAACTATAAACTTATGCTTATTCACCTAAGCATTTAATTGTTTAATACATTGCTTTGAAAGCACATACTTCGATATCTTGACAAAAAAAAAATTTGTTTCACCTAAGCCCAAAATCCAAAAAAAAAACAAAAGTAAAAACAATTAGCATGGATGGCTTAAGCATAGTTTTGAGGTATTTTCTGGGAAAAAAAACGCAGCTGTCATTAGGCATACGACAGAAGGATAGATTTTATAATCTAGTGGTTTTTTTTTTTTGTAATAAAACCACTTTTTTTTTAATAAAACCACTTTTAATAATATAAAGTAAATTAAAAAACACACGTTAATATTCACACCAGTAAATTTTATTACATTTCATCAACAAAAAGATAAGAAAAAAAAAATTCTTTGCTGCCGTGCGGAATCTAACCTGGAACTTTTGGTGCCAGTCCATCGCTCTACCCACTGATCCAAAAAGCCTTGCTACTGGTTGCTGACATAACTGCAGCTATGTTAACAGATGCTGTATTAACAGATGCAGTATGCCGCAGTATTCTGTTGATCGCCATACAACAAAAATCTTTTAATAGATTATTGTGTATGCTGCAGCATAGCTTCAGTTGTAATTAATATTGAATAAATCACTCCGCGTAACGAAGGAGTTTGGCTCAATGCGTAGTGTAGTGACTTCATACACAGTGGTATCGGTTGGTTGTGGGTTCGAATCTCTACGGCATGCGAAGGTAAGATTTTTGTATTTGATATTTAATTTAATTTAATGTTCTTGTTGTAATAGATCAAGCAGCAAGAAAAGCCAAGAAGTCATTAATTTCTAAGAAAAAAAATTAACTCCAGAACGAGAGGCGGCGGCAGCTTCAAGAAAAGGAAAATAAAAAACCAAAACCCGATAGAAGTTAGTTATATTTTTGCAATTAAATTTTTTTTTAAAGTAGTGTATAAAAAATTATCAAATACTTGGTTAATTTATCACCCAAATAAAAATTGGCAAGTCAACATGTAAAACTTAGGCGCTTTGATGAAGTACTTGGGAGGCTGAAAACTGCCAAAGCCATCTTATAAATTACACTAGGTTTTTTTCAATTTAACATAACCTTTTTTCTCGGCTTACCAGCCAGCTTTGATCTTTGTCAGACTAGCTTGTGTTATAGGAGAGACCTTGCTGAAGTCTTGGAATAGCGCTCTTCTCTGTTAGATGCCGTCACCAGTTATTGTATCTAAATTTAGAGTCTGTCAACTGTATGCGTCATTCTAAATCCATAGTAGGTACTCATAGCTTTGACAGATCCTTTTCGAATAACGAATTGATTTTTTTAACCTAACAAGAGTAAATTTCTTAAAGAAGAAAGTCCGCGAAAAATATCTTACTGAAAAATATTTATTCTTCTGAAAATTTTTGTAAAAACAAATTCAATTTTGTTGCCTCATATAGGCCGTTTTTTAAAAAACTATACTTAAGCCCTTTAGACCAGCTAAATGTTTTTAAAATTTGAATACTATGTTT
This sequence comes from Coremacera marginata, assembly GCA_914767935.1. Classification (NCBI taxonomy): domain Eukaryota; kingdom Metazoa; phylum Arthropoda; class Insecta; order Diptera; family Sciomyzidae; genus Coremacera; species Coremacera marginata. The sequence goes on along the minus strand of OU612047.1, from coordinate 40,831,155 downwards.
TTGAACAGTCATTTAAAAACTATTTTTAGTAAAGTTAAATTCCTAAACATAGTATTTCGCTTAGCTAAAACATAGAATATCTGCAAATACGTGTGTGGAAAAATATTCTAAAATTATGAGCTGAATAACAAGCCACATATATTCATGTAGGTTAAAAAAATATTTTTATTTGACAAATGACAGGAAGCCTGAAAAATAATATATAAATCAATGTTAATAATTTTCTAGAGAACGAGATTTTATTCAGGTTGAAATTACTATGCTGAGCTTAAGCAAAATCAATAAAACGTTAAATATTTATGCAAATAGAGTATGAATATTTGCATATTATAAGTTAGAAACAACCTAAAATGACATTTATAAATATAATAACAATATCTGCCAACAGGACGAAGAAGAAGCTAGCTGCCACATGAAGGACTTACTTCCCTCTGAGACTGAGGAGTATTTCTTGTGTGAGGCACTTTTTATTTACTACACATGACGACAAGTCATTAGATTTTCTTATAAATTCTTTTATTGTGGTTGTGCATTTCTATAGCTATAGCTGTGTTTTTCGTTGGTTTATGATCGATCTTAATTTTCTATATTTCATTCTAGTTGTTAAACATATTATTATTTTTTTTTTTTTATTGTTATTTTTATTTTAACAAAATATGCATTTCAAGCATTCAAGTCAAAAATAAAAAGTCGTTGAAAAGAGTTCTAAAGAGCTTGTTGTAGTTTAGGTTGTTGTTGTCGTTCCTGATATTGCTGTTTTAACATTTTATTTTTTCCTTTACTTTTTGGCCTTTTGCCAAATAGTGTCTGCCAACTTGAATGAAGTGAATGGTAAGCACAGTGTTTGTTTCTCCACTTCTAAAAGTAGAAAATCCATTCATTGGATTTTGTTGTTGCCCAAGTGACGCTGCACACTGTGTCGTGCTCTTATAGCGTTGGAATGAAAAAGAAGGAGTTGCAATAGAATCATGAAATTTGAAGTGAGAATGAGTTTTACCATAAAGGAGATATTTTCACAAATGTCTGTGAACAGAATAGGTAATCTGGTATATTTCCCCAAAAAATTATCCCAGATCAATTAATTATTTTGGGAAAAAATACATTACCATCAGAGTTAGGGTTTTAAAAAAGCTCTTATTTTTCACTATGAATCTGTTTTGCACTTTAGCTAAAACATGCAATCCAGAAAATTGCCTATAACTTCTTAATTTTTTATCTGCCGCAGCCAAACTTTACAGAAAAATGTTACAAAAAAGCTTCCATTGAAATCATATTAAAACTAAAATGATAAAATTACACTTAAAAATGCAAAAGAGTGTAATACAATAAAAAATTTTCTCTTAGTTTTTTTAAACTAAAGTTTTTTTTTTTTAAATAAAAAATTTTTTCTTCCTAAGACTTTAAATAAAAAAATTGGCTTTATCCAAAAAAAAAAATAAATATTTTGTTCATTCGTAGAGAAATAAAATTACTATTTTGTTTGTTCGTGGAAAACAGATGTTCGTTCGTTTGTTCGTAGAAAGTAGAGGTTCGTTTGTATAAAATACATATTCGTTCGTTCGTTCGTTCGTTCGTAGAAAATTGACGTTCCAGAAGTAGAATTACATATAGCTCTTAACTATTTTGTTCATTTGTAGAGAAATAAAATTATTATTTTGTTTGTTCGTGGAAAACAGATGTTCGTTCGTTCGTTCGTAGAAAGTAGAGGTTCGTTTGTATAAAATACATATTCGTTCGTTCGTTCGTAGAAAATTGACATTCCAGAAGTAGAATTACATATAGCTCTTAACTATTTTGTTCATTCGTAGAGAAATAAAATTATTATTTTGTTTGTTCGTGGAAAACAGATGTTCGTTCGTTCGTTCGTAGAAAGTAGAGGTTCGTTTGTATAAAATACATATTCGTTCGTTCGTTCGTTCGTAGAAAATTGACGTTCCAGAAGTAGAATTACATATAGCTCTTGAAGGCCCTTTAGACGAGCAACAAATCGCAAAACTGATTGAAAAACTGATTGATGGTTTTACCTACAGACGCATGGACCAATTTTTCAATTCCAGTACAAAAACTTTTTCTTCTTGAAAATGAAAGAAGATTGAAAATGAATGCAAATAATTTTTTTTATTATGAATCTTACGTTTAGTTGTTGATTTTGCTACAAACACATCAGCAGTTGAAGAACTGGTTGATGTGAATCACAAAAAATTAAAATTTTTTCATTTTTGCCAACTGATTGCTAAACTGGTTGAAAAACTGAAAATAACACCTCAACTCATCTACACACGACTTGATTTCAACAACCAGCTACCAGTTTATCAACGAGTTTTGCGATTAGTTGCTCGTCTATAGGGCCCTTAATACGTGCAATTTATAACAGTTAATTGGCGCATTAAGTTGAAATGTTTGTCCGCTATCTCTTTTCGCTTTTGTAGGGAACAAAATAAATATATTGTTCGTTCGTTCGTTTGTAGAAAATAGATGTTCGTTCGTAGAATATAGTTGTTCGTTCGTAAAAAATAGTTAGTTGTTCGTTCGTGAAAAATAGTTCTTCGTTCATTCGTTAGTAGAAAATAGAAATAAAATTTGTATTCGTCGCAGAATTTTTTCTGTGAACGAATGAAGGAACAAATAAAAATATTATGTTCGTGCAGTGCTCCGGCTGTATCATGTAAAATATATGTATAAATAATATTGCATATTCATGATACTGAAATTTACGATCTGTTTTAAAATCTAGAGTGTTAAACTGTGATAAATTAAATTCCATGACATTTTAGAGTCATAATAGGGGGCGTGGCATGTCTGCAACTGAAAAATATCGTGAAATCTTTTAAAATCCGAAAGAACTATATTTCTATTTATAATTCTGTATGCTTAGTTTTTTTTTAAATTCCAACAAAAAATATTTTTTGACTTTTGTCCACCCTCATCACACTGTGCACTGTGGAGATTGCAAGGCGTGAAAACTCCCAAAAGTCATTTGATTAAATATGTCGTAGCTCAGCGGAAAACGTTGAGAGATCAGTTTAAATGCTCTTATCTTGCCGCATGATTTCCCTTTTGCTGCTTTATATATTTTTCGTTTATTTTAATTCCCTGAAAAATTTAAATATATTGAACGACAAATTGAATTTGTTAAAATTGTGCATAGAAATTATAGAAAACATTGGCTTAGTAGTAATGAGCTTCAATAATAATAATAATTGTAAATGTGAATTTTATTTTTAAATTTTTTGAATGCCTTTAATTTTAAAAAAACTATTTTGCGATTATTGTTTAATAATGGGCGACATTTTGGATTTTTAGTTTTTCAGAATTTCTTTGAATGAGATTGCTTTAGAAATAGCCGATAATTCTTAGAACTTCTCTGACATTCTTCTTTGAAGAATAAGCAAGCTGATAACTTAAGCCTAACAAACAAATACCTGACGTCTGTTTTATCTCGAAATATTGATATATTAGGTTGAAATTTTTTTAGTATTTTGAATAAAAACGGTTTGATTATGCTACAGACAACATTATACTCTGCTGTCTTGAGTTTCTTCAGTTTCTTACTGGGTCTAACCAAAGCAAAGATACTGAATATTTTATACACCTTCTTCATTATAATGTTCGCTAATTCGTATCACCAGACAGTAAAATGTATTCAACTCCAGGAAATAAACAAGTACGGAGTATAAGAATAATTAAAAATCCAATAAAGTAACAATGCAATACGTACAAAAAAATTTGATGAAAAAGAAATTCAAAATTAACTAAAAATTAAAATGTTTAATGCTTGCTAACATAGCGACACCTGGGCTGTACCGGGTATCATTTAGCTAGTTTTTTCAGAAGTATCTTGAAAAATTGAGCTGATGTTTGAAATTAAAGCAGAGTAGTAAAAAAAAAACACAGGTGCGTCGTTGGACACACGAGAGAAGCGAAGCTTTTTCGCAGTTACATAGATTTGATAGCTTAATAATTTTTTCTTTTTAATAAATTAACTTTTAAATTCAAATATTTTAAATAACATAAAATAAATAACATATCTACAGAAAACATATTTACTGCTTATTTTTTTAATTGTTGAATGTCAAATTTCCACGCCAATTACATATACGGGCATATAATGCCAGCGACTCTCCATTTTAACTCTCCACACATGGTTGTGGACTTGGCTGCACTGAACAAATTTTTTCCTTCAACAGCGCTGAAAAAAAACCCAGCGAAAAAAACAACTTAGCGAAAAAATCTCTCTAAATTTTTCAGATTTCACTACAAGCAAATCACAGAACGAGAAGTAAAAAGTTTCGCTTCAAAAATATATATTAAGGAACGCACACAAAACAAAATTTAACAAACATTTTAGATACCTTGCCGATGTCTTGCGTGTCAATTCCATATTTATTCATATCATCTTAAAAGCGCACTTGTGGGCATTGATAATTTTCTTCGTACCAACAACACCACAAACGCATTCACAATTCAAGCACACCGATGCTGGAGACACCTAGTGGCAAATAAAAGCATATTGTGTAGCATAGCAAATACACAATCCTCTATCTATTTATAGACGGTGACGATCTACTGCAGCATAGCTTCTGTTATAATTACCATTGAACTAACAACTGTTTCCAACAAGTCTTCGTAGCCTGCTGGATATTGTATTAGACTCCCATTCAAGAGGATGTGGGTTCGATCCCCACTTGCGGGCCAAAAAATATTTTTAGTATTTATATTAAAGTATTAAATTTTGTTGTTGTAATAAGCACTAGCAACAAAGAAACCATCAAATTTCCAAGAAAAAATCTGTCGAAAATTTTTCTGATTTCACTCTAAGCAAATCACAGAACGAGGAGTAAAAAGCTTCGCTTTAATAATCCATTATTTTTGTATGCAATTAAGGGCTTTATTTAACAAAGTTATAATGGTCTAATTTATTTCAAATATGCGCTGTTTTGTTCAATAACTTGTTACCATTTTGAAGGTGATTTCAATCTGTCTCTCTCATAGAAACTTTCATACCTATTGGCAAAAAACTGGGAGAGTCAATTATCATTAGCTTCTCTTGAGGTGAATGTTTTACCAGCAAAATCATTCGCCATACACAGGAACCGATGATAATCTCTTGATGCCAGATTCGGATTGTAAGGTGAATTCATAAGAACCTTCCAACCGAGCTACACCGAGAAAAAAAAACAATAGGTAAATCACCTAAGTCGGGTTGGGTAAAGAGAATTGTATGGGAATTATAAGCTTATGCTTATTCACCTAAGCAATTTATGGTTTAATACAGCACATACTTCGATACCTTGCCAAAAAAAAAAATATTTGATTTAAATATGTTAACAGATGCAGTATGTCGCAGTATTCTGTTGATAGCTGCGCATAGCTTCAGTTGTAATTATTGTTGAATAAAGCACTCAGCGTAACGAAAGAGTTTGGCTCAATGCGTAGCGTAGTGTCTTCATACCCAGTTTTATCGGGTTGGTGTGGGTTCGAATCTCAACGGAATGCGAAGGTAAAGTTTTTGTATTTGATATTTAATTTAATTTAATTTAATTTAATGTTCTTGTTATAATAGACGTCAATCAGCAAAAAAAGCTGAGACGTCATTAATTTCTAAGAAAAAATAAAAAAAAACGGTGTTGCTAAAAGAAAAATTTGTGTTGTTGCCGTTTTCAGTCAAGCAAATCACAGAACGAGAAGGCGGCAGCTTAAAAAAAAAAAAAAGAAAATAAAAAACACCAAAACCCGAAAAAAAGTTATATTTTTGATATCCAATTTTTTTGTTTTAAAGTAGTGTATAAAATATTACCAAATACTTGGTTAATTTATCAGCCATTAAAAATTGGCAAGTCAACATGTAAAACTTAGGCGTTGTGATAAAGTACTTGGGTGGCTGAAAACTGCCAAAGCCCTCTTATAAATTATACTAGGGTTTTTTCAATTTAACATAAGCTTTTTTCTCGGTGCACCGGAGCTTCTGGTGAGACACAATCGAATTGTGTGGCCTGGGGTTGGCCTGATGGAGCACAATTCCTCTCCTCTTGGCCACGGATGGCCGCTCCTATTACTTTATTCATATGGTCCAATTGTTGAGAATACAGGTCCGAGTTTGGCCGTAGGGAGCAGCTCCTGGTAGATGCTTCCGTGACAATTACACAAAATACACAGGGAAACCTTCCTGACTGGCAATCCTGGCTTGGCCACATTTTAAACCGACTAATCAGGATTCGACCAAGGCCATTTTCGGTTGACGTAGTCGTAAGTGACCCACTTTTCATCAGCAGTCACCATCCGCTGCAGAAATGTGAATGTGGAGTGTGATGTTGAAAGAGATAAAATCGTATATACTGTCAAGATTAGTTTATAAAAGAAATTTTGTAAGTATCAGTCAAAATTTAAAAAGAATGATATATAGGAATAGAAATTTTTCTAAGCAAAATAGTTTACTTTTAAGCTTATTAAAATTGAGGATTAAAAAATTTTCATTGGTAATTCAAACTTAATAACGGAAATTACCACAAAAAGTAAAAATTTTCCTCACAAAATTTCACTAAAAAACAGTATAAGTCACTAATAACAGTATATAATTAAAACAAAAAAAAAAAAAAAAAAATAAAAAAATTCTAAAGAAAAAGGTACTACAAAATTTATTTTTTTTTTTAAATTAACCCTTAAATTTTTAAGCCACATAAGAAAAATATTACAAAAACTTTTTGATGTTTTCTTGCAAATTTATTAAAATCAAAATTAAAATTAATAATGTCAAATTAAAATTATCTTGAATCATTTCACCTGTTGGTGTTTTGAACCAAGAATATACATTTATGGGACATTTTATATGAAGAGGTTAACTAATCCTCTACTGACCTTAAGCTTTTATTCAAGATTTTCGCCCTGTGCGAAGCCTAGCTTGGGTTTCGAAATAATTGTAAAAAGTGAAAATATGACTTTTTAAGAAAATTATTTCTTAGATTCAATTATATTCAAAAGGAAGAAAATTAAACATATCTAAATATTAAAAATTTTCGAGATAATATTTTTTTTTTTTTAAAAAATGTGGAAGTTCAAGAAAATTTATTGAAAAATCATTTAATTTTTTAAAATTTAAATTTTTAAAAATAAAAATCATTGTGTAATATTTATGAACAAGCATTTTTTTCTCCTGCGGCAGGCCCGTAGCCAGGACTTACCTTAGGGGGGGCTTTTGATAAAAAATCTATAAATAGATACTAGTAATAACTGAAGGAAAGAATATGAAAATTTTTAAGCAAATCCGTTTTCTTTTCAGGCTTTTTGTGAATATGCCTGGTTTCAATTGACCATAAGAGAGATGAGAAGGGTTTATTTATGATTTTTTGATTTTTGCCTATGGTTTGTTGGAAAATGGTCCAAATTGAGAATTTTTTAATTCTTTTAAAAAGTATTATTCCGAAAATATGCACAAAAAGTAAAAATATCCGTGACAAAATTGTACTAATTCAACAATAATAGTGTGAACGGTAAAAATAGGTTAGATTTCTTTTCTAGGTTTATTAAAATCAAAATTAAAACCAGCTATGAAAAATGCAAACATTTTTAAATAAGTTCAGCTGGTGAAGCTGCATTCACAACTTTCATGGACATTTCACATAAACGGGAGAAAAAAATATTTAGTCTTTAGATTTGGTTTCTTTTTGGCTTTTATTGATCCCCAGCTTGTGTACAACTATTTGAACCTGTGTGAACCCTAGTTCGAGTCATCGTTAATGGCTAAAATATTACTGTTCTCAAAAAACGATTTTGACAATTTAAATAATTTTAAAAAGGAAATATTATAAGATCTTTAAAAATTTAACATTTTCATTTCCTCATGATTCAATTCCAGTAACAATTACTATGTATATATTTTTTTTTAATAAAATTTTTTGAGCAGAGGAATCGACACCGATAAAAGTCATATTTAAATTTCAGACTATTTTTCAAAAACTGTAATTCCAAAACTGGTTTTATATAAGATATCACATGAAAATAAGTTCATGTTAATATTCAAATAATTACACAGCTAGATAAATTTTTATAAAAAGAATGAAACAGTAACTTTTTTTGGATATTTAAGAATTTAATCGTTACTATTTGCACATAAAAAACAACTGAAAACCAAATTTTTTTGAACTTCCAAATTGTTTTTTAATTTTTAAATATTTTTTTTTTAATTTTTTAATTTAAAAAATAATTTTAAAAATGCTGAAGCGTAAAAAACTGTAATTGTTAATTTTTTACGAAAATTTGGTAGCATGATTAAAAAAATCATCAGATCACTATAGAATTGGACTGTATAAAATGTTTTACAAAAATTTTTTCTTCTTAGAATTTTTTTTCAAAAAAAAGCATATTTAGATTTAAGGTGATTTTCCGAAACCTGTTATTTGGAACAGACTTCGCACAGGGCTAAATTTTTGTTCAAAGTTCGTCAAAATTTTAAGTCATTCGCTTTACGTGTAATACACATAATGTGTTAAATTTCGTGGTTCATGTATTTTTAACACTTTTAAAAATGAAAAAAAAACCATTCAAATTAATACTTTTTCAAAATTTTTGGGTCCAATAAGCTTACCCAGCAAACCATAGTTGACGACATTGCCGAAATTCCGACAAATTCATAACTATTTCGAGCTGTCTTAAAGAAATCGTTACAATTTCGTTACGTAAATATCGGAACAGTTTTACTTTTTATACGGATTTATATAAAATTTCTTTATGCAACTGTTTGTAAAACACATGAAATGCAAACAGAGTAAAATTTCCTTTCTTTCGAACTGTTTGAACGAAATCATAACTTTTTCGTAACATTTTCGTTAAGACTCGTTACGAAATCGTTTCGACATTTCATACGATTTCGTAACGAAATCAGACAGTTAGAACGTTCAGACAGTTAGGAAGGAAATTTTACTCTGTAAGCATTTTAATATGTCGTACAAACAGTCGCATAACGAAATTTTATATAAATTCTTATAAAAAGGGAAACTGTTCCGATATTTGCATAACGAAATTGTAACGATTTCTTTAAGACAGCTCGAAATAGTTACGAATTAGTCGGAATTTTAACATAGTCGTCAACTATGGTTTGCTGGGTAGATATGTCATAAAAAATGTCAAGCTAATTTTCTTCAATTAACAAAATTATATTCGTTCTTCATATATATATATTTTACTGGATATCAGGGACTTTTTGAGCATTCAAACTAGTTTCTTTTATAATCAAACTCCTTGGAGATGAATTCCAATACAATGATTATGACTCTTATAAGCAAAGTTAATCTATCACTTGGTCAAAAAATTGTTTTAATAATTAAGTGAAGTTGAAAATGAAAAAAATCACATTTTGAATGTAATAGTCTCATTTGTGTTCTTTCTTTATACTTTCTGGACCCTAAGGGGAGGAGGGGGGGGGGGGTTTGAACACCTAAAGCTCCTCCTTGTCTTCGGGCCTGTCCTGAGGAATCGTTTTTAAAGACTCATTTAAATTTTAGATGACTTTCCAAAACACATATTTGTACAGGACCAATATTAAATACACAAGTTTGAGTGTTTAGAGGTAAAATCACCTAAGATCAAAATATGACATTTAAAAACTGATTACATTTTTATAGAAAATATTAAATAGTAATTTTTATGGAAAACTTTTACATATTTTCAGTCGCGGATAGAAGTTTTAAATTATTTTGGAAAGAAAAAATTAAATAAAATTATTAATGAAATTTAGTAACCTTGACCATTTTAAAAATTTTGACACAAGAAAAATAATTAAAAAAATTTTTGGTTTATTTTTTAAACTTAAAAAAAAAATGATCCAATTTCCCAAAGATGTGTGTGATATGTAAAGTGTTTTTAAAAATTAATTCGGAAGCTAGACTTCGCACAGGTGTAAATTTTTGTACACAAGTTGGAAAGTTAGAAGGTTTAATATATCAAAAAAGTATGCTCAAATGGATACAAGTTTTAGATGTCCGCTTTTAAAAAAATAATTTTTATTTCATGGAATACAACTGTATTATACAAATTCTCAAAATTAAAAAAAAAAAATCCTTTTCTAAAGAATATTTTCTTAAGGGAATATAAGCCCTGAAACCAACACCAACTCCTCCCGTGGCTACGGGTCTTATTTGAAGTGCACATTAATTCTGTGTCTTCGATCTCGACTTTCATTTAAAAAAAAAAGCTTTTTTAGTTCCTGCAAATGTTAGAGTCGCCGTTTGCTTCACGAACATTTTTTTTAATTTTTCGAACATAAATAGATTGAATATGACAAACTGTAATTTGCTATGTATTTTCAAAGGTAAACAAAAAAGTTTTGATAGCAAAATCTTAAGCTTATAAAAAAATTAATACTTATAAAAAAAAAAATTAATTCCGCACTTTTTTGCGAACAAATCTTTTGAGTTTTCTAAAACACAAAAAATATTTAAAACAATTGAAATCTGATTTTGCGATTTCGTATTTAATTTATTCATTCCACATTATTCCAAACATTAAAAAAAAAAAACAACAAAACAGAAATAAATCCAAGAAAATAGTTTATACCTCCATTTATAGCGCCCATCAAGAAAATTTCCAAACACACTCAAAGTCAATTTTACGTGCTACGGGTTTATTAAAAAAAAAAAATCTTAAAATAATATTAATATTTTTATATATTGTGACATAAAAATTTTAAATGAAAATACTTACGATATGATATATAAAAATTTTTGAGTATTATTTTAAATTAAAAATATGCTGTTTGCACGAATTTTTGTAGTAGAAAAAAAATTGTAAATTTTATCTCAGCAAATAATTTTGGCTATTTCAATAACGAAAAGATGTTTTGTGTATTTTATTTCTATAGTAGTTATTTGCACAGTCTTTATTTACATCTCTTGAAAAACCAATTCGATAGTGCGAAATTTCTGTGCAAAGCTAAAAATCACGTGAAATCAGTTTTACTCACCGTAGCAGCAATTAACTCAATGCTAATTAATTTTTAAGTATACAGTTTGAAATGTTTCTATTTTTACAAGTAGTCTAAATTAATTCAGTATTATATTCATTTGGCAGCATTTAGCTAATTTATGTTAAATATTAAAATGAGGCACATTTCAGCTCTGGTGTGGGTGTAATCCAAAAAGAGTGAATAGACGGATGCAAAACTTAAGTAGAATTTTTTGAAAATTTGTGAACAGCTTTACAAGATCTACAAGAAAATTTTGAAAGTAATTCTTCGAATTTGCATTCACAAACAACATTCTTAAAAATAAAATTAAAAGAAAAATAGTATAGAATAGAAAAATCATAGTGTTGCAGCAACTTAAAATTCGTAATATTAACAATCGTAACAATTTTGTTACGAACTTCCGTTTTTTTTTCTCTACATAATTAAAGTTAATAAAGGAAAATTTTTTGTATAGATATTTTGTATAGAAAATGTTTTAGCTTACAAAGTACCCAATAGCCTCATTTTTTTTAGTTTAATTCCCTTTTCGCATTTTTTAATATGTTAAAACCGCAAAACTACATATAATTATATAATGATATTTTTGTTGTTATAGCTATAACATAAATATAAAAGGTCAAATAACATTATGACACAATGATATAAAAGCACTTGGAACAATAACTTAGATTCTAATTTAAATTGATATTGTTACCTATGTTATTATTATTATTAATGTATTGTTCCACACGCTTGTAATTTTGTGTGATGCAATATTTAAATACTTCACTTAACTTCAAAGTTTATAAAATACTAATTTTTATTCAGCCCAAAATTACCAAAAGCAACAAATAATTTTTCTAAAAATTAACTTCGTGCGAAAAATTGTAGTTTCTATAATCGTACTTGTACTGACGCTTTGTAGTCTCACCAGGTCGCTCATTACATACATATATGTTTTATAATAACAATTAATAAGCCCGGAAACTAGGTCAACTTAATTGTAATTTACCACTTAAAATTTATATTAGAACTAGCTGAACTTCTATAAAAACTACTGCATGTATTTAATTACGACGAATGTGAAAAAGCTCATCGAGTTATTGATATTAACGGAATATGCCACAAATTTTTGTATTTAGCTTATACTTACTTAACTTATTTAGATATAAATAAGTTTTGTACAACTTTAACCTTTTTAATAATTTTTGCTTAAATCTCAGTGCAATTTGAAAAGTAGTGAAATTTTATGAGATACGTTTGAAGTTTTAGTGTGGCTTTTCACATTTATATTTTATAGGATAAAATTAAAATTATTCAATACTCAAAAGTGCAATTTTAAAAGTAGACGATTTTGCTTGAAAAATTCCCATATCAGTTGTTTTTGTTTTTTTTTTTCAAAATCCAGAGAAAATTCTGACTACGCGCCTGTTTTTAGATGTAGGGTAACTGGTAAATTTTTTCTATTAGAAGAAAAGTTTTTTGGTCTTAAAAAATTTTTTAGTAGCAAATTTTTTGGCAATTTTTTACAAACTATTGCCATTCACATAAATAAAGAGTGAAATATGCGCAGATCCGCTGATTCTCTAAGAAACCACATGAGTCAAAATTAATTTCTTTGCTTATCTTGGCCTAATCTAAATATATTTCAACACAAATAAAAATATTCTATAATGAGAAAAAGAAAATCAGCGACAACATAAAGAATGACAACCATATTTAAAAAAAAAGTCTTACATATAAATCAAATTAAATTTATAAATAAAAGCAACAACTTAAATGCGAAATCACGAGGTTACAAATAAAAACACGTAAGAAAATAGTGGGGGAAAAAGCCAAATAAATAAAGTACTTTTCAATTTTTCACTGCCAAAAACATAAAAGTTTTCTTTTTGCAGCTATTTCTATTTTTGAAACGTTTTCATTTCACTTTAATTTATTTCATTTCATTTCCTTGTTGAAATCGTTGTTCTTCTTCAGCTGTAAACTGTGAAAAAAAGTAAATAGTGAATTTTTTGCTAGTACATAGAACTGCAAGATTGTATCAACTAGATAATGATAAATGATTTTCGACAGCAGCTGGTGTTGTATAAAATGTTATATATCTTAAGACTTTAAAAGAATTGTATAAAAATTACATGTTTTGTTAAAGTTTTTTACTGTGAAATACGCATTTTTTTACTGTAAAATACGTTTATTCACTTAAGTTTATGCAGCGCCTGAATCTCGAGTTTTTTTATTTAGTTTCTGCAGCAAAAAATGAAAAAAACCAAAAAATGCATCTGCATTCTGTGGCATGCAACTAGAGTTGTCTAAATCCATTTTGGGTTATTCGAGAAACCGGATTTTTATTAGTTTTTCGATTTATCCAGATTCAGTTTTCTTTAATTCCACGATTTTGTGTTATTCGAAGAACCGGTTACTTCGAGTTGGCTTATTCAACATTTTCAAATACTTTTGCGAATTTAGTTTTACTCTTACTTAATTATTTTTTTATCAAGAAAGTATTTTGAACAATCTAATAATTTAATAATTTATCAATTTCGTCGCATTTTAGAAATTTGTGATACTTCGTTTATTAAATTATATTGTAACAAATACCTCTGAAGAGTAGAATAAATCAGATATTGATTATACGAATTGTTAAATAATCTTTCTAGAATATAGACAATTTAAGGCGGTCTTCTCATTCAAAACCCGTTTTTTGGACCCTTTTTAAAAAAATTCTTATTTGAAAACGCAAAGAATAATTGAAAACTTTTTTTATTTATTGTATTACAAAAGGTTCAAAGTAAATAAAAAAATTTTTTTTGCCTCGATACGTGGGCTGTTCAAAAAGTAATGAGACTTCAAAGTTGGTGGTGAAAAAAAAAGGTGTCGTCACGGCGGCCACGATTCCGGGTCTCCGGAGCGTCTGAAATGAAAAAAAAAACGGGGTTATAATCAGTATAGATGTAACTCTCGGGTGAACCTCAAGCTTAATTTTGTGATTTTTTTTGACAAAATGGCGGCCATTCAAAAAAAAAATTTCAATTTCGGGTTTTTTTTTTGTAGTTTAGTGTAAAAAAAAATAGTAAAAAATTTTTTAAAATTATGGTCGAGGTTCACCCGAGAATGGTGACAATTCTGCGTCGATTCCACTTTGTTTCATGAAAATCGGTTCAGTTGAACTGGAGATATCATGGCCGCCAGTTCGAAAAACGTGGGTTCGAGATAAACGCGTTTAAAGTTTGAAGTAATTTTTTTATAGCTCATTTTGACGAAGACCTTGCTTCACAAAAAAGGCTGTATCTTCTAAAGTATTTCGATTATTTTCTAAAAATCCTTTTAGGGGCATATTCACAACTACCCAAGCTATAAATAAATGCAAAAAAAAAAGTAAAAAAAAAAAAAGTTGCTCAATGAGAAGAAGTTGCTCAATGAGAAGACCGCCTTAATATAAAATTGTTCATGTTTTTATTAGAGCTCTCTATTGGAAGTGATAAAATTTACTATATATTTCTTAAATAACAACATCAAAAACTTTAGTTTTTACTTATGCTATGATATGTGCCTCCTTGAAAAATTTGTAATAAAAGAAAATCAAAATAATAAACTGAAATAAAATTAATTTTGTATAAAACGAAAATTTTTCTATAAGTGAAATTGTTTACACGAAATGAAACAAAACAGATGAACATGCACATAAGTGTGATCAATGTGCTAACGAATAGAATCGTAAAATTAACCTTTTAATAATTATAATAAGTGTTATTCTTATTTTATTTATTTTCTATACCATTCTTAATTATCCTAAAATGAGTACCAATAAAATTTTAATGTATTAAAATGTATGTTTTAATTTTTTCTTATGGTGCTTGAAGCCATTGAAAACCGGTTTCAATTATTTAGAAAAAAAAAAACTATCGAATCTGTGGCTAACAGCTTGCGATGGTTTTTCACGCAGTGCTATCAAATATTTGACAAAATATAGAACACGGTTTCTTCAATTGCCCGAAAATGACGATTTCTTAACAACCGGTTTTTGTATTTTGTCGAATATTTGATAAACACTACCTGTAACAGCATCGCAAGCTGTTGGCCACACATTCAATAGCTTCTCTTTATTTCTTTGCAACTGTAAATTAAAGGGTTGAGGTTAAACGCAAGACAATTGTGGCGCGCATTGTTGTCAGTGTTGTTGTTGTTGTTGTTGCAGATCTTACTTTGACTATTTACTATTACTTAACCGTATCTGAACATCTTTATCAATTTATTTATTTCTACTGGGTGTGCTCGGTATTCAAAGCAATTTTCCGTTGTCTTTACAGCATGTTTTTAAGAATTTTGTAGAATCCCTTTTTCTGTTGTATTGCATCTTTACACTGCGTAAGGGGTATATTAACTTTGTCACTTTTTTTGTAACGCACATAAGAAGGCGTGCATGTATAGAAAAGTATATTCTTGATCAGCATCACTATTTGAGTCGACTAAGCCGTCTGTCTGTCTGTACAGCCGTAATTTGGGAGCTTTTATAATGAAATTCGACACATAAGTGTTATTAAAATATTAAGATTAGGTTCGAAAATGAGCCATATCGGATGAAAAACAGGGCTACCTCCAATACAAAGTGACTTCATTAAAACGGTAAAGACTCCTAAAATACCACACAAAATAATGAATTGGCTTGGACATTTACAAATAAGCATTGACTTTTAATAATTACCATGACTATGAATTTTAAGTTTCCTTATAACTTTACTCGTTTTTGCAATAAACACAAAGGCAATGCATATTTTTCGTTTTATGTATCTCATTAGCAATTTTACATCAATGAGCGTGTTCTTCCCTTTTTTGGGAAAAGAAATTCTTATCCTTTGATCTATATTTCATGGTTTACTGTATAAGAATTCTTAAAATTGAGTGCGATTTCATTATTTTATTACTTTTATTCATTTCATTCATTTTATTCATTTCATTTATTTCATTCATTTCATTCATTTCATTCATTTCATTCATTTCATTCATTTCATTCATTTCATTCATTTCATTCATTTCATTCATTTCATTCATTTCATTCATTTCATTCATTTCATTCATTTCATTCATTTCATTCATTTCATTCATTTCATTCATTTCATTCATTTCATTCATTTCATTCATTTCATTCATTTCATTCATTTCATTCATTTCATTCATTTCATTCATTTCATTCATTTCATTCATTTCATTCATTTCATTCATTTCATTCATTTCATTCATTTCATTCATTTCATTCATTTCATTCATTTCATTCATTTCATTCATTTCATTCATTTCATTCATTTCATTCATTTCATTCATTTCATTCATTTCATTCATTTCATTCATTTCATTCATTTCATTCATTTCATTCATTTCATTCATTTCATTCATTTCATTCATTTCATTCATTTCATTCATTTCATTCATTTCATTCATTTCATTCATTTCATTCATTTCATTCATTTCATTCATTTCATTCATTTCATTCATTTCATTCATTTCATTCATTTCATTCATTTCATTCATTTCATTCATTTCATTCATTTCATTCATTTCATTCATTTCATTCATTTCATTCATTTCATTCATTTCATTCATTTCATTCATTTCATTCATTTCATTCATTTCATTCATTTCATTCATTTCATTCATTTCATTCATTTCATTCATTTCATTCATTTCATTCATTTCATTCATTTCATTCATTTCATTCATTTCATTCATTTCATTCATTTCATTCATTTCATTCATTTCATTCATTTCATTCATTTCATTCATTTCATTCATTTCATTCATTTCATTCATTTCATTCATTTCATTCATTTCATTCATTTCATTCATTTCATTCATTTCATTCATTTCATTCATTTCATTCATTTCATTCATTTCATTCATTTCATTCATTTCATTCATTTCATTCATTTCATTCATTTCATTCATTTCATTCATTTCATTCATTTCATTCATTTCATTCATTTCATTCATTTCATTCATTTCATTCATTTCATTCATTTCATTCATTTCATTCATTTCATTCATTTCATTCATTTCATTCATTTCATTCATTTCATTCATTTCATTCATTTCATTCATTTCATTCATTTCATTCATTTCATTCATTTCATTCATTTCATTCATTTCATTCATTTCATTCATTTCATTCATTTCATTCATTTCATTCATTTCATTCATTTCATTCATTTCATTCATTTCATTCATTTCATTCATTTCATTCATTTCACACGTCAGAATTTGTATTTTTTACGTTTTAAGTTCCTTGGTGCCCCACGGTGTGATATCTCCATACATTTTTTGGTAATAAAAATTTGGAATGAGCTCTTGGTATTTGATGAAACTTTACGTATAATAGAGACTGGTTACAAAATTGATATTGGTTTCTTTGTTCCGGTTTCGGTTGGTTAAAAACGGAATATTTTTGATTGAGTAATTTTCAATTACTTTAAAATAGAAAATTTAGAAAGATTTGTATCTGCCTTATTTCTTTAGTAAGTAAAAATAAATAGAAACCGATTTTTCCCGCTACTACCGCCTTAAGACTAATAAATTACAAACTTTTAAGACAGAAGTTAAGAATCTACAGAAACTTTTTTAATTATTTTTTAAGAAAAAATAACAAAATTTAAAAAAACAGTCATAATGCACTTAAGCTGAACTGCAACAACACTTCAACTATTTAAGTCAACAATTAACATTGTTGTGTGAAAACACTTTTGACTTAACAAAATAATGTAAATTCCAAAATAAATCACACACACGCGCTGTTCAAGCCGTCGAGTAGCACGAGTTGTAGATACAAATTCCATCTATAAGATTTCATAAATTTTTATGAGATACTCACTCAAGCAACTGCATGCATAAATCTATCTGACAAGTTTTTTTTTCTACTACGATCTTGATCTATTAACGTATCTTGGTATCTAAGTATCTACACCGAGAAAAAACTTAAGGCGAATTAACAATAAATTTTTCATTAGCGCCATAGGCAATCATTTTTATCTTGGGGAAACATTTGGGGCTCATATAAATGTTTTATTGTTTTTGTTTAATCTATTTATCATAAATTCAATGTTTACACAAAGAGATTACAAATTTTGAGAATTAATCCTTTGGATTTTACAACAAATAAATTCTAATTTAACAATTAAGGTTGTTATGTTTAAATAAAAATAAAAATAATAATTAAATAAAAATTATAGTAAAAAAATCTATATAAATATCGCAATATGTCGAGATGTTGGGAATTTTGTGGACTGCCTCTTCGAATCCTCTGTAGAAATAGGGAAAGAAGACATTACCTATGGCAAACTCCGAAAGAGGTCGTAAATTGAGGACCTGGATTTACTGAAGAATGACAGGGAATGAATAAGTGTAACTCTAGTTTTTAAACAAGCGATTAAAACATTCAAACCGTAAATATGTTGTACAAGCATCTCACAGACGTTTCACCACGGACGTTTTTTTATTAAAAAAGAGCGCTAACATAGGTTTGTTACTCCAACAAGAACTTTTGAACGTCGTTTAAACGATCACCGTGTGACATTAGCTCTTAAGACACTGCATGTCAAACGAAATAAAAAACATAATTTTTTTTTTGGTTTGTTTTGTTTTGCAGCTCAGCACTGCGTTTATATGTATCTCTCTTTACGCCTTGTGCCAGGCACGTCTGCTTTTTATGTTGTGCTGTAATACAAACAATTGAAAATTGTAAAAGCAATACAATCACGTGAAAATAAAGCGATCAAGCAATTGGCATCGCTTATGTTATCTTAAAAAACTTAACACTTCAAATTTCTAAATAAAAATACCCCTTTGCTGTACTGTCGCACAAATATGATATTTTAAAAGTTATTTCATAGAAATAGACCCAGTACTTCTGGAGTTTACCTGTAAACAAAAATTTGCACTTCAATTTTATATAATAGTATAGATGTAGATTCTTTTTTATAGTTTCTAAAAAGTTTTACGCTAGTTAGAGGGTTAAACATTTTTTTTTTTGTATTAAAGAATCGATGTGTTCGCTTAAAAATATGTTCAGCTGGCATTAAAACTTTTGTAATTACACATAAGTATAATGCACAATCCAGTATAATTATTATTCACAAAAGTCATTTGGCAGTCGTGCTATACTGATTAAGGTGTATGGCTGGTATATGATATAAACCAGATTTGAATCCCATCTTACATTGTATTCAATGTTTTTCAATTGAACTAATATTTCTGTTCAGCCGTCACCTCTCTGCAGACAATGGAAAACCCAAGGAATATTTAACAAGGTAGTATCGTCTCGGAGCGGTGGGTACCGCAGCTGTCAAACACATACAATATTATAATTTCCAAATTTTGTTATTTGTTTTGCTTTTATTCATAAAAAACTGGTTTTGACCGGTGCGGTACCCACCACAAGAGAGAATTTTAGCTACTAACACTACCTTGTCTTATTATACCATGGGCTAAACTTAGAGAGTAAAACTGCCACGTAAAGCTTCTTGAGAACATGAGCCGTTCGGAGTCGGCATAAAATCGGTTCTCGATCACTTGTTTGCAAATATTTAATAAAACGCACAACACAATTCCATTCAAGAGCAGAAATGGTCAATTTGTATGATCCCTCCGCGTTTTTTTTTTCCAGTGTACGTACTTGTACGTTTCTCGGTATATTTGTATCACGCTAGAAATTCGAACAGACATCAACACACTACCTTTGCACGTTGTTTTATTGTGCTAATTGAAGATTCAAAAGCTGCTCCATAAACTTTGTCGATACCTTTGAGCAATCTGTGGGCTTGCTTTTCATCACTTCTTGTTGCTATTTATTTTTATCATATTAATTTTCGCGCTACTAGATCGTGACATCTAAATTTATTATTGGGAAATAGTTTTTGTAAGATTACGACCTTCAGTTAAGCGGTGTGAAAGACAAAATTTTTGCACATAATTTGTATGAAATTAACTCATTAGCATTAATAAAAAACTAATAATTATTCAAATTTCAGAACACGCAGTGTTAACCGCTTTTTCAGCACGTTTTCAGAGTTTCCCCGATATCCTCGAATTGAAGTTAGACTGAAGTTATTGTTTCAGTCTAACTTCATTAATAAATGTTTGTGAATATAAATAAAAAATGTTTTACTTTCCACCTAAGGCCTTTTAGGGGAAAACTTCCTCTTACTTTAGATTTTTTGATTCTATTGTTCTGCTCTGCCAAAATTTAACACAACACATGATAGAGATTCGTTTAATTTAAAATTTTCTGGCAAAGCCAAAAATAATTCATTACATCCTTATCGCCGCAAGGCACAGATGCTGTACCCAATTTTTTGGCTGACCTAATTTTGACATTTCAAAGTGTCAGGAAAATAATGCTTGGTATTACCTACACCAAGATGCATTCATTTAAATATTTAAGATAATTTATTGTGTTCATTCTATGTATATACAAACAATCATACAGTGGAGAACAAAAGTCTATATGCAGCATAAAATTTTTGATTTCTACAAAACTTAAGAGTCATAATGAAAAGTCAAGTATGCATTTTAATTAGAAATGATTAAAAAGTAAAAAAAAGCACTAAAATTGTCATCTTTATCGACACAATAAGAATTTTACAACAATACGAAAAACTTAACGCGACGAAAGTCTACAGGCACTGTGTCAAACTTTTCAAAGCAAACGCAACAAAAAGAAGCAATGCATTTAAATGTTTTTATGTTCATTAAATTGTATTTTAAGATCCGTTTTAATCAGAAGAGCTCAGATAATTGGACCCCGAATCGAAAGTTTCGAAAAAAAAATTAAGTCGAACCGGATTATATTTGATCATAGAGACGTCGCTTTTTGATCCTTCGATGTCGGCTCTTCCGATGTCGCTATTATAAAAAATTTAATCGACTCGAAATCCATCACGATTGTACTGCGCTACGGACGGCAAAAAACTTTCTCGAAGATATTTTGCGACTTTTCAGAAAAGTGGGGGCCAAAATCCCAGAATTAATTATACAAAACTAATGAATTATTTCGGGATACTTTTTCGTAAGTACGTTCCTTCAAAAACTGGGCATAAAATTCAAAACATTAAAGATTTTTTTAACACTATTCTACCATAAAAATTGTTAGTCTCTGAGAAAAAAATTATGATTCTGTGAATTTGCTAAGACTCGCATTGTGAAAAAAATGAATTTTTTGCCCGAGTTTTTCTAAAATTTTTTTAGTTTTTTTTTTTAAAATCTTTTTTCCAGTTAAAAACAGATTTCGTTTCGAAAAGTTATCCTCCTTGTTTATGTGAGTGTTTAATACGCTTAAAACGAAGGCAGCCAGTCATTTTCACTAGTTTTGAACCATTGATTGCCGGATTTTGGTACACTTTTTTTTATGAAGGGCCGAGATATCTTCAAGAAATTTTTTTTGGCAGGCCGTAGTGCGATTCTATTGTGTTGGATTTTGAGTCGATTTAATTTTTTATAATAATCTATACTTTTTCTTGACTTAATTATACTTATTTCGTAATTAAATTAAAGGATTCTTTATGAAATTTTTATATTTTCGCATTATAGTTAAACTTTCAAAGCTTACAACAAAGTTAATAATTTGTATTCTTATAAGAAGCTAAACAAATTTAAATTTATCGCTTCTTATTATCGAGTTTGCTTTGAGAGGCTTAGCAAATGTCCTGTATGTAGACTTTTGGAGCGTAAAGTTTTTCGTTTTATTTTAAACTTGTTTGTTGTGTTGATAAGGATCAAAGTTTTTATTTTTTTTTTGTGGACTTAATACTGATGTGTAATTTAACAGCATATTTAAATTTTTATAAGATTCCTAAGTTATCCAGAAATCAAAAAACCGATGCTGTATATAGACTTTTGTCTTTGACTGTATATGAATTTGAGTTTATGTATATAAAGTACCGCATACATTACGGATCTCAAGTGGCAGAATTTAATTTGTGTTTTTTTTTCTTATTCTCAGTTTTTTTATCTACATTAGCAAATTTTTTTTTGTTCTTTGAAGATAGTTGTTTTTTTGGCAGCAGTTCAACATTTTTTTTTTGTTGCTGAAACACTTGACATTTGAATGTTTCGTTCCGTGTCACTAAGTACTGCAATAATACTTAAATAATTGAAGATTTTTCTTTGTTCAAACTTGAGGCATGAGATTTTCAGCAGTACAATTTTTGAAACACTTTGAGACCGAAACTTTAACTTATGTTAGGTACAATATCGTTTACAAGCTCAACTCACAGTAAATTGAATTTGTCTTACAAGGAATATGCTCAAAAAGTTATTTCATGGCGGATTTAATGTATAAGGCTTACTTTATCGTATGAGTATATTCCAATTCAATTTTTTCAATATAAAAATTCAATTGAAACTTGACCCCATTCAATTGAAAATTGAAAAAAAAATAATATCTTCAAAGTGAAAGGCGGAAAGGATCGAGTAGGATCGTATTAAACATATATTCTTGTATGGTAGTCGATTATTAGCCAACTTTGGTGCCACCACTAAATGGAATATATTTTAAATCGATACTAAAAACAAAATTATTCGGCTGTCTTTATTTTTCTGATTAAATAATTCATAGCACATAACTGTTTACTGCCATGAAAGAAACACAAAATTTATGTATCCGCTTTATTTCCATTTCACACCTTTAAACAGCATTAAAACAGGAAGGGAATTGCATAGAAAATTGACGTACAATAAATTCACAACTCTAAATCAATTTGCTTTTATGCTACGTCTCAAAGAAATCATAAAAAAGATTCCACCTTTAAACAAAAAATATTATTTCGACGAACACCGAAAAGTAAGATCAATTATGGCAGCAATGATCTTAAATAGATGGGAAATTTTTAAATGACCTTGATTTTGATATTATGTCAGATACTAACTGAAATCTAAAATCTCACATTTCCCTCATGTTTTGTCCCATATTCAATCAGTATACTGTTCCAATTAATAATAAGGTGATTAATGAAAGCAATTTAACGATGAGAAAATTGTTCACTTATCAAAAACGGGGTTTATTTCGTCTTTGCGCTTGTAATAATGTGTATCCGCCACTTGCAATATCTCGTATATTGCAAAAAAAGCAAAATTGAGATTACACCGAAAAAAAAGGTTATGTTAAATTAACAAAAAAAAAAAAATACTATAATTTATAAGCTGGCTTTGGCAGTTTTCAGTCTCCCAAGTTCTTCACCAAAACGCCTAAGTTCTAAATGTTAACATGCCATTTGTTATTTAGGCGATAAATTAACTAAATATTTGGTAATTTATATGGCTTCGAAAACTTATATTAGCGTGCTTGCTT
Organism: Coremacera marginata; assembly: GCA_914767935.1. Classification (NCBI taxonomy): domain Eukaryota; kingdom Metazoa; phylum Arthropoda; class Insecta; order Diptera; family Sciomyzidae; genus Coremacera; species Coremacera marginata. The sequence continues at coordinate 40,807,885 of OU612047.1, read as the reverse complement.
AATTTGCCTAACATAGTGTTCAAGTTTTCAACAAAAAAGTTTGTAAAAGTATTTAAGTTAAATTGATAATAAAATATATAGGGAGAAGTATGAAATACCCAAGTGCTTAGATAATACCACTTAATAAAAGTAAATAAGAAATTTTATTGCTTATTTAAGAAAAAAGTTTTATTTTATGTTAATCGATGCTTCGATTTTATGCTCCGATGATAAATTATGCTCATACCATTTTGATAAAGTGTTGAATTTTCGGTGGTTTGCCTACAAACTTGGTTATAATATATGTTTTTTTTTTGCCACGGTATCGAAGTATGTGCTTTCAAAGCTATGTATTAAACAATAAATTGCTTGGGTGAAAAAGCATAAGTTTATAATTCCCATACAATTATCTTTACCCAAGCCGACTTAGGTGATTTAACAATTGCTTTTTTCCTTGTTGTAGGATTTTTTTTAAACTGTATTTAATTAATAGATGGAAGTCTTTTTATTAAATTTTTTTTTAACAACAAACCAAATGTCAATTGCTAAAAAACTTCTGTTTCTGTAAAATTTGACTATCTCCGTATGTTTAAGTAACGATTTAATCTAACAACAATGAAACTAACAATGCTAAGTATCCTAATTTCATACATTCCCATACCTAAAATGTATCACCATTACCCGAAAGTTTGTTCCCAAAACCTATTTGATCCACTACTACCCAACCCTCCATTAACGCACCACCTAGTTTTCTCGATTCTCTTCTCCCACCAACGGCAAAGTTAACCAAAAATACCACCTTGTTCAAAAAGAAAGGTTCATTCACACTGTGAACCGGACTTAACTATCCGATTCGAAAATTGTAGGTCTCTCTTTGACATTTGGTAAAGTGACAGTGTTTTGTTTACAACAACTTTTTTTGTGTCTTCGATTTTTATGATGGAAGAATACAGACACTATCACCTTACAAGCCGACTGTTTGGTCTTTGCTCGCTTTGCATTTGGTTCCTAGACTGCTGTCCACTCAGCTGACTGTCTTTTGGTATCTGGTGTGTAACAGTGGAGCCATGTTTCATCCATTTTTACAAAACGACGATAGAATTCGATTTTATTGCGGTTTAACAGCGCCAAACACTCCTCTGAAGCATCATTCCGTTGTTGTTTTTGGTCGACTGTGAGCTCACGCGGCACCCACTTTGCACAGAGCTTTCGCATACCCAAATGTTCGTGTAAAATGGTAAAAACACTACGATCTGATATTTTTACAGTGTCAGCTAGCTCGTGCACCTTCAATTTGCGATCGTTAATAACCAATTTGTGAATTTTTTTCATGTTTTGTGGAATAACAGTCGGACTTGGGCGTCCACTGCGCTCTGTATCATTTGTGCTGGTACGACCACGTTTAAATTCAGCAATGCACTTTTCTACCATTTGTCTCGATGAAGCAGAGTCCGGATAATGTTTATCAAGCCATTGTTTGGTTTCCACTGTATTTTTTTTTAATCAAAAAGCAATGTTTTATCAATTCTCGAAATTCACTTTTTTCCATTTTTTTTCCAATAACAATAGTTGCACACACAATGCTATAACTCATGAATCAATTGTCAGATTTTTGTCAAATTCTTATACGTATCGTTTAAAGGTTGGTACTAAATAAAAATCATATGGAAAAAATATAGTAATGCCATCTATGTGTCATCCTATGGACTTTTTGAGCGTACTGTTACAACGAACCCATAAACAGATGCTGCAAAATATTCAATAATATCTGCCATTGTTATTTACCGTCTATGTCCAAATCCACATTAAGGCGTACCCTCATCAAATCTCTGTTCCCCACTTAAAGCACTCTGTCTCTTTGTCTCTATAGTTTATAAGAATAAAATACCAAATCTGCACTTTAAGTATAATTATAAGTCCCCTTTTCGCCTTTTCTTTTCTCCTCTTTTTGACATGTTTTCAAAAAAAAAAAACAGTGATGTGGGCAAACCGAACCCTCTTTAAATAATATACCTTCAATTGCCAAAACAAGGAAAGCAGAAAAGAGAAGATTTAAAAAATAATATATTGTAATAAATAAATGAATAAATAAATAAATAAATAAATAAATAAATAAATAAATAAATAAATAAATAAATAAATAAATAAATAAATAAATAAGTAAATAAATGAATAAATAAATAAATAAATAAATAAATAAATAAATAAATAAATAAATAAATAAACAAATAAATAAATAAATAAATAAATAAATAAATAAATAAATAAATAAATAAATAAATAAATAAATAAATAAATAAATAAATAAATAAATAAATAAATAAATAAATAAATAAATAAATAAATAAATAAATAAATAAATAAATAAATAAAGAAAGAAATAAATAAATAAATAAATAAATAAATAAATAAATAAATAAATAAATAAATAAATAAATAAATAAATAAATAAATAAATAAATAAATAAATAAATAACTACATAAATAAATAAATAAATAACTATTCGCTTGTTAGCAGAATCAAATCAATAAAAGTAAGTAGCTTCGCTTCAGTAACAGATGTGACTATAACTTTTATAAATAACTGCGAAGTAAGGTCGATAAAAAAGTATTGTTTTGTCTTTTACCTATGAATATAAGACAACCACAATCCAGTCTTTACTTTTGAATGTTAGAATAAGCATTAATTTGTTTCAAATTTTTCTAACATATTTTCTTTATTTTATTTCAGGTAAGAGTTCAAAAACAACTTCTTTTATTAAACTGTAAGTATTTCTAAATATCTATATTTAAAATGTATGACCTATAATTATTTTAGTAACTATTTTCTGAAGAAACAAAGTATAAGTTAAAACAATATGAAAATTAAATAAGCAAAAGCTATTTACGAGTTTAAATGTTTTATCTGAAAAACATTACAGAACCAGCGTTTTCTTGTATATTATCTCTTATTTAATGCTCTAGAAAACAGCATCAGCCTTACGTCAAATGTATTTAATTTTAATGTGTAGCAAATTTATGAATATTTATAAAAATAAAATGATTTCGTTTTGCCAAAAATTCCTAAAATTTCATTGAGTAAAAACTCTATATTTTAATTCAATTGAATGAAAGCAACCAGCAATTGGACCGCTAAGCGTCAAGTACTTAATTGTGCGTGCATGGATCTGAACGTCAATGCGTCTGACAGACAGTCTGCCTATTGCTCTGTTTGTCTTGCTGTCTACGAGTATCTGCGCCTATCTGAGCAAATATTTATTAAGCAAAAAGTCTCATTTTATGCATTTAAGCAATGATAGAAGATGAAAGCGACCATTGAAAAACAATATAATTTAGGAATAAATTCTAATTTTTTATTTATAACTCTGCACTAACGGAGCCATGTGGTACATGCAAAAAAAAAAATTATATATATTGAAACTATTTTTATGCACAGATCTTTTAATGAAATTCCATTATTTATGAAATAGAACAAAGATTATAAGTTGTGCCTAGCCTCAATAAAGCTCGTTCACTTTTCCTCACCTATAATAGCTCGCGTTGTCTAAAATGATAAAAATACATTTTTAATTTCATTCTCATTCTCACTTAGTCCAACGACAAGTGATAAATAAATATGCAAAGATTATCCTGCCAGAAATATTGTTATAAATTTCTCTTTGAAAACTATTTTCAAAGTATTCGAAATATAAAAATATTTTTAAATAATTAAGAAAAACAAAATAGTTTTCAGTCAAGCATTATCTTAATAGCAGCATATTTTTCGGTGATTAATAATATTAAATTAAAAAAATAGAGGCAAAAATATGGGACAACTTCTGTCATCTTACGTTTTGTCTTTGCAGTGATAATTGTATTTAAGGACACCAACACATAGAAGCATACGAGAGTAATTTGAAAAGTTAGTGACTTTTTTGAATTTCCTGCGTAGTAACTTTAAATGCAACACTGGTTCTGTTAACTATCATTCGTTAATAGACTCAAATTCTAAGCAAGCTGCGTCGTTAAGCTTGTGTCTGACAGCCATTGAAAGCTGACAACCTCACGAATTTTGTTTAAAATGGAAAAAAAGTGAAGTGATCACCGCAACCAATGAAGAGCTTGATACATACTATAGAGACTCCACTATTGATTTCAATTACCAAAAAGTGATTTACTGAATTACTTTATATGCATGAACAAATGACGCCGAACGTTGAGGTCGTCAAATTAGAGGTTATCACGCCAGAAATCGTCAACAAAATCCATGTAATGACCCCGTAGACCAGAAATTCCTTAACAAATAATCGTCTGTGAATCCAAGATGAATTTTCACACCTTGAAATGATTTACTAACGAATTTTCTTACCGATGCTTTCCATTGTCAAACATATGTTCAATTGTTAGTTTTTGTGTAAAGTTGTGTAAAAATATTAAGATGTATTAAAAAGTGAATATTTAAAATAAAAGATAGCAAGTTTTGTCAATAAATCGAGAAATTTCAAAGTAAAAACGCGAATATTTAAGAAGATTACGGAAAGTTTGTGAAGAAAAAAAGGACAAAAACCTCGATGTACTGGAGCTAGAAATGGATATTGGGCAATCAATAGAAGAATAAATTTAAGATCTACTTAATATTAATATATATTTTTAAAGTTATACGAATCAATATCAAATAAGTTTTAATGTTATATTTTTACCCCCACTTATGTTTTAACGATATTTTAAAAAAATATAAAAATTAATTACATTAATGAATTAAATAAATATCAAATTTTTTTCATCATTCTATTCAGCATTGCAATATGAAATTTCTCAAAAAAAAAATACATCTTGCTTTCGTTACGAAATTTTCTTCATCTCTTCGCTGCAGAAATTTCTTGCATCTTTCCAATTTTATTTCGTTGACGAAGGATTCTTTGAATTTTCTTGTTATTTCTTTGGCGAAATTTACTATATATTTCCATTTTGCTTTCGTTGACGAATTTTCCAACATTTTTCTCTGAAAGTTTCGTGGGCGAAAATTTGGACACTTGTTTGAAATTTTCGTGCATGATTTGTATGGGCGACTCCGCAAGTTTCTTCGACGATATGGAATTCTCGTGCATGAATCTTCAATGAATCCTTTAAGAAATAGCCAACTGGGGATATTAGACGATCGAAAAATGAAAGTGCGTGAGGTGGCTGACACTATAGGCATCTCAATTAAGAGGGAACATTAAATTCTACATGAATATTTGGACATGAAAAAGCTATTCGCGCGATGGATGCTGCAATTCCTTACACTCGACTTATAAGCGCAGCCGTGTGACCACTCCAAAGGTATGTTTGGCGATGTTCATCAGCACTCCGAAAGAACTTTTGCACCGTTTCGAAACCGTGGACGATACATGGGTACACCACAATACATTAGAACCCAAGAAACAGTCAAAACAGTAAACTTCTCCACGTAAACGTGTACCAAAGAAGGCCAAGTTAGGTCTGTCGGTCAACAGTTATTATGAAGACTGTTTTTTAGAGCCAGTAAAACGATTACCAGTGAATAATACTCACAGCTATTGGACAAATACATTTAAAGCAAAAACGATCACATTTGGAAAAGAAAAAAGTGCTCTACTACAATGACAACGCCTCTGCGCACATGTCTGTAGACGCCATGGCAATAATCCATAAATTAGGCTACCTCATCTACCATATACTGCAGATTTATCCCCTGCGTTTATTTCCTATATCCAAATCTAAATAAATAGCTCGGCGGTAAGAGATTTGGGTCGAATGAAAAGGCCATCACTGTAAGATACGCCTATTTTGAGGACCTTGATAAAACCTATTATTTGAAAGAAATAAAAAATTGCAAAAAAACGCTAGACTAAATATAGGTATCAATCTTAAAGGAGACTATGTAAAGAATTAGAAAGGTTTTTTGCCAAAAAAAAAATATATCTTTTATTCAAAAAGTCACTGATTTCTTAAATTGCCCTCATATCCAAACACAAATACTGCGTCATATGCATATGTTGAGAGTTGCTTGTCTTCTTTAGAGTTGTTTTTATTTTTGTTTTTCCCTTTCATCCTCTACTCTTGCCACTGCCTGGATTTTTGTTTGTGAAGCTTGAAAAATTTCTGAGAAATTAGTTTTTCTTTTTATTAAAAATGAAAATTCTCTGCGTTGAAAGTGATAAACATTTATCACATTTTTAGATTAATGGTGACAGCAAAAAGACAACTGAATCATTATGTATGGTTGTTAAAGAGATCCAAGTAATAAAAACCAACCGACTACTTAAAAAAAAAAACCATAAAGTTTTCATGTTCTAAGCAGTATTAAATGTGATTTTCTTAAGTCTTAGTAATATCTTTAAAAACAACCTATTATTATTTAATTTTATCCATGATCATAAACTTGAGCGTTTATGATAGAAAGAAAGACAACACGACATTACACAGCTTACTTTGCTGGTGGCAGCGTAAGGCTTTAACGGGTAATGGTAGTTACCTTTTTGACTTGTTAGGCAGCTATAGAGCATACAGCATGGTTGTAATGAGACATGTTGTCGCCACATACATAAAGATAATTCGCCATTTTTTAAGGACTTATTCGTTTTTACATTTGTCACAGCCATATTATAATTATATGGCTGTGACAAATGTATAAGTTATAATTACACTTTCACCCACTTCCCTTGATATAATTGAGTTGAAATTTTACGCACATATCTAGTTCCGTAACTATTGTACAAAATATGGGTGGAAATTATCATCAATTGCGTGGAGTTCCCTTTATAGCGCATACACTAAAAAAAATGCAAAATAATAGATAAAAATTATTTATAAGTAAAACGATCTTATATTGAAAAAAGTCTAACAGAACGGAATAAAATACCATTCTTTCCTTGCCATACTATTACCCAGTGCCTATTAAAAGAAGATAAGGTGAATGGGATGTCTAGAATTACAACCAAGGACGAGCACAGGAGATAAAAAAGAGGGGCTCCCCTACTTCCCCCCTAGAATTCCGTCGAAAAAAGTATATATTATTTTATTATATACTAGCTTAAACCGGCCGCTTCGCCGGGTTTTCAAAAAGTTTTCATTCAAAAATTGATAGTGGGTAGGCTTGATTTTTCGCTACCAAAACGATTTTTTATTGTTTAAGTAATACTACAAATTATTAACCTTAAGATTGTTATATCATCTGATAGGAAATCGAAAACCTAAATTTTGGATTTAATTTTTTTTACAACAAAAACAACTTTTATCCAATTTTTTGGCTTAAACTAAAAATTTTTGAACATTTTTTAAAATAATTTTTAAAAATATTAATACTTTGGTTTAGTAAAAATTTCAACTTATGTTTGAAGGATATTTTAACAAACAACATTTTTCAAAAAAAATTATTGAAATCCATTGCAAACTGACTGAAATATTTGCCTTCAAAGCTAAAAGTGTGAATTTCAAGTCGTTTTTCTCTCATTCTCAGCTTATAATTAATACTAAAAAGATCTGGTACTAAAATTTTTCACAGTTTCCAAACTACATACATGATTTTGGTATCAAATTGAAGGAAATTTAAAAGCGTTTATTGATTTTGTTCTCGTTTAACCGAAGTGCAATTTAATCCATTAGGGCCGAAAGAAAACCATAAAAAACAAACATTTTTAGACTTGAAGCAACATTTTGGTGAAAACTATGTATGCCATTGAGCAGAAATAAGTTATTATTGCATGCTAATTTTACTTTTTTTAAAAAACTGGCACTAAAACTTTTGAAATATTATGCAGTATTTAATGAAAATTCGAGACGCATATGTTTCCATATAGTAACGTTGGTTGTTAATGGGTTAAAATAAAGTATCCTATTGCACTGTCTGCTGACCTATAAATATGTGTACAAAATTTTATAAAAATCTGAGTTGTCGTTTAAACGTGATGAGTGAACATAAAAAGTGGCTACAGATTTATTAATAGTATAGACTAGCAGGAATACCCGGCGTCGCCCGAGAGTGGTGTAGCATTCATGGTGTGTATAATGTATGGAACGTAATACAACCGACAATGCAAAACACTCAATGATTTCACTGTTTATCATATATTTTTATACCCCAACGCGTACTACGTAAGCGGTATATTAACTTTGTCATTCCGTTTGTAACGCCAATAAGGAGGCGTGGCAGGTATAGAAAAGTATATGTTTTTGATCAGCATCACCTCCTGAGTCGATTTCCGTGTAACCGTCTGTCTGTCAGTCTGTTCGTCTGTCGACACGATTACAGCCGTAATTTTAAAGTTATCGCAATGAAATTCAAAATATAAGCTTCTTTTTAAAAAAGGAAGATCAAGTTCCAGAATGCCAAATCGGATGAAAACCACGCCTACCTCCCATACAAAGTGACTTTATTTTAACACTAAATTCTCTTCAAAAACCACAAAAATTAATGAAATGCCTTGAACTTTTGCATATAAGGTTTGATCTTTAATACAAATCATAGCAATGATATTTGGCAAAATCGGATGAAAACCACGCCTACCTCCCATACAAAGTGGCTTTATTGAAAACGTTAAATCGCTTAAAAATCCGAAAAAATTTCAGAAATGTTTTGAAATTTTGCATACAAACTTTGATATTTAACATAAGCCACTCTTTGATATTTGGCAAAATAGGATGAAAACCACACCTTCCTTCAATACAAAGTGACTGACGTCATCAAAATTGAAAAACTTTCGTAAATATATAAAACTGAATGACATCGCGTCTTTATGTACCCAATTTCCGCCCACGTCGTTTATCCAACCCATGCATATATTCTTAGGTTAAATGTGGAGTCTTTATACTAGAAAAGTGGGTGTGGCATTTTACTTTGTACAATTGACAATTTACTCTATCTATGTGGCAGCTAAGGGTAAAATTAAATTAAGCATATGACACAAATATTTTTGCAGATTATACATACAAATTTTATAGACGTCGAAAGGCTTTGGATACCATTCCTTACTAATTTTTCATTATTTCTGTTTATAAAATTTCTAATTTTAGGGCTAAAGCTTCAGTAATTATAAAAAAGAAGCTCTTAATCCAGCTAAATTATCAAATAAAGCTTTTTTTCACTTCTCACTTCGATATCACTTCCAAAAAGTTCCCGTCCCAAACTGCCTATTTTGAAACAGTTTTGAATTGTTTACATCTCCTTATTGAGACAGTTATTTTTTTTCGCAAATCTATTTTTGGGCAGGAAAGGTAAAAACCTATTTTTCCACTTTAAGCTTTTAAGCTGTCATATTCGAATTATGAATTTTAAAACTAATATATAGTTTCCAAAAAATTGTTACGCCCCTTGTATAGTTCGCACACTTTTTGCATGGTGCTTGATACATACCCTACTCACCCTTATGCCAATCATCAATATCATGGTGTAGATATTTACTGAAATATAGTATAAAAATTAAATTGACATGTCACCTTGTCAAATTCCGATCAATTTTGTAGACAATAGGCTACTCATTACACCAAGAATATATGTGGAATTTAATTAAAGTCGAACAAATGGCTTAAAAGGTTTTTTAAGCGGGGATTTTTTTTTAATATTAGAACTACAGCGCTTCGTGGTCTTCAAAATAGAACAGAATAGATAAGTCTTACCGTACTCGAAAACCCTTATACAAAAATTTTCATGCAAATCGGATGAAAGATTTCGAAAACAAAATTTCTTTAACTCGATCGCAGCCCCTCCTACCGGGTCCATTAAAATGCACAGATTTCACAACTCAATGTGGAAAATCAACCATTTCGACTTGCCATTTTATATTTTCAGTTTAAGTGCCTTTTAACACGTTTTAAATTAGTGCTTGTCATTAAATTTTTTTTTTTAACCTAACTACAACCTAAAATTTATTTTTTTTTTATTATAGTGACACTTCGTGTAGGTTTTTTTCGTTTGGCAGCTTTGTTCGAGCATCGATTGGCAGCTTTTGATGTGCACGCGTTGCCAAACGCACTAAAATACAATTTAACATGTCCAGAGTACTCGGCCTTCATGAAAATCCTTATAAACATATGCTTTAGGAGTTTTTCATTTTTTATACCCCAACGCGTACTGCGTAAGGGGTATATTAACTTTGTCATTACGTTTGTTACGCCAAGAAGGAGGCGTGTCAGGTATAGGAAAATATATATACACTCAGTCCTGTTTTTACACGACCTTTTTTACACGAATTTGATTTAACACAAATTAAAAATAAATCTGTATTTTGTTTTTACACGCTTTATTTTGATTTAACACGATTGACCCAAATTCTGAAAATAACAATTTTAGTACTAATAGTTTTCACCGCTATAAAATTTTTAATTTTTATTATACTCCCGTGTTGCCGCGTGTACACATGCATGTCAACAGTCGTCCCTATTGTATTTTATGTGTACTATATTGTTTTTTTGCATTCTTTTCTAAGTTTCTGAAATTGTTTTTTTTTTTGCATTCTTTTTTAAGTTTATGAAATTGTTTTTTTTTTGCATTCTTTTATAAGTTTATGAAATAAAAATATACGCAAATATTAGCTATAACGCTCCAATATGAGTTTAAAATTGGTTTATTGTATTATTTCTACAGATTTGTTAAATTTGGAACCAATCTTCTACTTTCCCATAAGTGCAATGCATTTTTTGACACGATTTTTTTTTGCACGAAATCTTTGGGGACGTATCTACCGTGTAAAAACAGAACTGAGTGTATTTTTGATCAGCATCGCCTCCTGAGTCGATTTCCGTGTGTCCGTCTGTCTGTCCGTCTGTCGACACGATTACAGCCGCAATTTTAAAGCTATCGCGATGAAATTCAAAATATAAGTTTATTTTTAAAAGGGAAAGATCAAGTTCGAAAATGGGCCAAATCGGATGAAAGCCACGCCTACCTGCCATACAAAGTGACTTTATATTAACCGTAAAATGTCTTTAAAATCCACAAAAATGCAAGAAATGCTTGAAATTTGGCACGTAAGCTTTGCTCTTTAATCTTGGCTATGAAATTTGGAAAAATTGGATGAAAACCACGCCTACCTCCCATACAAAGTTAATTTATTTTAGACGTAAAATCTCTTAAAAAACTGCAAAAATTAAAGAAATGTTTTAAAATTTTGCACATAAGCTTTGATATTTAATATAAACCATGTCTATGATATATGGCAAAATTGGATGAAAACCACGCCCACTTCCCATACAAAGCGGCTTTATTTTAAACGTAAAACTCTTAAAAATCCACAAAAATTAAGAAAATGTCTTGAAATTTTGCACAAAAGTTTGGATATATAATAAAGACCATCAGTTTGATATTTGGCAAAATCCAATGAAAACCACTCCTACCTGCCATACAAATTGGCTTTATTTTAATTTAAACGTAAATTCTCTTAAAAATCTGCAAAAATTAAAGAAATGTTTTAAATTTTGCACATAAGCTTTAATATTTAATATAAACCATCCGTATGATATATGACAAAATCGTATGAAAACCACGCCCACTTCCCATACAAAGTGGCTGTATTTTAAACGTAAAATCTCTTAAAAATCCACAACAATTAAAGAAATGTTTTGAAATTTTGCACATAAGCTTTGATATATAATATTAACTGTCTCTATGATATTTGGCAAAATCGGATCAAAACCACGCCTACCTCCCATACAAAGTGACGTCATCAAAATAGGAAACTTTCGTTAGCATAAAAAACTGAATGTCATCGTGTATGTCGTGGATAAAGACTTCGAATATACTGCAATATGGCAGCGGGGGGAGGGGGGGCGGGGTATTTTAGCTTCGGTACCCTACCGAAGCTCCATCCTTACTAGTTTTTTTTCAAGATTAGTACTACAGCGCACAGTGTAACGGGTGGCCAAAAATAGAAAGAGTTGTCCTAGAATCATAAAATTTTGTGAAAATAAGTTTTTACGATAAGAGAATTATTATCACAAAATTTCGTTCAAATTTAATGAATGACAAGGCCACCTCCCATATAACCGAAATCGGTAATCTGGAATAGTTCCCCAAAAAATAATCCTCCACATAGTTAGTTTATAGCTATAAATAGGTAGTGTAAAAATGAACCAAATCGGTAGGCCAGCACGCCCAACTCTCATACAGGGTTGTCAATATTCGAAGCGCCCATCTGGCAATACTGTAACTTTCCGCAGTGATGCCCAATCGACTAATGACATACCGCGTTTGAAGCGTCATTCCAAGCAAATGCTTACAATGGAACAGTACACGCCACGCGAACGCTCTAAAATTGTTGAAATTTACATTCAACAAAACAAGTCAATAATGAAAACTCAACGTGCTTTCAAAAAAATAAATAAAGTGAAAAGTGCGCCTTCCAAGAAAACAATTTATCGTTTGTATGAAAGATTTACAACTGGTAATACTCTTGGTAACCCAAAGAGGCCAAATAAAAAGCGACCAAGGCGATCGGCCGTTCTTTTTCGAAGATGATAATGGCCACAGAGTTACTGTCAATCAGGAGCGTTATCGCGATATGATTAACTATTTTTTCATGCCAATCGTTCGTTGAAAGCGTATCAGGCACTACTGGCTTCAACAAGACGGCGCGCCACCACACACAAGCTGCACTACAATCGATTTAATCGATTTATAATCGATTTTTAATAAAATGGGCGCTTCGAATATGGGCAACCCTGTATAACTCAAATCGGTAATCTGGAATAGTTCGCTTAAAAATTATCTTAGATTAATAAAATTGGTAAACATAGTTTTTAATTATATAAAGTCAACTTGAAAATTAACCGAATCCGCCGATTAACACGTCCACCACCCATATAAGCGAAATCGGTATTATGGTATATTTACCCAAAAAATTAGCCCAGAACACTAAAATTTTGCTACACACAGTTTCTTTGCAGCTATAAATAGTTTGTGTAAAAATGAACCAAATCGGCCTACTAGTACGCCCACCTTCCATATAACCGAAATCGATATCTTGTATATTTACCCAAAAAATTATCCTAGATCAATAAAATTTGGTAAACATAGTTCGTTTTTTGTATGATGTTGAAGTCTTTCTTTAAATTTTAAAGTTAGACCTATTTAAAAAATAAGGCTGTTTTAATAAAAAAAAAATTATTTTACAATTTTTTTTTATCCGCATACCTGCTAAGTAAATACAATTTTATTACAAATTCAAATTCAAATAAAATTTAAATATTACTACGAGTATTATTGATATAACACATAATAAAAACTAATCACTGAATGAGCTATCATCACTCCTCCTCACTGGTCCATCATTGGCCTCCTCTATTTCTCTCTCTTTTGGCAATATATATTTTTCTATTTCACTGCCATGCCATTTTTGACTTGATTTTTCTGGTCTATTTTTTTACAAATTTTTACACTTAGAGGTTAATAAAGCGGGTGATGATTTCTCGTGCTGAGACGAGAAAAACTTGTATGGGTGTGGCAGTCGCAAATGCCCCTTTAGGGTGGTAGGAGGGAGTAACGAGTAAGAAATAGGTGTCATTACGTCTTAATTAATAACTAACTAAATTTGAAAAATTTTACTAATTAATTTATTTTTGCTTTAAAGTTTGTAAAATTTTATTTTATTTTTCCATACAAAATTGCTCATTTTCGCTGAAACATGCCCCAGAAAAGTGGGCGTAAAGTCGTTATAATTGAGTTTCGGCAAACCAAATTTTGGGAACGTGTTAGGGAAGTGTTGATATTAGGGAAGTGTTGATATTAACATTTAAAAAATAAACAAAAATACTTTTTTTGTAGTTTTCGTTTTGAACTTTGTGAAGAAGTTGTTATTTTTCCATATAAAATTGCTCATTTTCGGCGAGACATGCTCCAGAAAAGTGGTCGTATAGTCGTTATGACTGAATTTCGGCAAACCAAATTTTGGGATCGTGTTGAGGAAGTGTTGGTATTAGACATATTAAAATTTAAGAAAAAAATTTTTTTGTTCTTTTTTTTATTACATCTCAAAATTTTCGTTTTTCAGATTTCTAAGGCTTGTCCTTAGTTTAACACAATTTTTTTATGTTTGATTTTAATTAAATATGTTTTACTTAGACTAACAGCCCTATTCTACCAGCTTCACAAAGCTCACCACATTAACAAAATAGTTAATATTAACAAGTTGTTAATGCTCCGTATTCTTGTGAAAATTTAAAAGCTCTTTTCTTTACAATTTTGTTAATTGCAGAAAGTATCTTAACAACGACAACATAGTCTCAACATTTATGTGTTTAGCTAGAGGATTGTTGTGCAAATAATAAAAATAATATAAATTATAATATAATATTGAATTAAAATTAATAAGGCTGTGAAAAATGAAAGAATTTTAACGTCACTTATGTTGTGATAATGAAGAAGACCAACGAAAGGAAAAAATTTAATGACGGCGCTATTTAAAACGTCTTTGAAATTCATTCATTCTATCGTTTTATATATTTTTTTATTTCTATCCAACTCTAAATACAATTAAATACCGAAATGAAAAACCCAAATATAATATAATATATAATCCAGCCAAAAGTTAAGGGTGCTGCCGACATAAATTGTATATAAAATAGGAGCTGCTCCTGCGTGGCTCACTCAAACTTTGTTTGGCTATTAAAAAAAAGTAAATTTTTGTTTTAAATAAATACGAACATTTACATTACATAACAATAATATTAACAAGAGCTCCTTAACAATTCCTTGTTAAGTTAACAAGCAGAATAGAGCTGTTATTATATATACACAAGTTAATTTTTTGCAAATTTTTTATGCTAAAATCTACGTCTTATTAAAAAATATACAAAGTGAAGTGTCAAGTTAACTTTCAATTTGCAAGTGGCATGTCTGTAAAAAAAAAAAAAATATCGTAAAAAACTTTTACATTCAGAATATTAATTCACCAAACCATGAATCTGCATATTTATAATTACAAACTTATTTTCGTAAGCTATTTTTGGCCGCACTCGTTACACTGTGCAGCGCCCTCTGATGTTCAAGGTTGAGTGAAAAAAGTAGCGCTATTATATTCGCCTTACTCGAAAACCACAAGAAACAAATTGTTATGCTAATCGGATGAGCGGTTGAGGCATCTTAAGCGTATTTTAACACTGTTTGTACTACAGCGCCACCTGGTGTTCAAGATAGAGCAAACTGTATAGCTTCTAAACATTACCGTATGCTAAAACCACTATATTCAATAATAGGCCAGATATTGGCCAAGATATGACGTTTGAGAAGCTTGATTTTGTAGTGGAGATGCCACGCCTCATTATCTTTTATACATGTATATATTACAGAAAGTCTCGCTAAAATGCGTATTACTCATGAATACACATACACATACAAAGACCTAATGTACATTTAAACCTTGGTATTGACGTCACCTTTCATGAGAAATTCGGCCAAAAACAAAATCGGCTAATGCATTACAGGGAACATCAATTACTTACACAAAATGCAGCTCATTTTTATATACTAGTATCGCCTGTGGCCGAAATTCGGCCATATCAAAATCGGTTTTTCTTTGTTTTTTTTTTTTGCTGGATGCATCAACCCATAGCCTGAACAGAAGTATTGAACAAAATAAACAATTATAAATGTCTTTGCATGTATTATATGAAGCGAGCAGCAGTTTAACAGTTTTTTTGACGCTGACGCGGTGTCAAATTTATTTTGTTGAAAGAGAAATTAAGAGAAAGCACCAACAACAATAATAATGCACAGCTTTTGTGTAAGGTATATCTTTAATATATCTTGCTCTTGTGTCTGCGACTCTCTCGCATTCTATTCTTGCTCGCATCATGCTACATCAACTATGTGCAATAGAGCTGTGCCGCTTTGTATTTTGTTGTTGGTTTCTCATTGTCCCATTGGTAAAAAAGGCTTTTTATATTTTCTTAGTTTTACCTATCTTAATGACAATATATTCAAATAAAAATTAAATTGTGCACATCTACTTAAAAATACCTTTCCATTGATAAAAGTTTTATGTGAATGTATGTAGAAGTTAACACAGGTAAAAAAGGGATCACAAACTGTTTTGTTTGCGTATTAATATATAGATATATGGTAGTTAGTATAGTTAGAACTTTTTTTCTGGAAAATTCTGTATATTTCGAGCTCCGCCTTCCTTGCTATTGTACAAGCTTTTATGTCCATATGTTCTTTCAAGTTTTGATTTAATCTTACGGCACTATCTGCTATTCGTGCAAAAAAGCATGAAAGCCTCTTACGCCCTTTTTGCACCCAATTCATCAATTCATGACTCCTTGAATTAAACGACACTTTTCAAAAATTTATTTATGCTTTACTTTCTTAATACCGTTTAATTATATTTCTCAAAATGTTTTTTTTTTTGTATCAGAAATGTTTTTATATTTTTGCTCTTTACTTCAATTAAATTAATTGTATTTTTGTCAAATTGAAATGAATTTGAGTTGTAGGCGAAAAATTCTAACTGCAGCATTAAAATGAATGAACATGCTGGATATTTTTTTATTGTAGCTGTTGTCAGTGCCTGTAAGACTTGTCGGACACGTTTGGCAGTCATAAATAAAGTGATTATAAGAAAAATGATGTAACTTCAGCTTAGTGAAATTAGTTGTGCATATCTACTTTTGTTATTGTTGTTCTTGTTGTTGTTGTTGCTGAAACTATACTAAGCAGCGTTGTTGTTGTTGTATGGCTGAAGTCATGTGCATGTGCAAATAGCAGCAATAAAAATGTAATTGTCATTCAGAATTCTCAACGAGCCGTTAGTCAACAAGCGCTTATTAAGCTTTTCTTTTTTAGACTAAAAATAAATATTTGATTCTTGATAAAACTGTCGAGAGTATTCACTAAGTATTCCATGCCTTCATTTCTTTTATAATAAAAAAAAAATAAAATAATAATTATTCTTACCTACATGTGTTTCTTGTAACTTATTAAAGTGCATCTTTTTTGCTACTACTTTCCGACAATGCCAACCCATGCGCAGAGCGTTGCGGCAGTGCCCTCTGTGGTAAAATAGCTGCATTAGTTTGTAAAAGCTTTGGCTAGAGCTTTGAACTTAAAAGATTGAAAGAGTGTAGTAGTTGGTAAGAAACAGCTGCAACATATAAAAATGTAAATAAACAAAATCTTGGCGCGTATACAAAACACAACAACCACCATTCACCCCCGCCCACCTATCGCATTTATAATCAAACTCACAGAAATTTATCACGCTTCTCACTCAATCGCATAGTATTTCACTTGCTCATGAACGAGAAACTCTTCAGTTTCGATTGTAGCCATTTTTAATGTAGTTATGTTTAAATATCTTACAAATGTGGTTAAGGAAAAAGTCATTGATTAAATATTTATGTATGTGACGGTGTTGTGTTTGTGATGAAACCACGTGCTGACGTGATTTTTTTTTATTTTTGTAATTGGTACTTAATACTTAAACTATATTGTGTTAAGGGGTTAGGTCACTCTAGACGGAGGAAAACTATGCTTTATTTGAATTTGGAATATTTTTTTTTTATCAGATATAATACGGAATAAATCGAGATACCAAAGAAGGGTGCTTATTATGCATATCAGTGGCTGTGTGCAATCATTTTTTTTTTAAGCTTTAATTTCAAAGTTGTGGCTTTGCGGCGTTTTTGCCATGACGCACAGTGGATCTTTTGCCCAATCTGGTGTCAGGAAAGTCAAAAAATTCATCGTTTCAGAAGTAAAAAAAAATTATCACTAATAGATGAGAAATGTCCAAAGATTATAACAGTATCAACATTTTAATTTTGCGTGAAAAATTGACTGAGTTATGAGCCATTGAACATTAAGCATCATGGTACGTCAGTTTCAAATGCAGTACGTGACATAATTGTATGGTTTGTGTGAAGAATTAAAAAAAAAAACTAAAAAAGCTCTACTAGTGTGGTTTACTGTTTCTAAATCTCGAAAGTATGTGATTCTTAAAACAAAGAAAATTACTTTTTTTTAAACTCTGTTATAGAAAAAATCTTTTTTGGAAGATATATATATATTTGGCCAGAAATCGTAACTATATGCTAACATGAGGTAAGGTTTTAGATATGAGTTTCACGGAGTTTATCCATACCACTGTATTTTTTATCAAATTCGATAAGTACTTTTGAGGATTTAAAAAAAAAATCCTGCTACTTTTTGCTACTCTTTGAGAAATTTGAATTTTAAAATGGCCCTATTTGAACATAGTAGGCGTGCGTTTTTAAATGCCGTTAGGCATGAATTTCAATTGATCGGCATCAGATTTTTTGTAAACACTCGTTTAGTTGTATTTTGAAAAGTGAGGTGGCAAGTTTAATTTAAAAAGGATATTTACAAGCAAGATAACGCTTTTAATGATGATTTTTAAAAGGGAATTGTACGATGTTTGGTTTAATGAAAACTCCGTCAAAAATAAAAAATGTGCGGTTTTTAATTATTTTTTTTTGAAATACGGAATTAATAATCAAGAAGACAAGGAAAATATTCAAAATATAAACCAAACTTTAAAAACTTTAAAAAAACAGAGTTGCGACTTTCCTGACACCAGATTGGTCAAAAGATCCACTGTGTGACGTCTCCGTTTTTTCAGGGTCCACGACCAGACAAACAGCTCCTGTATTTTTTTAATTATAAAAAGCTTATAAATTTTTTTTCGATTATATATAACAGAGTACGCCAGTAATCGAAATTCGACCTTTTTGCCATAACACCCCCGAGCGACGCCGGGTACTCCAGGTAGCATTTTTCTTTATACTACCTACTCTGATTCATTTTAAAAAAGAAATCCTCAAAATCGGTTGATAAACACTTCTAGATACTAAGTGATACTTTTTTTTTTACTTTTCAATATTAAAAAGTCGGCTTTGATATGCTTTTGAAACGGATACGAAATCTTGAATTCGCCATCACCGACTGGTTTCGAATTCGAAGCAAATTCGCAAAAATGAAAAATAGCTAACCGAGAAAAAATTTTCGGGTTAATTTTTTTATACAAAAGTTTTCAAAAAATTATGCGATATAAAAAAACAAAACGCAAAATACGAGTAATGTTAATAAAACATATCGCCCATTTCACATTGAAGTGTAATATCAGTTGCACTGAGCATCTCCGATTTGTTTAGAAAAACAAACGCGGAGTTTGAGATTTAAGGAATTTTTTCACGGTTCCAGAGTCATGGGAATGACATAAAATATGGTATATTTTTAGACAACGTAGCTCCGTCAATTTAAATGTGATTTTCTTAAATAGGGTATTATAGGCAAGGTTGTTTCATCTTTTTTATGGTAAAAATATAATTCCAGTAAGTTGACCCATTCCTTATTTTAAAGTTGATTTAGTGACTTCAAATTAGTAAGTTGGCTGCAAATATGGGCGAAATTTTCCTTAATGTTCACATATTGTATATATATAAATATATTTTTTTTTTGTTATATATATTTACTTTATGAAATACCCGATAAAAACTGAAAAAAATTTCATTCAGAAAAGCTCTGGTAGAGGGCCAAAAATTTTATTCATTTCAAAAATGGGAAACGTTTTTAAAATCAACACAAAAAAACGCAACTTTTGATACCTATTGCGTATTATCTATTGCAAAAAATTTAATAAAATCAAATATTTTTTCATGGGCTTCACATCAATTAAAAATCGAAAAATTTCTGTAATTTATTACATCCCTTTATCTATTTTGGGTTTTCTGTTGAATGGTATTTTTTACAACAGTACACGGAAAAGGAGCCTGTGACGGCATAGGAGAAACTCTAAAACGAATGACGAGACGATTTAGTTTGCAAAGCTGCACCAGAAATGAAATCCTTACAGCAACGCAGCTTTATATATGCCGTGCCCCGAATTTGAAAAACTACAAACTCTTTTTTATTGTTCAACTGCAGAATATGATGCAACAGCTTAAATTTTAAACACGAGACATGTGAATTGTCAGACGATCAAACAAACCCGGTCAATACATTCAATGTCTCCGATAAATGAAAAAGGGTTCGAAACAAAAAATTTTTCGAACGACTCGGATTCGACTCTAGTAAAGTTATGATTTATTTACAAGACTTTGTATTATTTGCACAATGCCACACTTACGACTGTACAAATGTATAATCAATGGAATAAGCTTTGAGTATTCTTTTAGCATAGAATATAGTATATTAAATTATTGTCGTTTTTTGACGTAGAATTACGTCATTCTCGGAGGTTAGGGTGGGTGGTTGATTGCAATCAGAAATCGTTTTTATATCACACTTTGAGCCTTTGATGTGCTTAAAGAACTGATATTACAAGGTTGATGTAAGCCCTTGTTGGTCTGGTTGATTCTCACTGGGAAGATCAAAATTCATGTTTGAACTCTCGTACTTATATCGTTGTTGAACGTGCAATACCGCGTATCCGACACTTGCGAGGCAAGAAAAATGCTACAGGAGTGCAGAAAAACTGCTCTCTTTTAAACTATTGAATGGATTTTCAACTAAACTAACAGCATTTATTGAAATAAGATACTTGCTTTTTTCTGAAATCATCATTTAATGCAAAATTCGCCCTTCATTAATTAAATTAAATTGAATTAAAATCCAAATTTCAATTTTGGCCTTTTTGCAATATACGCGGTTTTGCAAATGGCTGATACGCGGTATTGCACACCCAACTACGATATAAATTTTACACAATTACATGAAATATAAAGTCATCATTTGATGTTTCTGTTTGATGGTTCTTGTATATGCTACAATCTTTGTACCTACTGAGTGTTGGTTGTTGTTTAACGCAAGAGGGCAGTCGTCAAGTTAATGAACACAAACTTTGAAACTTGACGAAAGAATTGCCGCATTGGTTCTTGTATATGATACAATCTAAGTATGAAGTGTTGCTGTTTAACGCAAGAGGGCATTGCCAGTTAACTGAAAAAAAAGTAACTGAAATCGTCAAGTTAAAGAACACAAACTTTGAAACTTAACAAAATAATTGAAACGGTATGTCATTGCTTTTTTTTTGGAAAAGCTTTGTCATTGTTTTATTTATCATTCTTGCTTAATATTTTTGTCGTTTCTTATTGTTTTTGTTAATCTTCAGCAAGGTTAATAGAATAAATAATACATAAATATGTAATACAAAAATTTGTATTACTTACCAAATAAGGATACTTGTAAGTAGTTCTAGCCCAACTTACCAATTTATTATACCGCAACTCATTATGGTCTCACTTACAACATGAGCATGAGCATGAGTATGAGATGTAAGCTAAGGTTGTTATTTCCAATGACATCTGTATGCTAAAAGTAATGACCTTTTTATAAGGGCTTGCAATCCATAGCAGAACTACTTCCTATTATTGCATTATCAATACATAGTTACTTCAGTAATGATTATTTTCTCTATTGGGTATTTTTTTTGCTAAAATTTAAATTTTCAATTTAATTTATAATATATTTTAGTTCTTTAATGCAGGAAAAATAAGAATTTCATATAATTCCGAAATATTTATTTCCATTTATTAAAAACTAGCAGGACCCAGTGGTCCGCGGCTTCGCTACGGACGTTTTCTTTTATCAATAAATATATTTGACCGCCATTTGGACCCATATCACCTACATACCAAGTGTCACTATGAAAACATATAGAATTCTGGAGTTATAATGATTTCGTGAAAGTGGGCGTACATATAGTCAGACCACACCCATTTTTAGTGCAGTTACCAACAAACTAAGTTACCTAATTTTAGTTTAATACGACAAAAACCATCTGAAATAAATACTTTTAATTTATTTATTTGCGGTAAAAGTAGGTGTGGCAAATATAAAATAGCCTTTCAAGATTTAACTGAAATAACAAATCGTTTGGTACCTATATCGTTTAAATCGGTTCAGTGTTTCTCGCGTGATTATGGAACATCCGTGCATTGGTACAACGCTTTTATATAATAATATAGATAGAAGATAGATGGACGGTAATAGTATGCGTGGCAACATTATATATATATAACCGGCATTTGGACCCATAGCACCTGCATACCAAGTTTAACTGTGAAAATGTGAATAATTAAGGATTTATGATATCATACAAGTGGGCATATATAGAAATCGATCACGCCCATTTTAAGTAAAGTTACCGACAATAAGCATACAAACAAAATAACCAAATTTTAGTCTAATACGACCGAAACCGTCTGAAATATATAATTTTTATTGGTTTGTGGGGCGGTTAAAGTAGGCGTGGCAAATCTAACATAACCTATCACGATTTCGCTAAAATAACAAATCGGTTGGTATCTATATTCTCTAAATCGGTTCAGCGGTTCTCGCGTGATTGTGGATCATCCGTTTAGTGTCACAACGATTTTATATAATAGTATAAATAAGATATAGAATCACATTTATTTTTAACCAACATAAAAATGAACAAGAACAACAAATCCATCACCAAATATATCCAACAAAAAATTCTACGCTCACTTTTACGATACTATCGAAACTGTGTCTTTTTTTTTTTATTGACACTTTTGAATTGCTGAAGATTTTGCAGCTGAATAAGATGGTCTGGTCCGTTTTACCCAATTTTCAATGTCATTATCTAGTTATTTGCGTACGAATATAGTCTTATATTATAGTCTTATTTTGCAGTGCAGCCAAAAGTTAAACATGCAAAATTTTCGCGAGACTTGGTACTATCAGAAAAAATTTTTTTCAAATTTGCAAAAAAAAAAATTGTGCGTTTTAAATAATCGTTTGAAAAAAAAAATATTTTTATTTATATAGAAATATTTAATTTTTTGTTTTTTTTTAATAACTCCGTAAAGAGTGTATTATAACACGTATATCTAAAAATTTTCATAATTCTATCTCGGTAGAGTCTCGAAATATGCAGAAATAACGAAATGCGTACCTTTTTTTATTTGTGCCGTCAAAAGTACAAAACTCCTCGAAGTGAGTTAAGATTCAAGATTTATATTTGTTTTTTGTTCCTCCATCAACCCTGAAAAATTGAAAAAAAAAACCAGAGACCTCAAGTCCAGATCGTGGCCGCTTTGGCTTGGAATACCCCATATATACATGTATGCATATTTACAAGATTTTTAAGAAATAATAATAATTTTCTAAAAGGCAGGTCCAAAATGTGTTGTATCTTAAGTCGCCCGACTTCATCACTGTCATCAAGTAGACAAATGGCTACAGGACCATATAATCTGAGCTCGTCCTTAACCATCGGAATGTTTAGATACTTATGAATTGCTTCATTTGTTATAAACAATGGTGTGCTGACTATTTGTCTAAGTGTTTTACATTGGTATCATTGAAGTATTATAATGTTGGAATTGCTTGCTGTTCCCCAAATTTGAACCCCATAAGTTCATATAGGCTTAAGGATTGATTTGTAAATTCTAAGTTTACTTTTTATTGTAAGCTCAGATTTTGGTCCAAGTAGCCGGTAAGGCTTTTTATTTTTGTAATTAAGCAATTGTCTTTTGGCCTGTACATGATTTCCATGTGAGCCGCTTGTCCAGATGTAAGCTTTTTTGGAATTGTTTATTCGTATATTTTAATAGGGGGAAATTTTCTCTTAGCTGAAATTTGGACTTAATGGTAAAATAATTGGCTTTATTGATAAAATCGCTATCAACTTTAGTAGAATTCAATTCAATTTAATTTACTTCAGTAGTAATTAGTACAATAAGAATAGTATTTCTTAGGAATTAATAGAAACTGTGAAATTTCTCTGTACACTAAAATAAAATACATTTCCATTAAATTAGTTTTGTGCTACATTTATTTGTTATTGTAATGATTCTCGCTGTTGTTGTTTTTGTGGTTATTTTATTACACTTCTCTTCAAATTTGCCACTTATAATAACTCATTCTGCTGCATAGCTAGTTCTGTTTGTTCGGCTTGTTTCAGTGTCGTTTTGTATATGAAAAACTGTCGTTTTGTTTTTTGTTTTGTTGTTGTTGTTTGGGCTTATACTATATTCATTGCTTTTGTTGTTGTTGAGAGTAAAGCTTACTCGTCTCACACTTTCTGAATTCAGTCTCACCACACGTCAGCACGTGGTCCAAACACGTGATGTAGCGGCAGCAGTAGCAAAAGCGTCAACAAAGCTAACGACGATGACGCTGACGCTGATGGCGACAACGTTGTGTGTTGACTGTGACGTTGACGCAGGCATAGATGTTCGTCGATGTATGGATGTGGATGTTACGTTGAAGCACTGAGGGTGCTTCAATTCAAATGTGAAAGTGAGTGTGTGTGTGCGTGTATATTTGTAAACGTATTTATGGTGATGGGTGTCTTTAAGCAGGATTGCCAAATCAAAGTGACAAAAACTGGCCGAAAATTTGCTAAAAAAGGTCTAAAAACGACAAAAAAATTTTTTCCCCGTTCACCATTTCACTTCAATAGTAGCTGATTTATTTCCCAACAAAACAGGACAAAACCAAATTTTTTATAGAAAGATTGGGATATATAAAAATTTGACAGGACAATTAAAAAAAAAGTTAATGTAGTAAACTTCAACATGCCTGTGAGTGGTAAGAGACTTTGATATATCTTCGAAGAAAGAGCTTACACCAAATAAGCGTGAATCTGAAAATTCGAAGAACTTTAGCTGCTTTTCGTATCATTTGTGTGTACAATGTAATTCAGAATAATTTTCTCTAACATTGACGGAAAACAAATAGACATGAACGGCTAGGTGTATCATCGCTATCATATAAAGGCTACTGATGAGTTGGTGTAGCGGCCAACGAAACAGCTGTCTAGTCTGCTGTATGATTGCCACTCTATACAAAATGTATTGTTGTTGTTGTTGGTTGTTTTCTTCAGAAAGCAACATAGACCTTGAGCTCAAAAATATAACTCTTAATTAATAATTGAAAAATCATTAGAGTTATAAACATAACTCAAAAACTTATGAAAATAGGTCGAATAAATCTACAACTTAAAAGTTAGTGTTGTTAAAAATAAATTGTTTACTAAATAAAGAATATTTGGCATAGATAAACGAATATTAAATCCAAGTTGACTACGTTTATCACCTGATATATTAAAAACAAAAACACTTATGATTTAACGCATTAGATAAAATGTGTTATTTTTAATATTTTTTTGAATATGTACAATACTTTATAATTGATTATGTTCAACGCTCCATAACCTTAAAGGCCTTTAAAGGAGCTTACTACTCTGGCTTATATTCAATAAAATATTAGCATAAATGAGATAAATTTAATAAGTTAAATAAATTTCTATGAATTATTATCTAATTATATTGTAAATATTGTTTCAGTCTACATTTTAACAAGCTAAATCGTAGTTCAGTAAAAAATCGCGTATATTTACTACGCGAATATATAAAAAATTTTTGAAAAATTTGACTTTTTCATTCACTTTTTTTATATTTTTTCGTACAAACCGTACGTAACATCGTCCGTTGACAGCGGACAGGCGGCGAAATTTTTTTCGCTAGGTAGTACGCTGTTGAAGGCAAAAATTTGTTCAGTGCAGCCAAGTTCACAACCATGTGTGGAGAGTTAAAATGGAGAGTGGCTGGCATTATATGCCCGTATATGCAATTGGCGTGGAAATTAGACATTCAACAATAAAAAAATGAGCAGTAAGTATGTTTTGTGTATGTATGTGATTTATTTTATGTTATTTTAAATTTTTGAATTTAAAAGTTAATATATTAAAAAGAAAAAATTAATAAGCTATCAAATCTATGTAACTGCAATAAAGGTTTGCTGCTCTCGTGTGTCCAACGTTTTTTCTTTAGTTGTTTTCTTCTATTAATGCTTCTAATAATAACTCCAAAATGGTTGAATATAATTATCAAAATGATTACATTTAAATAAAATTTAATGCCTCAGAAATGGCTAAGTCTAGCGGGAATATTACTAAATTGGCAACACTGTTAATAATCTGAATTAGGGTGCTTTTACAGTTGTTCTCTCTCTCTCTCTCTCTCTCTCTCTTTCTCTCACACTCATACCTTCTCAGAATTCTAATCGTTCAAATAGTGGTGAATGCTTGCTTTCAGATTTGTTGTTGTGTTGCAAGTTTTCCTGTTCTTGTTGTTGTTCTTAAATTAACGCTTTTACTTGGCTGCCATGATAACACAAACAAACTACGGCAGTTTCCGTTGCATATAAACGCTGTTGCTTCAATATTTATACATAAGTTTCAAAGTCGTTGCATGTGACTGCGACACAAATTAAGACGCTGCGATTGGCAACCAATGCTGCTGCTGCTGGGATAGCTTAGCAGTTATTCTTTTTTTTATATTTCATTTCTTAACCCATTCCATTCTCAACAATGGTTGCAGTCATATCAATCCAATAGAATAGAATTGAGCATATTGTTAATTTGCACATGACCGACTCAGAGTGCGCACAGCTCTTGAAGACCTTTTCGACAACACTTTAGCCACCCCTTAACCACCCATTAATACAATCAGTGTGTGTGCCTACCCAACACAGCGACTCATGTAAAAGCAACGTGCGTGCGTGCGTATTTGTGTGCTTGAGTGGTGATGGAATTTAGCAAAATTAAGTGTAGCAACTTGTTGCTGTGACTATTGTAATTGTGTGGGCTGCACTTGAAGGACATTTTTTACTTGATTCGTTTATTAGTTGTATGCACATTTTTCTGACACGAAGGAATTCGGGACCACAGGTGGTCTTCCCTGAAGGATATCGTTGATGAAGGCATTTCATATGTTTCAGTTGCTTACGATTTAAATATTCCACAATATTTATATTTTTATCAATATTCTGATCATATTTGTCAGTTCAGTAAATAACTTAGGTTAAAAAAAAAATCATGCATAAAAAAGTGTGTTTTAAAATCATCAAGGGTTTCCTGTTCAGTCCATGTAATCGTACTTGTTTTTTATTCGAAAATTCATACACAGAATACAAAAATGTATTCGAAAAGAAAAAACAAGTCTAATCACAGTAACCGATATTATGTAGATTTTTCGACCATCTTTTGACCATTGCAGGTATTGGAACACCTTATATAAATGAGGATTGTGATTACTCTTTGAACGATGAAACATTTCAGTATTCATCAAAATAGTGATACAAACAATTTTTTACAAAAGAACAAAAAATTAAGACAGCAGAATATTAAATATGCTCCAACCTGGTTATAACAATTTATGATATACTACTATCCCCTTTATGGGTAAATTTGGGAGAAATATGAACTGTAATCGGCAGTTTCCTATCGGTGGCAGATTGGGCTTAGATGTTTACAGAAGAAACGTTGAACTGTACAAAATAATTGTATCATCTCATATATTTGACCCCTCTATGGGTAAAATCAAGATAGATTAGTTTTTTATTCGAAAATTTTATAGTTTATTCAAAAAAAGGTTTTGATATATTCGGAAAAAAATTTATTGAAAAGGTAGAAAATGCACCTACGAGTTGAGACTTCAATATTTACAATGCAGATGATAAAAATTTCCTACCACTAATCGAATTTTTGAATAAAGCATTAGGTTCGACTTAATCCAATGATCGAAAACTCAGTATTAATTATATAAAATTTTGTTATATTAACTCTTTAACGCCCAAATGTTCTGATTTTTACCTTGGCTTTCGTACCTCTTGTAACATGATGAAAAATATTTAATACAATTTGATAAAGCCTCATACTTTGTTATTTCAATATCGCTCTTTCGAATGGGGTGCATAAAATTTCAAACAAAATTGCAATTTACCACTCATTTTGCAGAAATATCCCAAAAAATGCAAAATTTATTTTTTTTTTTCTTATCGCGATTTGCTCTATGATACCGGATCTTGAGTGCATTGCAATGCAGGTATAACATGTTACCGATAGTTCGACTTCAAAGATGTGCAATAAGAATTTTTTTTTATCCCTAAAATTGAAAAAAATGGCTCCCGAAAGCCATTTTTTTTTTTTGATTTTTCATTGTTTCTCAATTTTTCGAGTAATGATAAAAAATTAACACTTAAATCATTTTTTATGTTTTTTGTTAAAAAAAGTTTAAACAAAAAAATGATTTCTTATACCGTTCACCACCTCGTGGTGGAAATCGAACAACTTTGAAGGCTCAAAGGCAAAAAACGGGCTTAAAATAAAAGCAAACAATAAAAAAAAAAAACGAAATGGCCATCTCAGCCCTTGAAAGGAGTTTGACCGAGCTCAATTGTGTTGTGTGTGTTGTGAAATGTTTGCACACAAATGATCGAGAACTGGACCTACATGTCTTACGCCGACTCCGAACGGCTTATGTTCTCAAGAAGCTTTTCATGGCAGTTTTTACTCTTTGAGGCTTGCCATTGTCTGCAGAGAGGTGACGGCCGAAAAGAAAAATTAATTCAATTGATAAAACTTGCTGTGTCAGATGGGGGATTCGAACCTCGGTTCTCTGGCGTAAGAGTCACACACTCTACCCACTACGCCATGGCCGCCGAGCACACAATAAACGTTAACAAAAATTGAAAAAATAAGCTAGATCGAATGTGCTAGCTTAACAATAAAACTAAGCCTTAATCTTATCTGTTAGCCATATATTTCTAAATTAAGTCTTTGCCTTGGAAATTCCTATGCAGCCTCTAAGATCTTAGAGAGATCGCAAAAAATCTATGAACAACAGCAAAATTCCATAACAAAGATTTTGGAAGTCTCTAGAAATTCCTCAAAAATCAGCTTGTTTATCATCTTTACGGATTTTTGTATTTTTTCAGAAAACAAGATGTTTTCGATGCTTAGATCGGCAAGAGTTTAATTGAAACTATTTCGCTGCCTAGGTTTCTCCGTCTTACTTGAAGAAGAGCTGTACATTCATTGAGAATATTTCGCAATCAACCGCGCTAAATCAAATCAAATCTCAATGACCGCGTGGCAGTCACTTTAGTCCTATGCAAGCGATGTACACAAACCACAGCCAGCACGAGACTCCCCAAAAAACCGCCCATAATAGTCAGTCGGGCAAAGGTTCCACCAGATGAGACTCTTCAATATCACCGATAAAAATATAAAAATTCAAATGAACCTTTGCCACTGGCCGTGTTCAGTTTGAATTCTAAATCGTGCTTGACTTACATCAACCTTGTTATCAGGTCAGGATACTCGATCCATCACTGAAAACTTGGAAGTGTATAATGTCCATCTTCTTTCTTAGGTTTATGGACGAAGGATTACTATGTTCTTCTACATGGAACCCTTTTTTAAAGTGTTTAAGTCTGTAATAGATCAGGTCTCCTCACCATTTTAGTGAAAAAAACTATACGCGTGCTAACAAGTTCAACTGGGCAATTGCTACTCCATTCGCAGACTCGTGTCAAAGTGATATACCCAGTTTTCATACTTTATCCAAGAAATGGCCGTCAAAGCCGGACTACAAGGTAGGCCCTTTTTTACGTAGATAAGAATACAATAGTTGCTATGATGCTTCTGAAAGCATCTTATACTGCAACCATTCTTCAGACATCGTTATCTTGAGACTGACCTGGCGAAATTGGGCTAATATTAAGGTCAGCTAAATGTGTTATTCATGAACTTAAACTTGACATAAACATACATAAAGGATTAAATAAATTAAAAGTTACTCATACGCCATGCTGAGCTTTTGTATATACAATTATAAAAATCTATATATTAATACGCAAGCAAAAAAGTTTGTGATGCCTTTTTACCTGTGTTAACTTCAACATATTCTCATAAAACCTATATCGGTGAAAAAGAATTTTCGAGTATATGTGCACAATAAAATTTTTATTCGAATATATTGTCATTAAGGTAGGTAAAATAAAGCAAATGTGAAAACCCTTTTTTCCCAATGGGACAATGAAAAAGCAACAACAAAATACATAGCGACACAGCATACATTAGAAAGAGTAGAATGCGAGAGTGACGCAGTCACTTCAAAAGAGCTGTGTTGTTGCTTTCTCTTAATTTCTCTCTCAACGAAATGAACTTGCCACCGCGTCAGCGTCAAAAAAAAACTTAAATTGCTACTTGCTTCATATAACACATTCAAAGATGACGGTGCGATAGAGAGCGTCGCTGAGCCGTTAATTTTATGGGTTGGTGCGTTCAGCAAAAAAAACAAAAGAAAAGTCGAATTTCGGCCACAGGCGATACTAGTAATTATAAAAGCGCTGCCACATATCATCTGCTTGAAATCAAAAATAAATAATAAAACATAACTTTATTAAGCCCAAAAATAAAAGATTATTAAGCCCAAAAATAAAAAATTATTTATTAATAAATAATATAAATATGGATTTAAATTTACATATGTATAAAACATTAAAAGTTGCGCATGCGCCAAAATTGACAAAATAAAATAAATGTTTAACAAAGTTAAATAAAAAAATATTTTTTTGTTAAATAAGAAGCTATTTTTTATTTCAGCTAATCATTAATTGAAAGGGCAAGAAACGTCTATCCTAGAGATCTCACCTGACCATTTGTGTTCTTATTGCATAGCATTTTAATTAATTTTTCCAAAGCTTTCATTGACAAAAAAAAAAAAAAAAAAAATTAAAGGCATTTGCTGATGACTATCATATTGCAACAAGTATCTTAAAAAATTTCTTGTCACCCTTAAAAGAACAACGTGAAAGCATTGTGTGCGTCTTAGAGCTGTGATTGTTGCTGCCAGCATCGATATTAATTTTTTTCTTTGCGCGCTGAAACGTCTTGCGCTGTGTTGTTTTTTTTTTGTTAATTTTAGCTTATTCTTTGATACACACACACACACACACACACACACTCACCAACACGTCATATACTCACTCATATTTGTACATTAACAGCAAGAAGGTGTTTAGCTGGCCAACACTTAAATTGATTTGATTGAAAAATGTTTCAACGCCTCTTTGGCGCAACACGTGCTTAGAACGACGCTGCTAGAAGTACAACTTTCTGGTCATACAACAATCCGCGTGACTATCAAAGCTTTGCTCTGTGTTTATTTTTTGTTTTTCTGATGTTTGTGTGTGTGTGTATGTGTGCTTGAAAGCTTGCACTGTTGACGCTGCACAGCGTGCCACATTGCAGTGGTTTAGGTGGTAGACAACGTGCTGCTGCCGGCAATGTTGAACGCTGCAAGCGCTGCTTAACTCACATTTATTTTAAAGACTGTTTGTTTTCATTCGTTCTTGTTTGGCTTTTTAGTTAGCAAAACTTTACGCATATAGGTAGACTAGCATTTTGAGCAACGTGTTGCTTTGCTTTTGACTGAATTTTTTCTCATAATATCATCGGAGCACTTGGAATTTTTTGAATAATTTGCTCACAAAATAGCTCTCTTGAATGACATTATTTTTGTACTCCTCAGTTTATATGAGTATTGATGAGAAAATAATTTTTTATTTTTCACATACGAGTAGAAAATGATCATTTTTTTTTTCAAGCCAAAGATATAAGGAAATAAGTATAACTTTTGTAGACATTCTTTTTTTTTTCAATCAATCGAAGTAAAATTTTATCTATCGTTATTTTAATTTTAATTTTGTTAGTTAGTTTTTGCTATTATCTAAGTTTAAATTGGCTTCACAGAAAGAGACAAATTAAAAAAAAAAAGAAAAAATAGACATATTGGATTGTTTAACCATTTAGGTTGAAGTAAATCTTAAAAACCTTTTGAGCATAAGTTAAAACACAACCTACAATTACTGTGTTTATTTTATCCTAAAGGCTTTTTGAAGAGATAAAGAATGACACACTTACGATTAACTCTAAACGATATCTGTAAGACACTTGTAATACTGTTCTAAGCTCATTTTGGCACTATATAAGTTCGAGTTGTAATTTTCAGCCTCTTAGACCTCTGAAACAAGATCAACACTCTAAGAAACATTGTCTTAGACAAGACTGACAGATCTCTTGCAGATATATATACTCTTAAGAGAATTTAGATATGCACACATAAGAGAGTTTTATAAGAGGTTATCTATATATATACATAACAATACTACCAACACTATTTTAATATAACAAAATTATTATTGTTATATTCCATTACCAACATAACAATGATTAAAATTTAATGCAACAGTTTTTATTATGTTTGTAGGAAATTATTATATCTATAATATTGTACATGCGTGGGGAAATATTTTATCAGATAAACGCATAAATTTTATAACGATGGAGACTTTATCGTAAGAACCGCATATTGCACCTCGGTTAGAAGCTGTCCCCTTTCGCAAAAACAAACGTTAACAGTTGTATTTAATTAACAAATTATACTATACTTTCAATAAATGCACTATAAGGCAGTTTTAAGAGTTGACGTCTCGATACAAGAGTACAGCTCTTACTACTAAAGTAATATACTCAACTAAGTCACATACTAGAGTGGTATACTTTACGTGATGAGTTTAAGCGAAATTTTGTAGGTCCACCATTTTTAAAAAGCATTCATTTATGTCAAGCAGAATTAACCCTTTCATCACATATGTGCAAGGTTTACGGAACAAATTTCATTACTTCGCCTTAAGAATTATTAATAAATTTGTGCTATAAAGACTACAAAAAATCTTCCTCAAAAGGTTGATTTATGTAACAAACAAAAAATAGTTGTGTTTTGGTTCTGGCTGTATATCGAATCGAATTAGAATTCTAGTTATGCTAAGCTTGCCCTAGAATTCCTAGAAATATTTACAAATTTCATACATCAATTTTTATTTTATTTATTCATTCATAAATTTCGCCAACGATATGATATGATATCATATCATATCATACTTGATATAATGATATAATGTGATATGTGATATGATATGATATGATATGATATGATATGATATGATATGATATGATATGATATGATATGATATGATATGATATGATATGATATGATATGATATGATATGATATGATATGATATGATATGATATGATATGATATGATATGATATGATATGATATGATATGATATGATATGATATGATATGATATGATATGATATGATATGATATGATATGATATGATATGATATGATATGATATGATATGATATGATATGATATGATATGATATGATATGATATGATATGATATGATATGATATGATATGATATGATATGATATGATATGATATGATATGATATGATATGATATGATATGATATGATATGATATGATATGATATGATATGATATGATATGATATGATATGATATGATATGATATGATATGATATGATATGATATGATATGATATGATATGATATGATATGATATGATATGATATGATATGATATGATATGATATGATATGATATGATATGATATGATATGATATGATATGATATGATATGATATGATATGATATGATATGATATGATATGATATGATATGATATGATATGATATGATATGATATGATATGATATGATATGATATGATATGATATGATATGATATGATATGATATATGATATGATATGATATGATATGATATGATATGATATGATATGATATGATATGATATGATATGATATGATATGATATGATATGATATGATATGATATGATATGATATGATATGATATGATATGATATGATATGATATGATATGATATGATATGATATGATATGATATGATATGATATGATATGATATGATATGATATGATATGATATGATATGATATGATATGATATGATATGATATGATATGATATGATATGATATGATATGATATGATATGATATGATATGATATGATATGATATGATATGATATGATATGATATGATATGATATATGATATGATATGATATGATATGATATGATATGATATGATATGATATGATATGATATGATATGATATGATATGATATGATATGATATGATATGATATGATATGATATGATATGATATGATATGATATGATATGATATGATATGATATGATATGATATGATATGATATGATATGATATGATATGATATGATATGATATGATATGATATGATATGATATGATATGATATGATATGATATGATATGATATGATATGATATGATATGATATGATATGATATGATATGATATGATATGATATGATATGATATGATATGATATGATATGATATGATATGATATGATATGATATGATATGATATGATATGATATGATATGATATGATATGATATGATATGATATGATATGATATGATATGATATGATATGATATGATATGATATGATATGATATGATATGATATGATATGATATGATATGATATGATATGATATGATATGATATGATATGATATGATATGATATGATATGATATGATATGATATGATATGATATGATATGATATGATATGATATGATATGATATGATATGATATGATATGATATGATATGATATGATATGATATGATATGATATGATATGATATGATATGATATGATATGATATGATATGATATGATATGATATGATATGATATGATATGATATGATATGATATGATATGATATGATATGATATGATGTGATATGATATGATATGATGATACGATATGATATGATATGATATGATTTGATATGATATGATATGATATATGATATGATATGATATGATATGATATGATATGATATGATATGATATGATATGATATGATATGATATGATATGATGTGATATGATATGATATGATGATACGATATGATATGATATGATATGATATGATATGATATATGATATGATATGATATGATATGATATGATATATGATATGATATGATATGATATGATATGTTATGATATGATATGACATGATATGATTTGATATGATATGATATGATATGATATGATATGATATGATATGATATGATATGATATGATATGATATGATATGATATGATCACATCATATAATCACATCAAATACACAAATTTATGATAAAACAAAGACAACCGTCAAACAAAATGAGATTCAATAAGTGTGCACACTTTTAAATGAGTTATTAAAATTTGCTCATTTGGCTTAGGTGTGAACGTACTATTATGCTTTGACCTCTGTCGAATCAAGTTACTAAGCAATCCTCTCCAAAAACTTCATAACCATCACCTACAACATCAAATCCGCAAATATTGTTATATTTAAATTTCAGTTGATTTGATATAAAGAATGAATTGCAGAAAAGTAAGAGACTATGACCATGGCTTGGCCGGAATTTGAACTCGGGACCCCTGTTTGGCGGACAAGTGAACTGGCACTTGACAACTGAAGTCGCCAAATTATTTATTACACAGCTCATGCTTTTGAGCTGGAAAATAATCGTATTTCAAATATAGTAAAATCTCGGTCTGCTCAGAAGCTAACTGTCAGCGATATTTATTTATTTATTTTGTTACATCTACTGGGCTTAGACCTTATAGATAACACATCATTCTATGTCTATTGACTTAACATAAAACTAAAAATAACTCTCTTAAAACTATCTCTTGTCGTGTAAAAGTCCACATGGTCTGCTGCTATGTTACAAAAGGAAAAGCATTTAGAGATTGGGTCATTATTGCCATAGTTAGTTCTGTGAAAACTTATGTAGCATAAGTTTCTTTCTCTAAGAGTCCTTGATGGAGTATAGAATGGAATACGCTCAAGAGGCTCAGGCGAGTCTATCTTGTTATCCACTATATCTTTTATAAAAATAACGCTCTGTGCTTTCTTCCTCTGAGATAAGCTTTGAATGTTTAACAATTGACATCGCACAGTGTACGTTGGCATATTTTCGGTATCAAATAAACGCCTTAGAGCAAATCTGGTAAATCTTATTTGGATTCTTTCAATGCGAGTACTAACACAGTCGTAAATGGGATCCCATATGATATTTAAGTACTCCAAAAGAGACCTTACCAGACTAAAAAATAACGTTTTTAGCATAAAAGCATCTAAAAAGTCTTTCGAGTTTCGTTTTAAGAACCCGAATAATGAGTTCGCTTTTGATATAATGTATTCTCTGTGCATATTAAACGAAAGTTTAACATCAAAGTAAATGCCTAAATCTTTAATAACTTCAACTCGGGAAATTACATTACTACCAAAGCATTAATCATAAGAAATTTGAAATTTGTAATTACAAAATTTGTAAAAAGACATAATTGATTCAACAATCGGAAAAGTATTTCGAAAAAATTATTTGCAATTCACAATTGTACGCAAGAAGCCATGCATCAATAAGCGCAATAGACTTAAACGATTGGAGTTCGCGCAGAGCCACAGATTCGCTCGTAGATATTATCTGGAATAGTGTTATTTTCACGGATGAATCAAAATATAACATTTTTAATTTAAATGGAAAAACAAACAATGTGACGAAAACCAGATAAAGAATTGTATGCATCTAATTTGCTATGGATTCGTGATGTGGTGGGGCCGCAAGTCAGTGCACGGAGGCGGTAATTTTGTTTTCATCGAAGGCATTATGAACCAATTTAGTTATATTAATATGCTCAGAGAACATAAACATAGCTCATTGAATGCAGAAACGTGGACACTATATAACTGTCCAAAATTCATTAAAATATACTCCCAATCACCGGACACAAATGTTATCGAGCATCTTTGGCATCATCTTGATAAACAAATACGAGCACATAAAATTTCTGAGCTAAATTTATGCCAAAAAGACTGAAAGATCTTGCTTACATCGAAGTACGAAATTACTTTATTTTGAATGATAAATTTTGAAGTTGGTAATTAAATCTTAGAATCTCAGAAATTTAATTTTTTATTTATTTGATTTTTTATTATTTTTTTTTTGCATAACTTTTTTTTTTTCTTATGTTTCTTTTTCTGTAATGTGTACAATTTTAAGTGTCACTCACTGTCCGAAATTATTTTTAGTCTCTTTATGCAATATTAGGGCCACACGGGCTCAATATCAGAGCACAATTGGCTCAATTCGCAAAAAAAAAAATCAAATTTATTTTTAATCTCTTAATGCCATATTATAGCACAAATTGAGTATATTACAGCACAATTTCTAAATTTCTGAAAACTTAGTACTGAGACTACTTAAACTAAGAAAAAAAAAAAACTGCACTTTAAGACTAATTTTTTACATTGCAGCAAATCAAAGCACATATCGGACACATTGCAGCACATATTATTTTGAATTATAACTTAAACGGGGCTAGTTCCATCTCAACATATTACAATTATAGAGTGTTTATCTATTTATTAAACATCATCTTTTTCCAAAAGTTGATTGAAATTTTTTCCATTTTCATTGCTGTTGAATCTTTTATCGCATACTAAGCATTTTTTACAACTTACAACTGCAACATGCATCAAAGTAAGTTCTGGTTCTTTGTTCTATGTTCATTACTTTAAAAATATCTTATAAGGTATAGCACATTTTTCTCAGTACTTAATGTTTGAATTCTCTTAATTCACATGGGAATTAAAGATTGAGAACGTTTTATTATATACTCTTTTATCTGGTGCCAAATTGAAAAGGTTCTTTTTTCCCTATTGGGTTTGTTTTGTTTCCTCTCCCTGCCTTCTACGTACAATATACTGAGAGCGTAGTGCAGAGTTACGATGACTGACGTCCATAATGATGACTGAGCTGCCGACAGCAAGCAGCGCTGCAGGCATTAGCATTCCGTAGCAGTAACTGCGTCTCCCTGTCAGCTACAGGCACACAGCGCTGCGCAGCACAGCACAGCAAAAAAAAAAAAAATGCACCAAAATATAAAATCAAAAAAATAATCACAAACTCACGTTTTTCCATTCGTTTCATACAGTTAGAATCGGATTCACCGGATTGCCTGAGCCCGGCATTTGTAAGCATCGCTGTAAGCGCACCACTCAATAGTCATTTAAACGTCGCAAGCTCACGGTGCGGAAAACTTTTAGCTGCTCATAGCGAATAACTCGGTATTTTTTGCAAATAAAAAAAAAAAACAAAACAACAAAATATTTGCAAATATTAAGACGTAATTGAAATGATTTCTTATGCAAACTGAGCATTTGTTTAAACTTTGACCGGCCTACGCGTTAGAAGTTACGTTTACGTTCTAGTTAAGACAATAAAGTGATGTATCATAAAATATGCTTAAAGACTGTCTTGCCAGCGCACATCGGCTGGATAGAGTCTACTGTGTTTTATTGGCATGAGTGTCAAAATTAAACAAAAAAAAAAAAAAAAACAATAAAAAGAATTTTTATTAATTCAAATAGTGTGCAACTAAAAAAATAACAAGAAATTCTCAAGTTCAGCTGCTTAAGTTATGGATAACTTTTCATATGATAAGCTTTTTACTGAAAACCATTACAACAACAACAATAATTAACTACTACATCAACAGCAACAACTACAACAACAACACACTTACAAAACTTAAATATTTATAAATAAAACACTTTTGTATCGCTTAAATAAAAAATTTAACTAATTGAATTAAAACGAGAAAAGGTATGAAAATGAAAACAAAAACGTGACCATTAAAAATTTTACAATAAATTTAGAACTTTTAACAAGAAAGCATTGCTTGAATATCTAAAGCGTCGAATGGACGAGTAGTAAAGAAAATGTATACAAAAGTTTTTTTATTTTCTTTTAAGTATATTTCCATAGTTCACGATATATTGCACATATGTTTGAGAACTTAAAAATTCTCAATGTATTAAATCAAATTCATATTTATTTGAAATTTAGTACATTATGCTTTAAGTACTCTTTAGATATAAAGGTTGGTTAAATTTGAAGGGCCGATGTTGATTTTGAGTAAAACACAAATTATTTAGAAAATTATTGTCATTTCTTTTTATTATGATAATATTGGTATGATTTAATTATGTATGGAACAAAATATCCATCCGATGGTCCAAATCCCTCGATGACGCTGAGGCATAAGTGAGGTTCTATGCCGTTAATGTGCCGAATTATCTCATCCTTTAGCTCTTGAATTGTTGCTGGCTTATTGACGTACATCTTTTCTTTCAAATAACCCCAAAGAAAGAAGTCCAACGGTGTCAAATCACATGATCTTGCCGTCCAATTGACATCGCCACCTCGTGAGATATCACGGCCATAGAATTTGTCGCGTAAAAGAGCCATTGTTTCGTTAGCTGTGTGGCAAGTGGCACCGTCCTGTTGAAACCACATATCTTCCACATTCATATCTTCCAATTCGAGCCATAAAAAGTTCGTTATCATCTCACGATAGCGAATACCATCAGAGTATCTGCCAGACCGGACTCATTTGATGATGCCAGCAGCCCATAAACCGCACCAAACAGTCACACTTTGCGGGTGCATTGGTTTTTCGACAATCACTCTTGGATTATCATTCGCCCACATGCGGCAATTCTGCTTATTGACGAATCCACTGAGGTGAAAATGTGCCTCATCACTGAAGATGATTTTCTTCGAAAATTGATCATCCACTGTTGCCATTTCTTGCCATTGACCATTCTGACCATTGACGACGCTTGAAATGGTCAAGAGACTTTAGTTCTTGAGTCAATTGCATCTTGTTAGCGTGCAAATGCAAGTCTTTATGCATAATGCTCATCAACGACAAGCGTCAGAGCTGCAATTGTTGGGCACGACGACGAGTTGAGGTGGACGGCTCTTCAGCCACACTATCGCGAACAGCAGTAATATTTTCTATTCACTGGTGTTTTCACATCTCCTACAGACTCGGTTTGCTCAAATTTTTGAACGATTTTTCCGATTGTACGCACATTTGGACGATTAAATTGACCGAAAAAATCACGAAGTGCACGATATACATTTTGATTTAAACGCCCATTTTCATAATAAGCCTGAATAACTTTAACTTTAACTCGTTGCTCGATTGTGTATCTTTCCATGGTTCAAATTGAGTTAGTAGTCTGAAATTGAGAAATGTCAAATGAAATGCAGAAAAAACTTGACATTTAGGTGTGGTTCACATTCAACATCGGCCATTAAAATTTAACCACCCTTTATTTAGTATATTAGTGTCATATAAAATAGCATCAAAAATAAAAAGTGCTCACAAACTTACTCGATTTTTCATTAGTTTTCAATTTCAGTCTCTTCCTTAATACATTTTTTTTTTATGTTTAAAGATCAGCGGTAAACAAGATTGAGAAAATAATTTAACATTGTCTATCTTTCTTTTACAATCTAAATTTTTAATGTGTTACATAATTAAATGGTCACTGAAATTGTTTCAACTTTTTCTTGTTCTAATAAATATTCACAAAAGTGTTTCCACATTGAATAATATCATTTCATCCGTAAAAAGTAATATATCCTCCTTTAAAGTAGTGCACGAAATTAACGTTAACATAGCGTATGTCTGGGTACTGTATCGTAGATTTCACTAATTATTTTGTAACGTTATAGTTTGTGTACTTGAACGAAAACACAAACACTATACTACGATGGCATAAAAATCAGCACAAACATTTTGATATCGTAGCGTAAGCTACACTTAAAGTACCGTAGGTATAGTTGTTTTTGAGAGCCATAGAAAGTAGCTAATGAGACAGAGAAACAAAAGAGCTGCTTGAGTCTACATGGCCTGTAAAGTCCCGGAATTTTTATTGAAAACAAGCTTTTTTTGGGCTTAGTTATGTATATATTCCTTAACATAGTTGACTTCGAGGGCGATACACTTGGTATAGTGATTTTACATCGCTTCAAAGCCATTTCTGTAGTCGGTTTCCGCGATGACTTCCTTATTCAATCTGAATTTCATTCCCTGGAGTCATCGCCTGAGGCTTGGGCAGTAGTCACTGAGGACCAAGTCTGGAGAATGCGGTGGATGAGCAACCAGTTCGTATCGTAGTTGGCCCAATTTGGCCATCGCTTTCAAGGACGTGTGTGACGGTGCGTTATCGTGATGTTACAAAACTATTTCCTCGCCATATGGTTCCGTTTTTTCTTTATATTGCCGTTGATTTTGTCTAATATTATTTCATAATACTCTCCTGTGACCGTTATTTCCTTCTGCAGATAGCACTGTGTGACAACATTTTCAGGATGGAATGTTTTAAGCACCCAGCTAAGAAGATATAAAGGTACTAAAAATCACAAAAGGTTTGGTGAAAATTCTTTTTATGGACATTTAAAATTGTTCCGGCTCAAGTGTAATTTTTTAAATTTATTTGAGATTCTATCATATTCAATTAGTTTGAAAATCATCATTAAAATTGTCTGTTATAAACACAATAAACAAAATATTTAAGTAAAATAAACTTCGAAATGAAAAAATCCCTCATACGCCTCGAAAACAAAACATCGAATTCTGCAAAATCTGTGTCTTTTATGTTGATTATTGAATTTAGTGACTCAAATAAGTTCGTTGACTGCAAGTATGGGCGAAATTTTTTTTGCAAAATACCTGATAAAATTTGAAAAAATTTCAGTCAGAAGAGCTCTAGTAGTGGGCCAAAAGTTATGTTCATTTCAGAAATGGTAAGTGTATTTTAAATCAGCGCAAAAATACGCAACTTTTGATACCTATTGCGTATTAAAATTAAAAAGAAAAAAATATCGGCTCAGCCTAGTGTACACAAACTGATATGCACAAATAATGGCGAGATGATATCTAGAATACACTAAAATAACATACTGTTTGTTTTCGTTCACTGTTTAAAACTAACAAATGGTTTAACTTTGTTATTATTCTAACTTTATAAGCCACTCA
This sequence comes from Coremacera marginata, assembly GCA_914767935.1. Lineage (NCBI taxonomy): Eukaryota > Metazoa > Arthropoda > Insecta > Diptera > Sciomyzidae > Coremacera > Coremacera marginata. The sequence goes on along the minus strand of OU612047.1, from coordinate 40,766,295 downwards.
CAGATTTTAATTGGAACAATCTGTTGATTGCGATTATCGACAGAATTTTATGATAAGAAAAAATTAGCATATTAATAACTAACGTCATTTAACAGCACTACATCATCTTTCCACCCTCCAATTGACTCTCTTAAGAATTAATACAATATCAAATTTCAGTAAATTTGACTCACTAGTTCTGGAGTTATTAGTTTTGTCCAGCTGGTTTCATGAATTCTCACACTGTGCGCTCATTATAAGCAATTCTGACAAAAATGTTGATTGGGATGGTTAAGCTCACAAAAGTGATAAGTGAAAATTTTGAAATTTTTAGGTACGCTGAGTTTGTTTTTGAATTTCAATACATTCTAGTACAAAACACAAATTTTAGCCTTGTACTGATCAGTTTCCAATGAATTTCAATTATAATAATTTAACATAATATAGATTATAATTTGACGGGTTGAAAAGTGCAGTTAACCAATTGTCGTCAAAAGAGCACTTATATATCTTACCACTTTTGTGCGCTTAACCATTGATTTTCATTTGATGATTTGATTAGTTCCCAGGTTCAATACTCACAGCATTAACAGTTTTATTTTTGTGATTTATATTTTGTATTTACCTACAAATGTTTAAAAGAAAAAATTGCCAAAAAACCTGTCAGTAATCAATTGCCTTTTTCCGATCCATGCTCGCATTGAACCGCGCACCATGCGGCTACAAGTTCAACATGCTACTGTCACACCATTGCATCTCTTGTTTTGAAGTGAGCAAAATATGAACAAAGCCAAAAGCGGGCTTTGTACACTTAATACAAACATACTTAATATATATATATATATATTATATATGCTAATACTTAATTTAGCATATTTCATATTGAAGAAAAATTGTTGCTTTTTTGTTCAACTACACCCGAAAAAAAATATGTATATAAATGTAAATATAAATACATATCTGACATGCCATAACGTCTTCTTTCATAGTTTTTCGACGTTTACTTGATACTCTGGTAATCAAATATTCAAAAGGAAATTTGTTTAAGGTTATTATTTTTACTGACCCCCCTCAAGCCCCTCCAGAACCAAAATCTATCTACGCCACTATGTACGACTATTCAATATTAAGTTCTCGCTGCTTAAATCTTTGTTTGAGTACCTGCTCAAGTAATTAGTTCGTCGATTTGTTTAAAAAAAATTTATAATTATTATATTAAAATTATATTTTAATTAAAGCCACTGATATACATTAGAAATCATTCTTTTATAAATAAAATAACGTATAACCTTCTTAAACGAGTTAAATCTCATTACATCCACTTTATCACAAAATTGTTTTTCGCATCTATTCTTCTCACTATTCAACACATCAGTCAGTCACTCACTTATTAATTAACTATCTAACATAGTAGCTTTCATAACACTACTTAATAGTATTATCAAACTAGGAGATATGTGGAACTTAACAAGCTAACTTAAAGATAAAAAAAAAAAAACGGCAACTGTTGATAAACTTTAAGCTTCAACTTTACAACAAAGCAAAAAAAAAAAAACAAAGTAAAAAACAACTCCAAAAACTCAAGAAGTGTATTTGTGTTAAAAGGTCTTGCTACTTAATATCTGTAAAATGCGAATTTCATGTGAAAACTATCTACAACTCTTATTACTGCTCAGAAAGTACAGCTTCAGTGAATTCAAGATCCTAAACACCTAAAAAAGTGCATTAAAAAAAAGAAGATTAAAATTCTACTATTCCATTTTAACAACAACAATAACATAAGACTGTGCATTGAAGATTATTAAGCTTTTCAATAACTTTAAAGTAACAAGATGAGCACCGAATCGAGTGAATACTCTGGTTATTTCCCGGAGCAGGCAATCAATCAATACTTCCAGCATCTTAGCTCAAATGCAGCGGCAGCAGCTGCTGTAGCCAACAGCAATAGTAGCGGCAGCAGCAGTAGCAGCAGCAGCAATTGTGGAGGTGGCGGCAGCGGTAGCGGTATGGAAAGCTGTAATGATGGCAGCGTTCCTGGCTCTGCTATGTCAATGGATACGCATCGCAATAGCATCAGCAGCAATTGTTCGTCAAAGTCGAGCAATAGTAGCAGCAACAGTAATAATAACAATAAAAATAATGAATGGAATGATATGCAACAGCAGCAGCATCAGCAACAACAACAACAACAGCAACAGCAACAGCAGCAGCAGCAGCAACATCAACAGCAACAGCAACAACAGCATCAGCAACTACATCATCAGCAGCAACAACAACAGCAGCAACAGCAACAGCAGCAGCAACAACAACAGCAGCAGCAACATCAACAGCAGCAGCAAAAACAGCAGCAGCAGCAGCAGCAACAACATCATCATCAGCAGCAACAACATCAGCACCAGCAGCAACAGCAGCATGCTCACCAGCACCATCATCAGCAGCAACAACAAGAACATCAACAACCGCAACACCAGCCTCAACTCTCTGCTCTTAGTCACAATCTGTCACACAATCTGACTGCCGCCAACTCCAATCCACATTCAATATTCGGCAGTGGCAACTTTCACTACAAGACCAACAACTCTTGGACCATTCCCACGATTTCCTGCTACCAGCGACTTTACAATGAAAACCCTTATCAAAGAAATTTCAGCTCAACGGAGACTTCATCAAACAGCAGCAACAACAACAACAGCATAAGTCAAAGCAACAGCAGCAGTGGAAGTGGTAGTGGCAACAGCAACAACAACAGCCGAAATAATAGTAGCAACAACAACAATAATAATCATAATGCTTCTTCTAGTAGTCCAGCTGGTAGTGCTGGTGGTGGTAGTGGCAGCAACAATAACAACTATTCATCAGTGCAACATGTTGCTAATGCTGTTGCAGCTGCATCTATAGCCAATGAACAGCAACAGCAACTGAATAGATTGAAAGCGCGATTTCAATCCTCAAGTTCAGGTTGGTAATGAACATTAACTGTGATCTTTATAAGCAAAGTTAAACTTTTCTTTGGCCGAAAAATTTTTCATTGTTCAAGAGAAGTTTTCTACATCATTATATCAATGTTTCTCAAAAAGAATTTTACGTTTTGATTTTAAAAGTGTTTTGTATGTCATTTTTTTTTTTTGTATTTTCTGGGACTATGGGGAGTGGGGGTTTAAGCCCTGAATTCCCCCACCTCTTGCCTACGGCCTTGATCTGTGCATATATTTGAATATCAATATCATCTTTAGAATAATTCACTCAAATTATCGCGCAACTTTTTCCCTTATTTGTCAAGATGCTGTAAGTTGTCGAGCAATTAAAACCTGACTCACGACTTCCACTCACTGTGCAATCCCGTTTGGGATTTTTGTGCCGATTACATTTGAAATATTTTTGAATTATAATATAAGCCGCCGATGGGTTTCCTCGCAATCCGACAATTATAAACTCGAAACGACTCTCAAGTACTGAACAAGCATTACCACGCGACGTTCGCGTGTGGAACTTTGATTTGTAGACGCCCTTTAAGAAGATTCAAACAATTTCGTGATAATAATTTAATAAAAAATTTTAATTTACTGTATTTTTCTAAGCATGATATCATTAGACTTGTATTAAAAAATATAAATGCAATTTGTTTTTTTTTTTTGCTTAATTGCAATTTATATATATTTTCTGTTAGGAAAAGCTTTATCTTGATCGGCTTAACGTAAGCTCTATGTAAATAAACTAAGCTCTGGGTATGTATAGTGCGCTAAGTACACCCAAAAAAAACCGAAATCAAAAGAACAAAAGCTTAGGACTTACATCGATGCACAGTGTAGCACTCGCTGCCAAAACTTAATTTTTTCTTTTAATCATCAATAACCGCACGCATCTCGTTCATTGGGCCTCAAAGCTATCTTAAAAGAATCAATGTTGAGGTAGCTTCTATGGCAAACCATGCCCTCCAAAACTGTCCACAATTTATAATCCAGTCGGTTCAAATCTGGATTGCCAAAGTACAATTCTTCAGAAGAAATGAATGCGAACAAATTGTTTTGGAGCCAGGCTTGTTTAGTTTTAGTTTTATGGGCCGACACAAAATCCTGCTGGAAAGTTCTCGACTGGTTTTGCAACACAGGGAACTTTTCTTCTTACATCCTTTTCTTCCAACTTTTCTTTTACTGAAAAAAACAAATTTTGCTGAACCGCGTATTTCACTTCTAGGTCGTTTTACGGTATGTAAGACGATTGATAGCAATTTGAAGATTCTAATACAAAATCATCCCTTTAGCATCAGCTTTCATATGTCAAATATCCAGGATGACAACTTTTGTTTTGGGGCAAGTTTTGGGGTGTAGAATTCTGATTATCATACAGAAATCACTTTTTTTCCGATAAGGACGATAAGGACGATATACCGACTTGGGCATGCTGCCAATTGATTTTCCACATGAAGGTTGGTTTCTAAGCAAACATTCAGGATGAGAGCTTTTCATCTTCCATCCTTTTTTGTTTTTTACTGAAAAAAAAAACCAATTTTGCTGAACCGAGTATTTCACTCTAGGTCGTTTACGGTATGATGGACGATCGAAAGCAAATTTAGGAATTAACAAATTTAGCATATAAATTTGGTTTTTGAAGTTAAACTTTTGTTAAATACCTTATTTTGTATTCGCGGCGAATTAAAAATTCAAATATATTTTACGGCGAATTGAACAAAAAGTCGGGCTGAAGATTTTGGGCTGATCTTCACAGAAGTTTTGTACTAAAAACTGAACCGAAACAAAAAACAGGACAGTGACGTATTTTTTAACAGTAACTCAGGTCACCGGGTCAGAGCCCTCGAAACCAGGACGTATGGCAGCCACTTACCCCGAGTGAACGGAGTGTTTTGAAAATACCACCTTGTTCAAAAAGAAAGGTTCATTCACACTGTGAACCTGACTTAACTGTCAAAAGAAAATTTTTTTTAGTAGTTTGCCGCATGTGTCTATGACAAGGCTGCCAAATATCAGCGTCTCTCGTTTACATTTGCTAAAGTGACAGTGTTTTGTTTACAACAACTTGTTTCGTGTCTTCGATTTTATCGATGGATGAAAAAATTGAGCAACGAGTTTGTATCAAATTTGTGTGAAAAATGGTTTCAACTGCGCCGATATGCGTAAAATGTTGGTGAAATGTTACGGTGACTCTGCTCTATCGTGTCAGAAGGCAAACAAGTGGTTTAACCGATTTGTGAGTGGCCAAGACGAAGTAGAAGACGACCCTCGTACCGGGCGGCCATCGTGTTCGACCACCGAAGAAAACGTTGAAAAAATCAAAGAAATGTTGGTGAAAAATCACAAATTGACGATTAGAGAGATAGCAGAGGACGTCGGCATTTCAATTGGATCCGTTCAGAACATTTTCAAGAATGAATTGGGCTTGAGACGTGTCGCTGCGAAGTTGGTACCGAATGAACTCAATTTAATGCAAAAAAGATACCGAGTTGCTATTGCGAAACACATGCTGGAAATGGTCGAAAACCACGAATCATTCATCGAATCCATGATTATTGGTGATGAGACATGGGTATACGAGTATGACACGCAAACCTGGTATCAGGCGAGGGAATCAGGCTCAATTTTTTCTTCCATCGTAAAAATCGAAGACACGAAAAAATTTGTTGTAAACAAAACACTGTCACTTTATCAAATGTTAACTAGAGATGCTGGTATGTCATGGACACATGTGACAACCTACTAAAAAAAAATGTTCGAATCAGACAGTTAAGTCTTACTACTAAGTCCTTCCTACTAAATTCATATATTCACTAAGGAATATTGTTTACTGACTCTAATAATTTGTTTTTTTTTGTATTTTCAGTTTCTTTGTCAATTTTGTAGTATTTTTTTTTCAAATGTTTATCCAATCAATATTTTCTTAAAAAAAAAAACAATATTTTCTTACTCTCATCAAAACAACGAATAAATGAAAGAAAACTACAAACAAAAGAATAAATTGAATATGTTCCTGTTTAGAAAATATTAAATTAACTCAGTCTTCATACTTCCTGAAATTTTCACTCGAATTTGAAGAGTATAGTCAACATCGGACGCGGGGTTGAATTCACTATTCGTAAAAAATTAATGATCACATAACATGCTCAGATTTATAATTTTACATTTATATATTTTAATTTAAAATATTAAGACTACTTTGCAAGATCAGTCGAGCATACAAGTACTCTTTAAAAAAGCATTACATAAACAATAAAAAAAGTTGAATTAATAAAAAAAAAAAAAATTAAATCGAAAAGTTTATGATTCATACCACATATTTTTTTGAGTGCAGACTTGAAGTGTGTTCTAGGTAGAAGTCAGTCACAAGTCACAAACACAAATTTAAAAAACTTTGAATATAATCCGTTGTAGTGTAAAAGGGCCGCTGATAAAAAAGTGCCGGTCACGTGTGTGTGCAAAGTGTTTTTAAACTACGACTTTATTGTAGCAATAATTCAACGACGAGTTCTGTCAGTGGCGAGCAAAATAATTATAAATCTTTGGAATTTAAATGCTGTTAACGAAATAATTTGCTTAACTTTGATTTATAGTTATGATAATAAAAGCATCTAATAATATGCTAAGATTATTTCAATTCAATTTAAATATTAAGTATATAGCTTTCAAATATTCATGAATTAAATTATAACAGTAGACATTGTTAAAAAAAACGAATTAGCAATTTCAGCCCTTGAAAGGGCTTTGACCGATCTTCTTATGATCAATTCTGTTGTGCGTGTTATTTAAAATGCGTCTATAAAGGCGCAATTATATATTTCGAAATTAATTAAAAATTTAAATTTTAGCATAAGAAATATATTTTCAATATGGAATGAATATAATAATAATATACCTAATAAATATTTCGAATTTATAATTAACTAACAAACACAAACGACACAAACGCAAGCAACTAATATGAATCTGTAAATGAATCTGTAAATGTTTATTTTACATTCACATTAGGGGCAGAGCCTTGCACGTTCGTTCGTTCGTTCGTAAAAAAGAAATTAAAAAATATTTTGTTCGTTCTAAATAAAATAAATAAATTGTTTGTTCGTGAAAAATATATGTTCGTACGTTCTTTCGTAGAAAATTGATGTTTGTTCGTTCGTAGAAAATAGATGTTCGTTTGTTCGTTCGTAAAAATTTATTATTTTATTTTTTTATTTATTACTAGCTTAAACCCGCCGCTTCGCCGGGTTTTCAAAAAGTTTTCATTCAAAAATTGATAGTGGGTAGGCTTGATTTTTCGCTACCAAAACGATTTTTTATTGTTTAAGTAATACTACAAATTATTAACCTTAAGATTGTTATATCATCTGATAGGAAATCGAAAACCTAAATTTTGGATTTAATTTTTTTTACAACAAAAACAACTTTTATCCAATTTTTTGGCTTAAACTAAAAATTTTTGAACATTTTTTAAAAAAATTTTTAAAAATATTAATACTTTGGTTTAGTAAAAATTTCAACTTATGTTTGAAGGATATTTTAACAAACAACATTTTTCAAAAAAAATTATTGAAATCCATTGCAAACTGACTGAAATATTTGCCTTCAAAGCTAAAAGTGTGAATTTCAAGTCGTTTTTCTCTCATTCTCAGCTTATAATTAATACTAAAAAGATCTGGTACTAAAATTTTTCACAGTTTTCAAACTACATACATGATTTTGGTATCAAATTGAAGGAAATTTAAAAGCGTTTATTGATTTTGTTCTCGTTTAACCGAAGTGCAATTTAATCCATTAGGACCGAAAGAAAACCATAAAAAACAGACATTTTTAGACTTGAAGCAACATTTTGGTGAAAACTATGTATGCCATTGAGCAGAAATAAGTTATTATTGCATGCTAATTTTACTTTTTTTAAAAAACTGGCACTAAAACTTTTGAAATATTATGCAGTATTTAATGAAAATTCGAGACGCATATGTTTCCATATAGTAACGTTGGTTGTTAATGGGTTAAAATAAAGTATCCTATTGCACTCTCTGCTGACCTATAAATATGTGTACAAAATTTTATAAAAATCTGAGTTGTCGTTTAAACGTGATGAGTGAACATAAAAAGTGGCTACAGATTTATTAATAGTATAGAAGATAGATTATTATTTATAATCAATTTTGATATAACAATCGGTCAAATACACTTAAGATTAAATACAAAAAACAAAACTGATTTACAAATTTCTGCATTTAGCTGTTCAAAATGATCAAGTATCGAAATGCAGTTAACATATCATGAAAAAGAAATATCGTAACTTATGTATTGAAGTGGGATCATGCATGAACAACATTAAGATTTGTATAACACAAACTGGTGAAAGGTAATTTAAATATACTAATAGATATACACATTAGAAAATAAAACTTTGCATCAAATATATACTTATATTTGAACAGAGATCAGAGTATTCAGAGTTTTAAAGTCCAACATAAGCAGCCATGTTTTTACCTCTCAAGGAATAAAATATTATTTCGAATACAACGAATATTATCTGGTAATTTATTAAAAATTCTAGGAGCAGCACATGAATAGGAGTAGAAGAAGAAAATTGATGTTCGTTCGTTCGTAGAAAATAGATGTTTTTTGTATGGGAACCCAAAGAAGGGTAGCAGATAGGGGTTAGGTGTGTTTTAATGTTGAAGGGCTAAAAATAATAGGACCAGCTCATATATTTGACCCCTCTAGGAGTCCAGCTACGGCCGATATAAACTATTTTCGACAGTTTTTATGTTTTTTGTATTGGGACCCAAAGAAGGGTGGCAGATAGAAGGTAGGTGTGTTCGAAAGAAATGTTAAGACGTAAAAAATAATAGGACTTGTTGATATTTTAAACCTCTCTAGGAGTCTAGTTAAGGGCGATATTAATTATTTTCGACTGTTTTTTAATTATGTTCGTTCATTCGTTCGTTCGTTCGTAGAAAATTAATGTTCGTTTGAAGACAAATTGATATTCGTTCTTTCGTAGAAAACTAATGTTCGTTCGTTCGTTAGCAGAAAATTGCTGTTCGCTCGTTCGTTAGTAGATAACAGTTGTTCGTTCGTTCGTTCGTTCGTAGAAAATAGTTAATTGTTGGTTCGTTCGTAAAAAATCGAAATTAAAATTTTGTTCAAATGAAACTATTATGTCCCTGATTAGGGGCTAATCATAAATTACGTAACACTTTTAAGGAAGTGGTAGAGTAAGAGCTCAGATAACAATTTCACCTAAATATTTGAAGTTATTCATACTCATCTTGAAAAGGCCTTGTATAAAAGTAATTGTTAATGCTTTACTTGAAAAAGCCTTGTAAAAGACTTGAAAATTTAAATTTCTTGTATAATTTTTTATATAAAGCTTTATTCAATGACACATTTTATGAAGTAGTCAAGAAGATTTTTACTCAAGTTTAGATTTTTTTTTTTGATGCACAAAGTTTCAGTTTATGAAAACAATAATATTAGAAATACCTGAATTAAATAAAAAAATATTCACTATCATAAAAAAAAAACTATTTCAATAACAAAAAAAAAAAAAAATTGTCTGAGCGCGGGATTGAACCGTGGTAAACTGATAAACTGTTGATAAACTGTCACCTTAAACCACTGGGCTACCGAGGCAATTTATTGGATTGAAATTAAGTGCGTATATTAAATGATTGCAACCGAGAACTTTATAAAATTGTTCTTAAGGGAATTAAAAAAAAATTATAATTAAGTTTCAACGTCGCGCGAGTAAAGTCCTAAATAGACGAGTGGTTAGAGCATGCGGCTGGCAATACAAAGGATCCAAGTTAAATCCGTGTTGGTTGGGACATGGTAAATATACAAAGATTTTTCAAATGTTTAAGATTTCTGTGCTGAATATAATGAAATGATGAAACGTAGGAAAAGGAGATTACTAAAACAATTAATTCTTTTTTCGCAGTTTCCGAGTTCTTGAATAAGCCTTGAGTAAAAACCTTAGATCAAACTTTATATAACTTATTGTATGAAAGAAATAATTTCACACGTCTGTTTTCCTTGCATAGACGTTTAATAAAACTTGTTTCAGAGATTGTGCAAGGGAGTTTAAATTCTCCTTCCGATATGAATACAAAAACTTTACTTAAGGCTTATTTAGGTGAAATTGTTATCTGGGTAACTAGCTACTAAAGCATTTTATGCATGATTTTTCTCATACAAAAAAGGTGGATTTTTCTTTTTAGACTTAGCCATTTTGTGACTTTATCAAAAAAGTGACAGAATCCAAGTTTAGATATTCACCTCATACGTCATGTAACTAATATTTTGGCATTAATTTATCTATGTATGATGCATATTAAAGGCTGTTTGCCATGAAAAGTGAACAAAAACGTTAAATGTGTTTGAAAAAATTTTCAAAAAGATCCCCCCTACAAACCACTCTGTAAGACGTAGTTGTAAAATGTAAAAGCTGATGTAAAAGCTGATTTGTACCTCTCAAGTTGGCTTATACTGTTATTTGGATTCAATTTCATTTATAATCGCGTGTTTAATTGGTGCATTTGTAAATGAAAAATGTTATTAAAATATTTATTCACAATCTTCTTAGCTGCTTAGTGGAAATTCCTCAAATTTGACGTATATCTCCCTTAATTAAATAACACCAATCTTTTTAGTCATTTTTCACTTTTTTCACTATTTCACTACTTTAATTTTTCACTATTTTCGTAATAATTAGTCAAAAAAATCTCAATAAGTTTTGCAAATGCTTCGGAAAATCAAAAATTCTGAAAACGAATTCGGTTTTATTGACCTATTTTTAACTTGTGTTCGCCCCAGCACCAAAATCGTAAAAATTAAAAAAAAATGAGTGTGCAGCTAAATTCGCCATCTTGTATTTTAAAATTCTGACATTAGATTCAAAATCAGCGACTCTCTAAGACTGTCAGATAATTTTTAAGACTCGTAAAAAACATATTAGGTGGCAACCCTATCTGTCATCTTGAATTTTAAAACTGTGGCATTGGATTCGATATCAAATCCGTTGTCAGAATTTCAAAAATACGAGAGTTCGCAAAAATACAAAAAAAAGGCTAGTTTGCGACTCTATTCGCCATCTAGAATTTTTAAATTCTGACATCAGATTCGAAAACTGCCAACTACGGATTCTCTCTTAAGCAGCACTTATCTACATTGTACGTTTTTATAAACAATTTTTACAAAAAAGTTTCACTTTATCACTGTTTCACTGTTTAATAGTTACATGTTTATAAACATGTTAGCAAAAAATTTTCACATTCACTTTCACTTGTGACATGTTTATAAACATGTATACATGCGTTTTGAAATTTAACCCTCAATAAAAATCGTTACATCGCCGCCTTAAAAGTTTCACTTAAAAAAGTGCAAATTTTTTCTCATTTTTTCTTCAAATATGATATTATTTATTTAGAAACGAAATTTCACTCCCTTCTGGCCACTGTCTCTATTTTTGTCCATGGCTTGTATGAAGTTGCCGCACTGTGTGACGCCACAAATTATTTTTACTATAATTTTTACAATTTAATGCACGAAAGCTCTGTGTTTTTTCATTAATTTTTATTTTGTTAACCTTTAGTTTTTTTATATATTCGATTTTTATTCATGTTCAAACATAAAAATGAATAGTTTTTTTTCAAATTCTCTTAACACAATGCAAATAATCAATCAACTCTTAAGAACGCATAGCAGTTCATATTATATACCGCTTACTTCTCAGCATTACAATAGGATCACCTAAAAACTGTTACCAGTGGGTAAACAAAAAAATTATTTTTCTGAATTTTATTCGGATTTTGTGTAAATATGAAAGGGGTTGGGCTGAGGTAAAAAAAGTATGCACTGACTTCTTTGAAGATATAACTAATATATTTATCATTTCTGAACGGCATCAAAAAATAAATGAACAAACAAACAGAAATCAGTTATATTAACAAAAATATATATAATAGTTTGTGAATGTATAGTACATGTCTACATTTTTTCTAGTAGCCACACTATGCCGCAATTCTAAAGATTTTCATTAAACTAAATGGTTAATATAAAGTTGTAAAAAAAACCGGGGAATTACTCAAAAGCTATAAAACTGACTTCCTCTGTAGTTGTTATTGTTAAGAACCTATGAATTATTAATTATGCAGCTTAGAATTGACACAGCTCAGAAAGGTAAAGCTTAAAACTATTGTCTTCAAAAAAAAAAAAAAAAAAAAAATAAAGCAGAAGAGAGTTCAAAATTGTTATACTTAAAGTAGTACAAAAATGTAGTGCTTTAATCAAAAACTTTTCTATCTAACTTTTGCAAAACTTTTCCAGAAAAGTTTTTTTTCTAATATTAACGCTTCCTATACCTATTTCACATATCACCAACATATCTATAAATATATCAATTTTTGCTTTAATTTCAGCTAATTTCATTACTGCTCATTACATTAGCCTCATTTATGAATGAACAAAAAGAGACACAGTTTTCACCCCTTAGCCTTTGCTCTCGACTCATTCGACTTACTTCCCTTTGACTATTACAAAAGCATATTTCGCGAAAAACTTGTTCAATTCAATTCAGGCCAAATGCACTTCTTTATAGCCAGCTTTCGGACATCAAACGTGACTAACTGCATTGAATGCAGCCTTCAAAATAATTTTGGCTCATATGCAAAAATATGAAATATTGGCTTAAATGATAGTCTATCTACCCATAAAAGAGATGAGTTAAAAACAAAAAAAAAACAAAAAAGTTTCTAAAAGCTACAGAACTAAAGGAATGCAAATCAACTTGATTTTAATTTTTTTTTTTTTATTTTAATACTAATAAATGATTTATTGAGTTTCTATTCATTTAAGTACAGGTTGATTAAAAAGTATTGAAAGCAAATATGCAGGAATATGAGTTCTTAAATTAAAATAATTTTTTTTAGTCAATATTATTTTCTTTCAACTTTAAAAACATTTATTCCAATGATTTTCCAATAATTTTACACCACCTCTGTAATAATTTTCCGGAAGCTCTGCCAAATACTGTTCCACGGCTGCAATAGCTTCTTCATTCTTTGTATACGGAAAAAGAAACATATATCAAGGTTAGGTTAGGTAGAGGCGGCAGCCGGTGTATACGAAATGACATACATCAGCTCACTTAGACCAGATAGGTCCATTGTGATACCGCTGCACACAGGCCCTCATTCAAAAATGGAACCAACTTGAGCTCCTGATGAAACCTTTTAGACGCCTGACATCAGTCATTGACAGGTCGTCAAGCTCATGAAAGAAGAAAGAGCCTAAATATTTTTGCCTCTTCTGGCTAGCGCAGAACAGGAGCACAGAAGATGGGAGATAGTTTCTTCATTTTCCTCGTCCCTGCAGCTTCTACAGAAGTCATTTGACATAACTCCTAACCTGTAGGTATGCCTGCCTATCAAGCAGTGTCTTGTAATGACAGCCACTATAGTGGCTAATTATAGTCTTGCCAGTGAGAGAAGGTCTCTCGATCACCCGGGATCTAGTGTCGACCAAATAAGCCTTGATGCTCTGCATGTCGAGAGTTCAGCCCACCTAGTATTGTCTTCCGATATGATACTATTACTGATTAGCAGCTTAAGAGTCGCTAACGGAATACCCGGTGGATTCACCATAGTTGATACCGCTCGAGTCCTATTTCTAGCAAGCTCATCTGCCTTTTCATTACCTTTTATGCCTTTATGCCCAGGTACCCATATTAGGTTGATGCAGGAATAGTTTGACATTTCACTTATTGGAGCACGACATTCTTTGGCTACTTTAGAGTTGTGGCTACTTTTTCCAATGATTTTATCGCAGCTTGACTATCTGAGAAGATATAAATAACCTGTTTAGAGACAACGTTTTTTGAAAGCCATGATGCAACCGCCCCCATTGCTATCACTTCGGTCGGAAACACACTTTAGTGGTCAGGAAGCCTACGAGCCAGAGATACCCCAAGCTTTTTTGAGTAGACCCCTTACCCGACCTTGTCGTTTAATTTTGATCCGTCTGTATAGAAATATAGACATCCTCGTGTCCATGGTGCACCATTGACCTAGTATGTTCTAGGTGGAGTAAGCGTACCATACCTTCTTTCGAAGGAAAGTGAGGGCTTGCAGTAATCAGTCCTTGCTGAAATGAAGTTGAAGTTTTTAAGTATGGATGAGTGACCCATTGTCAGACTTTTCCATAAATCCAGTTCTCTAAGTCTAATCGCCGAACAGGCTGCTGTCTGTTTGGCAACCAGGTTCAGTGGTTGAAGATGAAGTATGGTCTCTAAGGCTGCAGTCGGTGTTATTCTCAGAGCACCGCTGATGCATATAGATACCATTCTCTGCACTTTTTGGAGTTGTTTCATATATGTGACCTTGTCTAAAGACGGCCACCATATTACTACTCCATACAAAAGAATAGGTCTTATGACCCCATTATACAACCAGTGAACGATAAGAGACGAAAACCCGCATCTTGTCCATATGGCTGTTTTGAGAGTATAAAGTGCCACTGTGGGTCTTTTAGTGCGCTCTGCTGTGTTTAACTTCCAGCTGAGCTTTCTATCGAGTATTAGTCAAACCAACCCATTTAGTATGATTGGTGTTAAGAACGGAATTTTATATTTCCTGGTGAATAGGACTGGCTCTGTTTTAGCCGGATTAACTCCAAGACCACAGGGCTTGGCCCATCGTTCAAGTCTGCAAAGGGCTCTTGCATAATGTCGCATAGAGTAGTAGGAAACTTTCCTCTGATTGCGATTGCTAGGTCATCGGCGTAGGCTGCCACTACATATCCATCTCTCTCAAGAGATAGCAGTTTCTCGTTAACTACCAAATTCCAGAAGAGTCGAGAGAGAGCACCTACTCGAGGCTTGCCTCTTGAGACAGATCTTATGGCGCTGTATGCGCCCAGGTCCGATAGAACTATTCTACTATTGAGTAGCTAGTCTATAAGCTCTGTAATGATCTTGTTCACGCCTAGTCTGACAAGTGATCGTCGTATTGATTATGGTGTTACGTTATTAAAAGCTCCTTCTATATATTAGAAGAAAACCAAAGTAAACTCATTATTTAACTGACGTGGGGTCTAGCAGACCTCACTTTTTAACTGATTTCCTATGATATATTTGTGACTCTAACTTTCTTAACCTTATTCCATATAACAGCAAATACATTTTAGGCTAACATAAGAAAAAAATTTTAAATAAAATACTTTTTTTAAAGGTTTGGTTTGAATTTGGCTTCGAATTTTACGGTTGTACGCACGAAGTTTTAATTTTCGGTGTCTGTGAAACTACGACGTCAGCTGCAGAGGGTTAAAAAGGATTTTTCTATGGTCCCGCCCAGCGTATGTAGGGCCGTTTCCACGGATCTTCCTTTGTTGTAGGCATGCTATGATGTCGAAAGTAGTGCAGAATCGATGTTACTGCGGAGGTACAGATCTAAAAGGCGTTCTAACATCTTTAATAGAAAAGACGTTAGGCTAATGGGCCTGAAGTCCTTAGGGGTGGTATGTGATGTCTTCCCTGCCTTGGGTGTAAAGACCACCCCTTGCCTTTTTCCAAGCTGTGAGAATATATGATATACTTATGCAGACATTCAAAATTATACAAAGACAAGGTAATATTTTAAGCATGGCCTCTTGTAATTCTATAGAGTAAAGGTGATTTATAGGGTTTGAAGCTGTTTACCGCCCATTTTAACTTACTATCAGAGACGATGTCATCGGCCTCATGCTGGGAACAGCTAAGATAAGGCAGGGGCGCACACATGGGCGCGCTGTCCAAAATTTAAATGGGGATATTGTGATTGGGGATATCGTACCCTACCCGTTTATTTATTAAAATTTTATGAGAGATTTTAACAAAAACACTACAAAAATCCGTATATGACATCAACTTGATGACCAGATTCAAAGGAGAATATGCTGTACTCTGATAGGATAGGGCAAACTTTTTAACCGTAGACCGGCCAGTGACAAACCCATGTTGGTTTGAAACTATAAATCGTTTTTAAGAAAAAATTCAACTTCTCTAACAATTTATTAAAAAATTTTAGATATAGTTGTCAACTTAGAGCGGGGCCTTTAAATTTTTGCGTCATTCCAACCACAGCACCACATTTAAAAACAGTAGATACATCCGGAATGTAAAAATTTATAAAAAATGTTCAAAGGCGGCTTCGAGAGTAAAAAATTTAAGTTAAAAAAAAAAATAGATAAACCATCAATTTAGCATTTTCGGAAACTTTTGAGTTTCGAAATACCATTTGTTATGTCAGGCAAGTTCAATTTAAGGTCACCAAATCATCAAATATGTTTCGAATAGTTGAAAAATATTCGTATCTCAATGTTTTTATGTAAACAAAATTCACTAAACGCTGCTGATCTCTCCTTTAGTTATTAAAAAAAAAAAGATCATTCAAGAAAAGTTTTAAAAAGTATACGATTCTGCTTGGTAAAATTTCTATATTCCAATTTTTCAAGTTTTGCTGGTACTTATAGGTTTTTTATTAAAAACACCACACCCTCCCTCCATGGAAAATTCTGCCTACAGGCCTGCCTGTCATAAAATGATTTGAGATGAGCCTGCCATGAGATAAGATGAGTTCATTTGTATATCAGCCTGCTGTGAAACAAGCATTTATCTGCTCATTATTCTGTTGAAAATCAAAAGTATCTAAAAATTACAAAAAAAAAACACACCCACAAAAAAAAACCTTTTGTGACTCTGCACCATAACTCTTAATACGCCACGCGCAAGATATACAAGAAAACAAAAAAAAAAAAAACAAATTTAAAAATAGGTCAAATGAAATCAAAAGTTTTTTTTTTAATATCAAAAAAATGCTAATTTTTATGAGTTCCCAAAAAAGAAATGATGATCATTTTTAACTTTCTTTCGTTTCTCTTAGTTCTCATCTTTTTAGATAGCAGCTAAGCGTTAATTTCTTTGTTTATGCATCATAAAAGGGCAAATTTTAATAATGATTAACTTAAAATTTTTGCCATTTGCCGCACATTTAAATTAATTAAATAACGGAAGCGTGCAAAATGGAAAGAAAGCTTTGGGTTAAAAGATCAACAAAAAAAAAAAAAAAAAAAAAAAGTAGAGAAGCGAAAAGAAAGAAGCTTGCCAGGGTATAATAATGATGAAATAGCAAACCATGTGAATGAATATGTTGAGTGATGAATATCAAGTTGAAGCATGTAATATAAAATGAATGAAAAGGGTGACAATAAACAAAATGTCAAATAAAGCTAAGAATAAATATCAAATGTTGGCGTATTTCAAAGACCTATGACAAGATGGAAAATTTAAATATTGGAATGCATGGGGAAACCTGTAATCGAACCCCTACAATTTTTTTTTTTAAACCTGACCAACACTAAGGGGGTGCCTCCTATAAATGTGTTAATTTGGAAGACGGATGATACCCAATAGGCAATGATGCTAGGCCTCTAAAATGAAGGCGTGTATTTACTGCTACTTTTGGCGGTAAGATACACGACTTCCACGCTGTTTCTGTTTCTCTACCCAGGGCAGTACAACAGTAATATTTTTCCTACAAAAACTGGTTCTGCTTATATTCCAGGGTTACTTTTTCGTTAAAAGTTAAAATATATATTAATTCAAAAATACTGAATAATAATCAACGTCATGACTTAGAAATATTCTTATCTAACAAAAATATGTAAAATGAAATAATATCACAAATTAAATAAGGGATATAAATCACATAAAAAGAAATAATAATAAAAATATTTTTTTAATTTTTTTGGTTAACCTCTTCTTTAAGCCATTCTAAAGGAGTGCTTATAGCAGGCCTCTTTAAAGCAGAGAGAGCAGAAGGCATGGAAAATTTGGCAACTTCATATAAAAATGTATATGGGCTTGGATATGAGTAGGGTACGCCTCAGACATCCATTTTAAGGCCAGCTAGTAGCCCTTCGAATATCTGCCAATACCTACTGGGTAGTTAGTAGGCGGGTGGAAAGATGAAATAGTGTTGGTAAAGATTTGATTTAAATCTATACAGCTGGAAACTGACGGGCAGCACGCTAGCAGGGAAATTGTTCCACAATTTTACTGAGCGACCGAAGAACGAATTATCTCGGTAATGCGATGTTCTATTGGGCAAAAAGGTAAAGGTAAAGGGATGGGCTTGGCGAGCTAAAGGCAAAGTGGAGCTATGAAATACACGAGCTTTTGGCGTCAGGCCATGTATCCCCCTTGAACATTTTCTATGGTAATACCTGTGCAGAAAACTAAGGTAACCAACATTGTGATAATACTCAAGAGATTTGAGAGAAGATGAAATATTTTCATCCCCAATCAAATATACGTATCGCACGTCGTTGAATCCGGTCCATTAGCTTCAAATATGATCTTAAAGCCCCTGTCCAATACTGAAAATTGAAGTAAGATTTTGGAATAAACTATAGAAGTAAGGAACGGGATAAAAAGATTTTTATTTAATTCAAAAAGTTATGGTCCTTAGGACGGTCAAACATTTCTTTTTGTGGCGCTTACCAGAGATTTGCAGCAAGTAGTTATAAACAGAGTAGACTCGATTATATACTCATCATTTCATAGATTACTACTCATTCGTTATCTTCAAAAATGTTGCTATACTTCTAACACGCAACTTGATTTCAATATTTTAAGTATGCTTCATATTGTAACTCGCAGTCGTACGTAGTCGGGATGATTTTGATGTGCTACCAACAAGTTGCGTACAAAAGAGTATGAACATGTTCGAGAGTGAATGAGCAGCACTTTTTTAAGGATTGCCACTTTAGCAAAAGTAAAAAATTGTTGTTTGATTTATGTTATTATTGAATAATTTGTAAGGCCTTAATTATGTGGTAACGCTACACAATACGATACGAAATGAGGGTCAATACTTTTGTTTTATTAATTTAATCGACATATTAATTAATATATTTTTTTAATAATTTCTCGGAGAAGTTGACTTCACATACAAGGTGTGTTCTTTTATTTCAGACACCAATGCTTAAAGCGCCCCGCAGAGTTCCATCAACAAATTGTTTACCGCATCTAAAGTAAAAATAAGTTATTTTTTTTTATTTCATTAAAAACAATTCGGTGGTAACCCTTCAACTCTTCTAATAGCAAAAAAAGTTCAAAAGTAAGTTCAGAAATAACCACCGCGTTTCCATACAAAATACGCAAGTATTCCCAATGAGCTGTGAGACTTCTGCTTTAGCTATGAGTATTTGGTATAATTTCCGAAAACTAGTTTGATATTGAAAAGTACTTGGTCGTACTTTGACGTTCGATGAGCTGAGTTCCTTCTGCTCAGTATCATCAAACATTGAACTCTGCGTTACTTTTTGTGGCAAGAGTGGTTCAAGTAGTAGGGTGGTTTTTGTTTGATGTGTACGCACTACTACTTGGTTTGGCATGTGTAACTACAAGTCGCAAAATCTTGACTCGTTGCAGATTTCTGGTGCTTACCATACACTGTGTATAAATATTGTTAGCAGAAAAGGAAATTTTAAAAACTTGAAAAATAACTCTTAAAAATAACATTATAAGCCTTTTTTAACATGAGACTCTAGCTTTTCCGCCCTGTCTTTATTGTTAGTTTTTTTTTTTTTTTTTTTTTTTTTTTTTGTGGCCAAAACTTGTCTTTGCTTGATGACTGACCATATGACACAAAGTTTATTTTTAGCAATTCAATACTTTCTTGGAAACTCTTAACTAATATCTTAAAATAACAGAATAAAAATGAACGATGTACGAAAAAAAAATAGCTGTTAAATAAAAAACTGGTTTTTACAAAAAAAAAAAAAAACAACGGATATTGTGTCTGAATTCCAAAAAAAAAAAAAAATCGCATTTTAAAAACGAAAGTTGTACAGCTCAGTTGTAAGCCAAAAAATCAAAAAAAAAAAAAAATAACGTCTGTCTGTATCAGCTTTTTTTCTCTCATTATTTAGCTCTTTTGACCAAAAATAAAGCCGCAAAGCATTGAGTTGAGTAAAAGGTCGGGTAGAAAGAAAAATAAAAGCTAACAAAATGCAAGAGAGATAACAACCAAGTTAACAAGGAAGTAAATAACGGGTCTGCATGTCATGCCGCGCTGCGCAGATGCGGCCAACGAGAAAACTTTAACAACAACAACAACAACAACACCAATAGCACAATGCTTGAAAACCAAATGAAGAATAAGTGCTGAGCGAGCAACATAAAATAAAAAAAAAATAAAGAAATAAAAGAAATACAAGAAACCAAATTAAAGAAGAAAATGTAGAAAAAAAAAATGAAATGCTTTCGTTTTCATTCGAAATCTTTTGCAAACGATCTGCATAGCTTAACTTGTACATGCTGGGTGCTGCTCTGCTACAGCAACAGCAACAGCAACATGTTACTGGCTTTAATGTTTTAACTACAAGTTTTTGTTGATGGCTTCAAAGCTTTTTTTTATTTTAAAAATATACAAAACTTGATTGTGTTCCAGGCGCAGAGTTATGATTTTGGTTTTGTTTTTGCTGTTGTTGTTGTCTCAATTTTTATATCACGTCACTTAATTGTTGGCATATTTTTTGCTCCCCATATAGCTTTGGAGTTGTCCGCATTGTGGTCACATAGGAACAGCTTTTTTTTTTTTGAAAAAAAGAAATTCAGCACCAGTTGTCATCGATAAAGCAAGGCGTGGGCTTAAAATGGTGTGAACTTTTTCATATTAAACTTTGCTTTTTGGCAAAGCTAAAAATATTTCCTTTCTTTGACTTAAAATCATTCATGTTACATGCATATGTTTTCAATGTGAGCTCCCAAAATACTTTTAAAAAAATTTAAAATATATCAATATTTTATTAAGTTTTATTTAAGCTACTATGCCATTGTCAGATTTTTTTTTATTAATATTCTCTATTTCCTCTTTCTTTTCTTTTTATTTTCAGGTAAGCTTCTAACTTGGCCTTGGCATCTATCACGTGACATCATTTTGTTTCTTGTCAAACGTCTTCGTGTTGTTAATCATTCAAACCCTCGAATAACTACACGGTTGAGGGTAAGCTTTGTCATTGAGTTTTTGTTTTTTTTTTTAACCACAATAATTTTGCAAATGCAGTTCATACCGTTTTTATTCGTTCAATCTATAGATTAGATTTTCTTAACTAACTCATTTTAATGCAAATTAAAACATTATCATTCACCTAAAAATTAAAGCTTATCACATAACATATGCATATACATATGTCTTTAAGTTAAGTTTTTGCTATGCTTAAGACTAAAAATTTGCTATTTTTGGCGCTGAGTTCTGTTTTTATTCAAATGTATATTAACCGATACTTTCCACTCTGTACTGACAGTTTATATGAAACTGGTGTTAATTCTAGCAGTCAAGAGCACGCAACCTAGTCACTTTCTCAATCTTAGCCTCAAGCCACAGCGTGCTCTGAAAGTTTCTCAAAGGCTCTCATATAACTTTTGTAAAAATATTACATTTAAAAATTTCACTTGCCTTAAGTCGCGTTCATAGTGCATGCTTATGAGCTGTCGAGCTGTCGAGCTGTTTGCGTATAAACAAGTTAGATAAAAAGGCAAAATAAGCTTAATGCGTTCATTATTAACGTGGCTTTAAGCTTGGGCTGGGTATTTCTAGAAGTCTTTTTGGTACCAAATTCCAAGACCAAGATACTGTTACACTAGAACAGTACTGTGCGTACGGGGGATTTTGGAGGTTCAAACCCACCCAGGAGGGTTTCGAACTATACTCTTGAAATTCACTGGACTCCCTGATTATGGAAAATTTCAATAAGGTAAAGCTTCACTATGACTTATTATAACTTATCGTGATTCATCACTATGACTGAGGCTGTTTTGCATGACGATTCCTTCGACGTACATATGTATGAATGAAGTGAAATTTCCTATAGAAAGCTCTTGACATCTGAAACGCAATTGCTTTTCCTAAAGTTCACCAAATCTTACTTTTGATGACTGCGTTACTAGTAACGACATCAACGAATGAACGCTTTTTTTCAACATTGCACCTCTTCAAGAACTACTTGCATTCTACGATGAGCGAAAATCGGCTGCACTTAATATTTATGGGGACGTTGAAATTAATGTGAATGCAGTATTTTTTTTTCTGTACCCGTCGCATTAATTTATTGAGAGAATAGTTTTTACTCGGAAAACTAAAAAAAAATAATCTGAAAATGTATATAACTAGAATCTTATGCGGCCCATACACACTGCAACCAAAGCAGAGCTGGAAGTGTAACCTGGAAGTTTTTGACGTTTATCAGAATGAAGTCGCAGCGTGTTGGCTGATTACTGCAACCATTGCAGCGTGTGTGACAAAATTTGTGAAAATATCGCTTTCAGGTTACATTTCCAGCTTTGTTTTGGTCGCAGCGTGTATGGGCCGCATTATAATTTTAAAATATTTCATATTTTCTGTACCTACAACCATTTCTTGATAGTTTTCTTAGTACTTAGAGATTCTTTTTAAACAAAACTCTCCTCAGAAGTAAATCATGCGTACGACCCTGCCCAAGAATTGTATAGAAACAAATTACATCCTGCGCATGGTAACCATTGTTGTGACATCAGCTGTGCTAGAGTCAAACCCAAAAAGAATCACAACAAAACAAAACAATGCAAAACAAACAAAAAATGAAGTGCGCAAAACAAAAAAATAAGAGAAATCTGTTGCCAACAGAGACCTGCATCAAGTACTTGAAAAATCAGGCTTTTCCAAGTACTTGAAAATTCACTTGGATTGAACTTGAAAAACTTTTCAAAAAAAAAAAAAAAAACAACCGACTACAAAATCACTATAAAGTTAAAAATAATTTTAAAAATACTTTTCCTTTTAATTTCTTGGTCATATTTGATAATTTATTTAAACATATTATTATATATGAAATCTTATTATTTGAATTTTTTGTTATTTGTTTTATTATCATAAATATATTAATTTTTTGATGAATACAAAAGCTTTTAAGGTCGGCGCTAATAGTATCAGACTTTTTATCAGAAGCGCCAACTTCAAAGCATTTGTATTCATCAAGAAATTAATATATTTATGATAAAAGAAATAAGGAAAAATTCAAATAATAAGATTTCATATATAATAATATGTTTAAATAAATTATCAAATATGACCAAGAAATTAAAAGGAAAAGTATTTTTAAAATTATTTTTTACTTTGTAGTGATTTTGTAGTCGGTTGTTTTTTTTTTTAAAAAAGTTTTTATTTCTTCCTTTTTAGAGAATATGATAAAATTTCGAAAAAAGTGTATAAACAACATAAATAAAATTGTTCTGAAAAAATTTGTTCTATTAAATTCTGATAGTTTGTTGGTTATTTCAAATATCTGTCTCTTAAATTTAAATTAGATGTCAAGTGTTTTGAAATTATTATACCCATTCTTGTAACGAGTTTTATTATCCTGGTGTCAATATAATTCGAGATATAGTGTTTTTCTTATATTGCCACTCCCCTTTTTTAAATAAGCGCCCTCTTTCTTGAGCGTTATTCCCAATAATTGTGCCTACCCCTGTACTTAATTCAGTACCCCAGCGTCAATATTAACTGAGATAGTGTTTATCTAGTATTGCCACGCCCATTTGTCGAATAATGCCTACTTTATTGACCGTAATTTTTAATAATTCTGCCAACCCCTGTACTACAATAAATTTCAGTGCCTTAGTGTCAATATTATTCGAGATACAGTAGTATCTAGTATTGCGAGATCTAGTTTTGCCACACCCATTTGTCAAATAACGCTAACTTTATTGGCCCTAATTTTTAATAACTCTGCCTACCCCTGTACTACAATAAATTTCAGTGCCCTAGTGTCAATATTATTCGAGATACACTGTTTTTCTAATATTGCCACGCCCA
This sequence comes from Coremacera marginata, assembly GCA_914767935.1. NCBI lineage: Eukaryota > Metazoa > Arthropoda > Insecta > Diptera > Sciomyzidae > Coremacera > Coremacera marginata. The sequence goes on along the minus strand of OU612047.1, from coordinate 40,742,441 downwards.
GTAGTCGAATACCGCCCACTTTATAGACCGTGATTTGTACTAATAATGCCTACCCCTATACCAAATTCCAGTACTATAGTATCAATATTATTCGAGATATACTCTTTTTCTAATATTGCCACGCCCATTTGTCAAATAACGCCCATAATTTGTATAAACTGTGTCTACCCCTACATTAAATTTCAGTACCCTAGTGTCCATATTATTCGAGATACAGTGTTTTTATAATACTGCCACGCCCATTTGTCGAATAACGCCCACTTTATTGACGATAATTTGTAATAATATTGCCTACCCCTATACTAAATTGCAGTACTCTAGCCTCAAAATTATTCAAGACACACTGTTTTTCTAATATTGCCACGCCCATTTTCTTGCCCGTAATTTGTAATAATTGTGCCTACCCCTACACTAAAATGCAGTACCCTAGTGTCAATATTATTCGAGATACAATAGTATTTAGTATTGCGAGATCTAGTATTGCCACGCCCAGTTCTCGAATACCGCCCACTTTTGTACGGGCACCTCCATGCTTATGATATCTATCTGTTCCCCGAAAAATTATGGCAATCAGGCATATGGTTAGGAGTTATCAATGTACATACATTTAAAAAAAAAAAAAAAAAAAAAAAAAAAAACAAGAGAAATCAACGAACTTGAGAACCTCCTTCTTTTTGAAGTCGTTTAAAAAAACCCGAGCAAAGCAAGCTTCGTATCAAACTAATCAATCGAAAGCTTAACTGCTCTGATGCGCACATAAACTTGAAGCGCTTGAAATTTTCGGGAAAATACTTGAAAAGATTGATATGTTCGGCAAAATCTTATAAACTTGCAAGTATCCAAATAGTTGAAATAGTTCAAATTGGGAAAGCTTGTTGTCTTGGTTGAATGCGATTCTGATGTCAGAATATAAAAAGTTGCAATCTAAGTCGGATCAATTATTTGGATTTTGATGTTATGAAGATGATGTTCTGAGATTATAAAGTTCCATATCTCGAAGGGCAAGCAAAATAGGTAAAATCTAACCATTTTTTGGAGGTTACTATAGGAGGAAGCATTTTTGAGACACACAAATAGGGGGCCTATCACTTGAAACACGTGTTTAACTGTCCATTGTACACGTGTTTCGGTTCCTCCCTAAAAATATGTCGAACGGGAGCTAATAGACCCCCCCCCCCCCCCTGCAGGAAATGCCAGTAGTGAATCAATACTCTTTCACTATTGACCGCGTCGTCAGTACTACTGACCAGCTGTACCCGTTGCAATGCTTTGCGCTAAAGACAATTAGCATTGGGTTGTTATTGGAAGTCAATAGTAGACCAATAAACAATTGATTAGGTACTGACTTTGGTACCATATTGAGACATTTGTACTACTGAGTCTATAGTACGATCGGGTAGGTCAAATCACCATTGCTTGCTTTTTTGTTGGTTTTTATGCTAGTATTGTTGAAAACATTGTTTAATCCATTTAACGGTTTATTCGCTTTTTATATTTAGCTGGTTTATTTTTCCATACAAATATCCCCACAGGAAAAGGTTACATTTTTTCTTTCACGTTTACAACCTTCAAAAGAATGAAAATGAAATGAAATGAAAGAAAGAATGGGAAAAGAAAACTAGATGATAGACGTTCGATTGACATGCTATACCCGATGTCAATAAATCTGTTGTCTATAGAGACAACGGTACTGACTTGACCATATAAGACGTCAGGCTGCAGCGCCTATTTGTGTGGTTTAAAAATGCTTCCTGAAATAGTAACCCCCAAAACTTGGTAAGATTTTACCTATTTTGCTTCCCCTTCGAGATATGCAACAACATAAAATCGAAAGATATCGAAAAATCCTCGAAAAATTCTCGAAAAATCTTCGAAAACATAGAAAAAGTGCCATATCTCGAAGGGGAAGCAAAATAGGTAAAAATTAACCAATTTTTGCGGATTTCTAAGGGGGAAGACATTTATGTGACGCACAAATCGAGGGGTCTATCAACCCTCCATTATGCACATTTTTAGGGGAGGACGTCGAAACACATCAGATTCCAAAAAATTGGCCAGATTTACAGCGCAAAATATTTAAAAAAATAAAAAGCACAAAGAAAACATTTTTGAGGACCACCCTAATCAGCGACCCATATTTTTCACAAATTATTTTTAAAACTATTTATTTGGGTACACTCTTGTGCCCAACAAATTTTTCTTTAACTATACTTTTCTTGAGCATATCTTGGCGCAATCATTTATATATTATTCTTAACTGACACTTACCTTAAACAGGATTAGTGATGATGCAGCTTTCTGTTTTTAGAATAAGATCAAAAAGATCTGCACCTAGGGGGAGATGTCACCTGTCTTAAATAAACATTGTCCAAAACCATCTTTGAATTATGGGAGTTTATTTGGTATGGAGTACAAATGATTATTTTTTGATTTTGAACACATCGTAGCATGAAAAAAAAACTCACTTTGAAAAGCAACATATTGTGTATCAAGGGTTAATATTCAATAATGTCTCTCTATAATTTGACGAAACAAATTTTCTTATGCCAAATTCATCGCTGATCTTAGCTGCATCTACAGTAAAAATTTAAACTAAAAAGACCCAATTTTAGTCCTATATATCCAATTTTGTCATATTTGTATCTACAAAGATACTTATTTATGAATGCAAAACTGTTTATCTACGTCATAGAATTGTGACGTGATGCCTCAAAAAAAAAAAAAAAAAAAAACAATAAAAAAAAAAACATTGCCACCGACTAAAAGTAAACCTTGATCTATTTTATGACGATTTCTAACATATTTTGTCTGCCACGATAACCACCATTGAGCTAAACCATTTTTAAATAACCTCAAAAAATCAGGTTTTTCGTAAAAATTTCGGCTGTTGTGGTTGTTAACAAAAAAAAAAAAAAATAAACTATCAGAAATAATAGTTCTGAAAAAGTGCTTCAAAGCTGCATCAAAAAATTTAAAATCTTTACCGTTAAACCAAAGCTAATGTGATTTTCGTGCATTTTTTTAAAAATTTTTTAATTTATTTTCACTAAAATTTAAATAACTTACTTATTTTTCTTTTTTTTTGCTATTCCAGTTTTGAAGATATCTTTGCAAATGTTTTGACGCCTTTTTTTTTCTGAGCAGAGCTAATCAATTTAATTACCATTTAAACTTAAATACTTATCATTTATCGTTGCTAATATTGTTTTTGCAGCAGGTGTTTGTTGCAAAATATAAGATTGTTTTTTTTTTTTTAATTTTAGTTTAAATATTGATCAACACCACCTGAGTCGATCGTTGGAAGATAATAAAATAAACTTTTTTAAAGAAATATTTTTTTTAAAATTAGTAAAGGCCCCTATTTGAAGAGCTTGCAAAAATTGACCTTCAAATTAAAAAAACTGGAAACGATACCTATATGTTTTTTCAAGCACTCATTATTATTTTTCTCAAGACATCACAAATGTAAAAATCGAGATAGTCCTTATGTGCCTATCTATGGTTTTTCAAAAGTTAAAGAATTTCGTCTGTCCTTCATGTTGACCAACTTTGAATGGTTTGTAAGAAATTTAAAAAAGTAGACAGTAGAAGTGGAAGCTTGAAGCTATGAATTGCTGTTATGAATTTCCGGAGTAGTTAGAGTCGGCAAATCAGACGCGTACTACTTTTTTAACTTTTTTTATAAATTTATGCGTTATTGAATGTATTTAGCTCGGTAATCGGTTGATATTCGCTTTAGTAATCGGCAATCAGTTGGTAATCGCTTTGGTAATTGATAACCGATTGGAAATTGTACCGGTAATCGGTTGGTGGTCACTTCGGCAATTGGTACTCGATTGGTAATCGGTAGGTAACTGCTTCGGCAGTCTGTTGCTAGATACTTCATAATCGTTTTGGTAATCGTTTCGGTAATCAGTAATTGGTTCAACAATCGGGTGGTAATTGCTTCGGTAATTGGTAATCAGTCGGTTATCGCTTCTGTAATCGGAACTGTTTTAGTAACCGCTTCAGTAATGGGTTGGTAATGGCTTCGGTAGTCGGTAATCGGTTAGTGATTGCTTCGGTAATTAGTAATCGGTTGGTAATCGCTTCGGTAAAAGTTAATGGGTTGGTAATCACTTTGGTAATCGGTTGGTAATCGCTTCGGTAATCAGAAGTCGGTTTGTAATTGCTTCGATAATCGATTATTCGTTTGTTAATAGGTTGGTAATTGCTTCGGTAATCGGATATTGGTTCGGTAATCGGAAATCAATTCTGTAATCGGTTGGTAATCGCTTCGATAATTGGTAATCAGTTGGTAGTCGCTCAAGTAATTGGTAATTGGTTGGTACTCGCTTGAGTAATCGGTAATTGATTTGGTAATAGATTGGTATTCGCTTCCGTAATCGGTAATTGGTTCGGTAATCTGTTGGTAGTTGCTTCGGTAATTGATTCGTAAAAGGTTGGTAATCGCTTCGTTAACCGGCCTGGTAATCGATAATCAGTTCGGTAATTGCTTCGGTATTCAGCTTTGTCGATGCTAGGTAAGCCCTAAAAAGGAATGCTGTACAGAAATAATTGAACAGCGTGATGATATCGCTAACAGCTTTATAATATCGTGAATCTATAGTTTTCTCTCTAAAATCTTAAAATTACTCCAACCAGTTTATTTATTTCGTTAAAAGATTCAATTCTGAAAGTTTAAGCAGAATAAAAGGTAGTTTACCCATAATTAAAGAACCTATAATTATAATTATGCCAAGTGGCTTAATAAAAAAAAAATAAATTAAAAATAAAAGTGGCAAATCATCAGTGGATGATTCCAAATAATTTCATCTCGAGCCAGATTTAAAATAACGAACAATTTGGTATAATAAACTATTATTTTATTTGGAATAAGAAGATTTTCTAAAGGTAAAAAACTTCGACTTTTTTCCGGTTTTCTGCCCTGCCAAAATCGAAAAACATCCATACAAAATTCAATAGAGAAAGTCTGGTTTGGCCACCAATGCGGCGACCAGTTTTTAAAAACTCAAACTTTGTAGAAAAAGAAAAAATACATATTTAACTATTGGGTTCAGGATTTTGAACAAAGTTTACAAAATTCTGTATATCTATATAATATCTATATCTATATAATAAGCAATATTTTCATATAATTTTTTTTCTAAAATTCAATATTGAAATTTTTACTTCACTAAAGTAAGAAAGAAAATTGTTTGATAAGACTTTCTGTAAGTATGGTGTAAAGACCGCATGGATCGTTAGTTTATATTTAGTAATTCTGTGTTTTCGATCACTGGACATAGTGAAACCTAATGCTGCATTCAAAAATTTAATTAGTTGTAAATTTCTATCTGCATCTGCAAAGTTAATATTGAAGTCTTCACTTAGTCTTGTAGATACTTGTATATCATCAAATTTGTCGGTAAATCTTTTTCGAGTATCTTTTTCGAGAGCCTTCTTTTGAATAAATTATCAAATTTTTGAATAAAAAAATATCTCTCCCAAATTGCAATATAAAGCGGTCAAATATATGAACTCGTCCTATTATTTTTTACCATTCAACATTTCTTCTGAACACACCTACTTCCTATCTGTCAGCCTTCTAGAGGGCAAAAAGTGCTCAACGCCCCTAAGGAAAATTTCACCCCAATACCAGCTGGTGACGGAGAATCTTTTCTCGTCATTGCAATAAATTCAAATCATTAAAGTAGGCAGTTGGCGAAAAAATGGTCTAGCCAAAAATTATTTATTTATATATAGTAGAAGATAAGCTTTTTACTACCCAACTGTTTATCTAAAAGATAATCGTTGAAGAACAATAAAACGTTTGCCCACGTGTATCGCATGAACTGATCTACAGTAACTATGGCAAAAAACGTTTAGTGTAAAAAAAAGATCACTCAAAAGAGAGCAAGTTGTAAGGCCATGATCAGGTAAATATTTCTCTGAGAGAGCAAATGCATCAAAATGTCGCCGCTTCCGCAAAAGCTTACGGAAATGCAGTAACTGGGCAGTAAAGATGTGGAGGTGGCCTCGCATCAAGAGTTTGCAAGTGAGATAATGAGCACAAGTGTTCAGAGAACGAGAGTAAGTCAAGCATACGCTCTGTTGTTCCATTCAGAGTGTGACTCAAATAAGACCAATTGGCAAAAAGCTGACTTAAACTTGAGCATGTTTTTGTTGTTGTTGGTTAAAATTTTTGAGCGCAATAAAACTGCTCACACTAAGCTTGGCAGAAAGTAAACAACAAAATGATGTGAAGCGAAGCTAAAACAAAACAAACTAAAAATGAGATAAAAATCAAAAAGAAAAAGTGAACAAGTGACAAAATGAAAGAAAAAAAAACCGAAATTAAAATTAATATAAATGAGAAATAATAAAAAAAAAAAACACGAATGAGTAAACTTTCAAATTGATATTCGAACAACGCTGGGCGCCGCAAAGCGCTGTTGTTGAATGTTTGACGCTTACTCTGGATTCGCACGGCGGCGGCACCGGTTCGATAGCGGTTTCGATTCAAGTTTTGTGCTTTTTCTTTTACAAATTAACAAACAAGCTTTGGGCCGGAATAATAAAAAACGTAAAGCATTTAAATTCGGCTTAAAAAATTCCACACATTTTTAAAGCATAAGACAAAAAAAAAAGTTAATTATTTAAATGCATTTTTAATTGTGATAAGAAAACAAAAACATGAGAAAAAAAATTAACTTCCGTCATTGAAGGCTTAAAGATGCAAAATATAGAGATAAATAGATAAAAAGATACAAAAACAAGAACGTGTGTGTGTTTTTTTTAAGTTTTGGAAAGCTGCAGATTAGTGTTCAAAATAATATTAATACCTTTAAATGTTAACCACTGAATAGTTAAGCTCTCAAATAGAAATTTATAATATTTAAAAAAAAAATAATAATATAAAACATAACTAAAAAACTTATCACAACAAATTCTTAATTAAGTGCAAACATTATCAACCCAAAAAAATAAGAAAAAAATAAACAAAAAAGTTATCTCAACTACTGTGCAAATATATACAGCAACTTAAAAAGTTAAAAAAAGAAAAAAATATTTTGTGTGATCTTGTGTATATCGCTCTACAACGCAACGTTATCAACAAAGCTTTTAAGTTTAAGTTTTATTTTTGTGCACATATTCTAGGCAGCAATGCATGGCAGCGCACATTCAAGGTCAAACTAGATAGTCAACTATCAACCACCAGCCACCACCCTCAACTGCAACCCTAAAATAAGCACTACAAAAGATTAATGACAAAATAGCAGAAAAACAGAACAGAAAACATAAAAAAGGGCGCAATGATAGCACAATAAACAATAACAAAAACTAAGTATAACTTGAGCTTGGTTTAAAAGTCAAGTTCAATGAGAAAAAAACTCGCACACACACCACACACACACACACACATACACACACACTTTTACACTCACAAAAATTACTCTGATAGCAAAAGCTATTTCAATTCTCACTCGTTCTACTAGAATATTTTATCATAAATACACCATTAAAAAAAGCTCTTAACTTGTTTGCTATTCTAGCTGCGTGCGTGCCTCAACAGCAAAGCTCATAGATACAAGAGAAATACTCTTATAAACACAAACTCAGAACAAGCAATAAACTTGTTTAAAAACAAAAAAACGAAAAAAAAAAAACAGCAAAGTAAATAAAAAACGTGCTGCTACGTGTCTCTATCATATGCGTAGAAATCTGAACGCTTTATTTTAACAACAATTTTTCGCACGTTTTCATGAATGAAAAAAAAGCTTCTCAATGAGAATGGAATATCAGTTGCCACCGCCGCAGGCATTACAGCTGGGCAACAACACCAACAACAACAGCAACAATAATGTCGTCATTAATTTGCAACAACAAACACAGCTGCAGCAGCAACAACAGCAGCAAACACACCTACAACTGCTGCAAAATGTGCAACAGCAACAACAGCAGCAGCAGCAACAACAACAACAGCAGCAACAACAACAACAACAGCAGTTGCTAGGTTCCATGCAACCACCTACAGCGTTGCCGCCACTCAGCAGTCTACCGCTACAGGTGGTGCACAATCTGCCACATTTGTTGGTGGGCAACAGCAATGCTTTGGGTAACAGCACGAGCAACAACAATAGCAATAATATTATGAACAACAATAGCAACAATAACATTACCAACAATCCTCTGCGCAACAGCATGCAAAGTGTTGCTAGCACGCAGCAGCACCAACTGCAGCAGACTATCAACAATTTGGGCAGCAATCTAGTGAATAGTCTGCCGCCTAGCAGTCAATTGTTGCATCATCATCTGCAACATTTGGCGAATGTTAATAATGCTGCAGCCGCTGCAGTTGTTGCAGCAAATAATGTTGTTGGTGGTGGTGGTGGTGGTGGTATCGGCAGTGGTATTGTTAACAGTAATAATGCTGTTAACATTAATCTAAGCAACAACAACAACAATCCTGCAACTCCAAATAATAATCTCAGTAACAACACCAACAACAACAACACCAACAATGTTGTTAATGGTCTTCTAGATGCTATCAACAATAATGCTAGCACAACAAATAACAACAACAACAACAACAATGTGATTCTCGACGAAAACAATAGATGGACACAATTTCAAGTGCAACAACTTTGGAAACAACACGCATCATATTTGAATGGTAAAGTTTTAGACGATAAATTTTAAAGTTGCTCTATTTTTTGGATGAGCTGGGCTGTTAATATTCTCCAAAGCAAACCATGCATCAAATTTCCCAAATATTTTAATATTAAAAAATAAAAGATTAATAATTGAAATAATTCCAAAATTTCAGATATGCACAAATAAGTTTTGATCGTTTTCTTAGTAACTTTGAAACTTTATTCGGAAAAATTGGTATAAATTATTTTATTCAAAGTATTGCTCATAATTAGATAAGATTGTTCTCCATATCTTAAGGCAGAATACGGATTCCTTTTCATTTGAGGCGATCCAAGAATCGAAAAAATTTTTGGTTTCTTCGAGAGTAGCTTGAGAGCAGTTGATCCCATTATATGCACAGCATTGAAGTTGATGAATAGCTGGGCTTCACCACAATTTTTTTGTGCTTTTGTTTGTCGTAATGGGTTCACTTTTCGTCCCCCCGGAAACGATTTGACACTTCTGCAAAATTATACATACTGATTTAAAAAAAAAAAATTAAAAAATAAAAATAAAAAAACTTTATGCTTAAAAAGTATTTCAGTTTTCAGCATTTATTCGATATTGATTCTAGTAGTCCTACACTATGGAAAAAAATCAATCACCTAAGTCGGCTTGAATAAAGAGAATTGTATGGGAATTATAAACTTATGTTTATTCACCCAAGCAATTTATTGTTTAATACATTGCTTTGAAAGCACATATTTCGATATTCAGCAAAAAAAAAAAAATATTTGATTCACCTAAGCCTAAAATCCAAAATTCAAAATTAAAAAAAAACGACACAAGCGATTTCACACCAACAAAAAGAAAAGAAAAAAAAATATTTCTTTGCCCGCCGTGGGAATCGATCTTGGACGTTTGGGAAATCTATTAATTTACAATTGTGTTGTGCTGCAGCATAGCTTCAGTTGTAATTAATATTGAATCAGTGACTCTGCCTAACGAAGGAGTTTGGCTCGATGCGTAGTGTAGTGAACTCTTAATAGGTAGATGTGGTTTCAATCCCCACGGCGCACAGTGGTTTGGCCTCATACAAAATATGTCAATAAATAAAAATAATTGCCGTAGAGTAATAAAATTTTGCATGTGAGTTAGATTTAAAAATTTAAAACCATATAGCAAAAAAAAAAAAAAATTTAAGCCCGTCCACAAACAAGCCCACCTTCCATACAATATGAAAATTTACTCCTGATTTCAAATTAACTCTGTACGAAGATATATATTTATGTGCAAAATTAAAAAAAAAAAAAATATTTTGGCCACGCCCACCTCACACATAAAATAATATTAAAAAAAAAATCAATAAAATTAAATTAACAATAAGATTATTGTTATTTTCCATAAAAATATATACACATTTGGTATCAAACGAATGGTATTTTAAAGCCACACATGATGGCATCCATTTAGTCGATATCATAAGGAGTGCATTCTCGAAATTGTGTCATTTTCATTTTCATAGAATTCTAAAAGTTACCTTGTTTTGTTTTTTTTTTTAATTTTTAAGTTTTTATATTAAAATATTCTTTATTAATATATGCATTTATTTTCTAAATAAAAATTTTTTTTTTTAGAGATGAAGACCACAATATGGGTATCAAAAATATTGTTTTTTCTCCAAATTTCCGTATGTGTAAATATATGATCGAAAAATTGTATATCTAACAGGGCTTCTATACAACTTTGTGCTTTTAAGTTGTTTGCCCGAAGGAATGAGAAAAAACCATCGGAAATTTAAAAATATGAATTTCTATATAAATAACTCCGTTAGGTTTCGACATATTTCACAAAATTTTTTTTTGTTATAAAGTTGAATAAAAGTACTTGCCAAAAAATATTTGTAACAATACCAATTACTGTACATTTGTATTTTTAATATTTTTTTCAAAAAAAGCCCAAAATATTCAACGTTTCCTCAAAAAATTACGTAAAATTTGTTTTTGCTGTAAAACTTATTTAAACTAAAAATTGCATTTCAAACTTCCTTTCACATGGAATGACATTTATTAGGAAAAATGTATTCAGTTTTAAACAAAAATCAAAACTCCTTTTCTGTTAATTATTAAGTTTCTATATCCTTTTATATCATTTTAGAAATTTTAAAAGAAACAAATATTTTTTATACTTTTCAGTTATTAACCCTTGGTTAACCCACTCCAACTAACCAAGGGTTAATAACTGAAAAGTATAAAAAATATTTGTTTCTTTTAAAATTTTCAAAATGAACATGATTATTCTTAAAATGAGCATGGTAAGGATATAGAAACTTAATAATTAACAGAAAAGGAGTTTTGTTAATACAGATCCACATAGTATGAAAATAGGTTTTTAGTAATTACTTTTGATTGGCAAAGAGTATTGGGATATTTTTTTTAAATACATTATTTTTGAAGAAATACTCTTTTATAAATATTATATAAATAACATTTAAAAAAATTAATTTCATCAAAAAAATCGAATGGGTACACACCCTTGTTTTTTTATGATAGAAATAGTAAATAAATTTTTGTTTAAAACTGAATCAACTTTTGCTAATACATGTCATGCCATGTGAAAGGGAGTTTGAGATGCAATTTTTAATTTAAATTATTTTTACAACAAAAACAAGTTTTACGTAATTTTTTGAGGAAACATTAAATATAAAACGATTTTTTTACGTATTTTTTTTTTATAATACGAACAATATTTTTTGGCAAGTACTTTTATTAAACTTTATAACAAAAAAAAAAAAAAATTTTGTGAAATATGTTGAAAACTAACGGAGTTATTTATATAGAAAGTCATATTTTTTAAAATTTCGATGGTTTTTTCTCATTCCTTTAGGCAAACAAGTTAAAAGCACAGAGTTGTATAGAAGCCCTGTTAAATATAAAATTTTAAAAAAAAACAAAAACTAAAAAAAACAAAATTTTTGATACCCATATTGTGGTCCTCATCTCTAAAAAAAAAAAAAAAAAAAAATTTGTTTTAGAAAATAAATGCATATTTTAATAATGAAAATTTTAATATAAAAATTTAAAAATTTAAAAAAAAAGGTAACTTTTAGAATTCTTTCAAATCAAATGTAAATGAAAAAGAAACAATTTCGAAAATGCGCTCCTTATGATATCGACTAAATTCTGTTAAAAATTACAACAACAAAATTACAATGAAATTTATTCCTCGAAAATGGATGCCATCATGTGTGGCTTTAAAATACCTTTCGTTTGGTACCAAATTTGTATATATTTTTATGGAAAATAGTGAAATTGTGGCATAAAAACGAAATTTTCGCTGATTTTAAAATGTCATTTGGAAACCGTAAGCTATCGATTGAGCACGTATAAAAAAATACGTCGACCTAAAATTTTTGTACTCTATCACATATCCAAAAATTATTCAAATCGGTGAGTGACACCTGGGGACCTTTCCTTGTTAGTGACACTCGCAACAATACTCGTATCGTTTGCTGGTGTGTCGATATCAGTATCAGACAAAAGGAAAGTCCATAAATTTTAATTAATGCTTTTAGCCCAGTTACAAAAACGCTTGTATTTGGGCTGAAATTTACTTTCAATATTTACACATATTTAAAGTACTCAAACGATTTTCTTAAACTTAACTTTGCATGTGAGCAAAAATGACAACAAAATTAAAAGAAGAAAAAAATAATCCGCATATAGCTTGATCTTCTGACTTTTTGGCTGACTTAAAAGGTACAATAAAAAGTGAGTTAAAAACACTAAAGAAAGCCAACAATAAAGCCCAAGAAAAAAAAAAAATATTACGGATTAACTTTCGATTTTCTTGCGTTGTTTTGTTTTGGCATTTTTTTTTTTTTTGTATGACTGTTTTTTTTTTATGTTTTGCACACTTTTGGCAGTTGTGCCTGTTTTTCTGAGCTGCCTGTGTTGACCCTATTATCAATACCTCATCAACCGCCCGCCACATTCTTTGCTTTTGCAACGCTGCTCGCCAGCTCAGATCTTTTACTACACGCACTTAAAGCCCTTCCTGCCATCATCAACATCAGCTTCAGTCACCCTTCTAGCAACTTCAAAAATTGTTGAGCTCAGTTTTTACTTTCATTCAAGCAGCGGCGCGTTGCGTCTGCGCCAGCGCGTAGCAACATCCGAAATAAATATAAAATAAATATAACGAAAAAATAAAAAAAACTTTCACTTTTTCGGCACTGTTTTTGTTTTATTTAAAATACCCGAAAATACAAAATAAAAATCATTCGAAAGTTGAAAAAACAAAAAACCAAAACTAAATGTTATGGTTCGCACATAAAGCAGATTAAAATTAAATTTTTTTTTTTGCTTATTTTTTAACTTAATTTTCAGTTGTAGCTTACCTGATATTTTTGCGATGTTTTTTTTTTCTTGTTTGTTTTTTGGTGTATCATTAAAGAGTACTTAAGCAGTTTTTCAGAAATTTGTTTCTATAAATAACTCTTTAACAATAACAGAAACAACAACAAAAAGAACTACAACAAAACGTTCCTCCTAGCCCCTTACATTAAAGTGTGATATGTAGTCAATTTGTTTTAAAACTTTATGAATATTAACCGTAGCTAAATGCTTTCTTACTTATTTACTTAGATGGCGCCTACAACCGTAAGTCGGTTTCCGCCTGTCGTAAGAAATTGCGCCAGCCATTTCTTTTTTGCTCTTGCTGGTGCCAGTTGGAAGCTCCAAGTTTCGTCAGGTTGTCCTCCACTTGAAGCCGCTCGATTTTTATGCGCTTTACTATGTCGATGTTGGCGTATAGCTCATACAGCTCATCGTTCCATCGTATTCGGTACTCGCCATTGGCGCAGATTGGTCCGTAGATTCTACGAAGGATCTTTCTCTCGAACGCTCCTAAAATCTTTCCATCAGAGCTGCTCAACGTCCAGGTTTGTGCTGCATATTACAGGACGGGCATGATTAGTGACTTATAGAGTGTGACTTTTGTTCGTCGAGAGAGGGCTCTGCTTCTCAATTGCCTACTGAGCCCAAAGTAACACCTGTTGGCAAGAGTTATCCTTCGTTTTATCTCTCTACTGATATCGTTGGTGGAGTTAATGCTGGAACCGAGGTAGACGAAGTCCTTCACAACCTCAAAGGAGGTGTTGTCAACAGTTACGTGGTTGACTAAATGCTTTCATTTCTGCTTAAAATTAGACGACTTTGTTTTATTGCTAGTCATTGTAAATGGTTTCATTGTAATGGCTGGTTTTTTTTCTGACAAGCGAATAAAAAGGAAAATTTTTAAAAACAAACATTTTTCATAAGAAATGAGATGTATTGTTGCATTTATGGTATACGTTTCATATAAGGTTTTTATCCGAGGTTTACTCAGGAACTCTGAAACTGACAAAAAATTAGTTTCTTATTTAATTATTTTACATATATTTCTGCAAGTACTTTTCATTTAATTGTTTTTTCATTTTAGAACAGAAATTTTGTACATTGTGTAACGAGTTTTAATTCTTAGGCTGGGGTATGCTCAGCCGCTTCAGGGTCCGTCCAAGGAATCTCACAACCCCTGGGCAGAAGAGTCTCAAGAACAAAAACAATAAATAGTTTTGTGAATCGCAGAATATGTCACGGTTGAGCTCAGAGTCCAACTCTATCACTAAAACCGTAGGTTTTAGCTCAAAGCGATCACAAAATCCATTTATTTTTATTTTTAATATATGCGTTTTGTATTTTTTTTTCTTTATTATTTTTTTTTTTTATTAATTGTTACAAATATTAGCTTAACAATACTTCCTACGGTTAACCATCTTATTTTGCAGGCGGATCAGGCGGCAAAGTGCCGATGGCAGAAGGCCTTACAATATGATACTTAAGATACGGTTTGGCTGAAGTCGAAAAGCCGGGGCTTGAGGTTGTGGCCGAAGCCGAAAAGCCTACGCTTGAGTTTGGCCGAAGCCGAAAAGCCTACGCTTGAGGTTGTGGCCGAAGCCGAAAAGCTTACGCTTGAGTTTGGTCGAAGCCGAAAAGCTGACGCTTGTGTTTGGCCCAAGCCGAAAAGCCGTAGTTTAGGTTTTTTTGTTGGTGATTGAGTGGCTACATCTTGCCACCAAGACCGCCTAGTAATTTTTAGTTTTCTAAGATTATTGTTATTTTAAACCACCAGAAAGCCATTTATCTATTTAATGGCTGAATTTTTGCTCAAACCACTTGACTGCCTTATAATGCCATTTTACTTTCTATTTGTTCATATTAACATATGAACAACATGTGAATTACACGCATTCGCTGGTGGCGCCATGCAACGCGTGATCGCACTCTTTGCTGTCATTAATGGCTGTGATCGCTAACACCGCTTCTTGCGATTATTTGCATTAAGCGTCGTGCAACAGGCCTAGTGCACAGAGGGGGACGTCATCAAATCCCAGCCGGGGCAAAAATATAATTTTTTTTTTCTTTTTTTTTCATTATTTTTCAATATTTCAAGTAGTTTGATATATTGTTTATATATATTTAAAGCCGTCATTAAGGCTTTGTTTCATTAACAATTTCGAAGAAAAAGCAAATTACATGTGACTGACGGACGTGTTGGGTTCTTATTTGATCATGTGAGCGCAGTTTCCTTAGGTTTAAATTCTTTATGTTTAAACAAAAAAATTCATATTTATTTTCTTTTATATTTAAGGTGTTTGTAACGATCTGATCGTTACAATTGTAAAGATTTTTGTATATTTACCATGGTCACTCCAGCGCGGATTGAACTCGGAACCTTTGTATTGGCAGCCGTACACCCTATGCACTCGTCTTTTCAGAAATTTGCTTGAATAACGTGGAAACTTAATTGTGATTTTCTTTAAATTTTCTTAAATATGTGAATCTTTATACAAGCATTAACTGAAATCATCAAGAGTCTTGACATCAGTCAAGAGTTCCGTGGTTCGACGCCGGGCATAGACAATACATTTTTTTTTATTATTGGAATAAAAAACGTATGATGATAAGCTTTTTTTTTGTAGATAGAGACCTACTTGAGTAAAAATATTCTTAAATAAATCCTAGTATTTCCCATTATTTGAACTCCACTCCAACCTTGAATAAAGCTTTATACGAGTATCAGCAATACTTGTGTAAATGTTTGCTTCAATACTTCCTAAAATGTTTCATAGAATAAAGCTTTATATAGGAAATAATACAAGAAATTGAAATTTTGAAGGCTTTTACGAGGCTCCTTCAAGTAAAACTTAAATAATTACTTTTATACAAGTTCCTTACAAGATGAGCTGAAATAACTTCAAATATTTAGGTGAAATTGTTATCTTGCAAATGGGGAAATAAAAAGCTAAATTTAGATTATAGCTTTTATTCGCATCCAGACGGAAAATATATGCATCGAAAATCTTAAATGTACTATGCAAATGTATTATAATTACATCATAATTAACTTATCAATGCTTCATTGAATATAGTAAGTTGAAAAAAAATCCCAGTTTGTTGGGGGGGGAAATAAAAAGTATTACGTAAAGAAAAAAAAAATGCACAAAACAGCAATGTTAAAAAAATGCGGAAAGCTTCAATACAACTATTAAAGCAATCGGAGCAACTCAACTAAACTCAACTCAGCACACTTACCTACATAAAAATAAACTTAGATGGAAACTAAAATACAACAACAAGCTATAAAAATGCAATTTATATGCAAACTAATAAATAAAAATTGTAAAAAATGGTTAATAAAAAAGCAATAACAATAATAATGATAGAAGTATAACGAAAAATAAAATCAAAAACAACAAAATCAAAAACATTAAACACGCTCACTACCATAACATATAATAGAGCAAACAGCCAACTGATTGACTGACTGACTTGCAGATGGACGTGCTGACAACAACAACAACATTATCTCTACGCTGCTGCTGCTGTTGCTGTTGCTGATGACGAGTACGACGACGCGTCTTGACTTAAAATTTGTTTTACTTTGTAATTATAAAAAACAAAATCCAACAACAACAATAATAACAACACACATGTACCTGACCAACTGAGCCACGCTGCTGCAAACATGGCTTAAATACGGCAAGCCATGATTGCGTAATCAGGCGAAGAGGCCGATACAGCAAAAGAAGCAATAACAACAAATCAGAGAAACGTGCAAAATTAAAATGAAGAAAAAAAAAACAAAATTGAAAATAAATAATAATACTAAAACCCAGAAAGAGATAGAAGAAAAAGCATATTTAAATAACAAAATCAAAGAAGAAAAGAAAAAAAAAATCAGTGAAAGTATCGATGTTGTTGTTGTCATCACATTCCGCATGCTAACGCGCTGTGCTGCGCTGCACAAGCAGCTTTAATTGCAGCTTTTTCTGCACATGCGCCACCACCGCCCAGCCTTGTGTTATCTAATCGTTGCATAGGCTCTGCATTTGACTTCTAATGGACAAAGTCTTCTTTTGGGCTGAATTGGTTGTTGTTGTGTTTGTTGCCAACTTTATTATATACACATATATTGTATATATGATATATTTTCTGGTATTATTTTTTTCTGCATTGTTACCATTTCGCTAGCTAAGCTTGAAGCACCCGCCCGTCTTGAGGCGTTTGAAGCACAGCGACTTCCTTATTTTTCCCCGTAATTAGCACGGAGACGTGAGCCGCTTATTAAAAGTATGCATATAACGATTGCGTGCCAAAATAGTGCCAACACAAATGTAGGTTGGCAACAGTTATTGTTGATACTATTAATGATATTGTTGTTGTTATTGAAAGAGCGGAAATAATTGGGTGAAAAACTAGGCAACTAGTTGGTTGTTTCTGCCTGAGTCCTTACTATGTTCCACCATGTGACTCAAAGTGAAAATTATTAATTCACCGTCAGACAGAGTTTTAAGAAAAATAGCAAGTTTTTTGATTTTGAGAAAGCAGACTTGATTTATATTGCTTAAGTTGAAAACAATTTAACTGACTGACCCATGTTCCCGTTGAGCTAGAATGATGAAACTTTCCAAAAATATTTAGTTTGGTCTAAGAAAATAAAAAAAAAAAGAATTAAAAATTCTAGTGGTCACCTCGAGAGTTTTAATTTTCAATGGAAATATATTTAACGATATTCTACAATAATCTACGATATTCACAAGAACTTCCATAATACAACAAAAAATATACAAAAACGTATTTCGTTAAAGACCAGCGTTGTGTCATCCCGCGGTAGCCAGGTGGCAAGTCAGTCAAACTTCATAGTCAAACTTTTAAAATTAAAGATAAAAGAATGGGGAATTTCCAAATTCCCCACGCTTGGAAATGTAACTAAACGTAATTGTTCAGCCTTGAACGAAAACAGGTCAATTAAAAAAATTCTTAAAATTTTAAATCCTTTTTGAAGATCATGATAATCTATAGTATAGTATAGTATAGTATAGTATAGTATAGTATAGTATAGTATAATATAGTAAGTATAGTATAGTATAGTATAGTATAGTATAATATAGTATAGTATAGTATAATAAAGTATAGTATAGTATAGCATAGAATAGTATAGTATAGTAAAGTATAGTATTGCATAGTATAGTATAGAATAGTATAGTATAGTAAGTTATAGTATAGTATAGTATAGTATAGTATAGTATAGTATAGTATAGTATAGTATAGTATGGTATAGTATAGTATGGTATAGTATAGTATAGTATGGTATAGTATAGTATAGTTTAGTATAGTATAGTATAGTATAGTAAAGTATAGTATAGTATAGTATAGTAAAGTATAGTATAGTATAGAATAGTAGAGTATAGTTAAGTATAGTATAGTATAGAAAAGCATACCGTTGCGTTAACTCAACGCTGGTCAAATATGGGTTAACCAATAATTTAAAATAATATCCAAAAGTTATGCAATAGAATGATAAATGTGAATTCTTTTCGATTCCTGACTTCGAAAACGAGAAGCCTTATAAAGGATGCTTTTTTAAAGGTTCTATTTTTCAACAAAGTTATTGTCATTTGTGATCAGTTTGGCTTGCCATCTTATCATGAATAGACTAACGGCAGAACAACGCTTGAGCAAATTTATTTCGAAAATCATGTTTCAGTTCGGGGGAACCTTACCGTGCGCTACGTTCAGCTTACGCTAGACATACACGTAATCATCCATTCGAGCTACTAATTTCATTAACCATCGATCGTTCTTGCGCCACGTATACTCTAAATAATAATACGCATCCGCAAATACCTCGTACAGTGCGCACCGAAGAAGCAATTGCTGCTGTAGGGCGTAGTATTGAGAAGAACCCAAATGACGACTGACATCAACGTCAAAAGAGTAGCTGTCATGCAGTAACACAGTTAACACAGCTTAAGAAATTGTAAAACATTTGTTCTTACATTTTCAGCAAAAAAAATTAAAATTTTATATTTGTCTGTGCTCATAAGTTGAACATTTTTATCGAAAATTGAAGGCAAATATTTTTTCACAGAACAATAGAATTCCACAGATATCATGAGTTGGCAATTTTATATCATGTTAATTCTACAATGGCGTCAGAATGCAGTTTGTTGCTACCTGCAGGTTCTACCTCGTTTTTGAGTCATTGAGTCAAAAATGAAGTTTGGTTTTATTTTAGTGATATTTCGGCAATTTTTTAGATTTTTGTTACAGTTTTAGTATGACAGAACGCAGACGATTTCCATAAATTGCTCGACGGAATTAAAGCAATCAAAGTTAACATTAAATCGAGGAAGAGCACTGCAAAGTTCATGTAAAATTCAATAAATTTTTATAAATTTTCTAAATCAGTTGTTTTTACTGAAGGTTTTTTTTACGTTTTCAGCAATTTTTAAGTGATGGCAACCTCCAGCCAAAATTTCAATTGGTCGATTTACTTTTGCAAATTTGCTAAAAAAATTTTATTAAATCAAAATTCAAATAATTTCAAGTGTAGTATTGTGGCTTTTTACTTTCTCTTAGCAACGTATGCAGCAAATCAACAATAAGATGATTTTATGACAAGTAATGATCAAAAAAGCTATGAGGTGGCAACCTGCAAGCCTCTCCTATACTGCTATTTCTGACCGTTTATTCATTTAAAGCAACCACTCTAGCCAGTAATTTTTACGAAGAACGTGATTTCTGTAAGTTTTTTAAAAAGAGGTTAACTCACTGGAAATCATCATAAAATAGATCAAGGTGCTTTTTTGTTTCAGTGCAGTGGGCATTTTTTTTTAAGGCTCTGTAGTTACACTGTAATGACACTGGCAAAAAATTCGAAAAAATTGCACGCAAAGAAATTTTTCGTTTGCTGCAACTGAAAAATTTATCTCCTATACTTCGATTGCGACCTGTACTTACTGCAAACGAATATTTAGTTATCTCTAACGAAAAAAATTAACAAAAAATATCGAAAAATAACGAAAAAGAAACAATTTTTTAATTCATAAATTTCATATGATTTAAAAAAAATATACTTTCCTACTTCCATCGTTGAGAATCGAACTCCGATTCTGTCAATGTCATGCTTACTGCGCGCTCTGCTTAACCTGTTGCACTACAGTCTATTGTATTTACAGTCGGCTAATATTCGGCTAGTGCTTTTTTGTGTCAAAAAATAAAAATTTTTTAATTTAAAATGTTAGTTTATGAGAAAAGAAGTTCGTTTTCTAAAAACGAAGTTTTAAGATACAATTTTTTTAATTGAATTTAATTTAATTTTAATTGAATTGAATTCAGCAATTGAAAAATTGCACACGCTTATGACAAACAAAATTCATTTCCTGCAACTACATAACCCGTTTCCCGCATCTGTTTCCGTTTCTCGTGACTGTTGAAAATATTGCAAAAAACATTTTCAAGCACGATAAACGAAGTTCGTGTGCGGCAAACTGGCGATGAAAGTTTGTTTTCTTTGCGTGTGGATGTTAACTTAAATTTTAAAGGAAAACAAAAAATTCAGTCTGAATGTCCATTAGACCCGCTATTTGAAAGCTTACCTCAAAAGATTTTCATCCCCATACAATTTTTTTTAGGCATTCTGTGAGAACCACCACAATTGTTTTTTCATCATAACTTTGGTTGTTTTTTATTATAAAAAAAGATATTTTTTATAATACACCGATGCTTTTGACATCTTGTAGCAAGTAGTAGCTAGTGGATTATTTTATGCACAATGTATTTATACGAAAAATAGCCAATACACAATCCTCCATTTTTTAAGAGATTATTGTGATCTACTGCAACATAGCTTTAGAAATACATACTTGATATTCGATCAACAACTGTGCGTAACAGTGGCTTTTGAATCAGTACATACTGTTTTGAATTCCTAATCACAACGATGCGAGTTCGAATCCCAGTGGAAGATCAAAGAAATATTTTTAATATATTGAAAATTCAATTTCTAAGAAAAACGCTGTTGAAATTAAAAAGTGCCGTTTTTGAGATTTCACTCAAGCAAATCACAGAATGAGGCGTAAAAAGCTTCGATTCAAAAATTAGGATGAGAATCGATATTTATAGTAGTCTTCGTTATTCTATAAAAATGTTCGCAAGATACGGTGCGTTTTCTTATTTATTTCCCAGAATGTTTTATTCTATCCAACACAATTTTTCCAGACTAATTTAGAACACATTGCGGCCTAAGGGTCGCCCGAAAAGGCACCTCCGCTTGTCTAATAAGAGATGGTGTTGTTGGCGTGGCAGTGAATGTTTGCGCACTATGATTGGCTTTAGTACTGCACACAAAAAGTTTTAACCTCCTGCGCCCATGGGTTTGAGAGCCAAGCTTAATGGGTTAAATGAAATTGAAAACACAAATTATAAATATGGTCGATAGCTTAGCCAAAAACAATATCCAATTAGTACAGCAAGAAAAAAAGATAACTACAAAAACAAGCGTGACAGAAGACATAAATGCAGAAAACTATCTTCAGTGCGAGATAGAAATATAAGCGCTGAGAACCAACTAATAAGTAGGTAGCTTTAAGTTCGAAATAAGCTTACAATATGAACACTTTCAGCTTGTCAGCTTCAACAATAATCTTCAGCCTAAGCGTTCACTTAACGCTTATTTGAGCTTATTGGCTTATGTGTGTATCTTTATCTGGCTTGTTCGCTGCATTAACAAGCGAGATAGAGATACATAATAAGCTCAAATAAGGCTCAATAGGCGTCACCATAAACGCGGTTTTAGAATTTATAAACTAACGTTGTCAAATCAGCCAATTTCTGTCAAATATTTCTTTTGAAATTTATTTTGGCCATCATCACTTTACTTAAGTCGTCAACTCTATGTCTGAACTTAATCTCCACTGACAACAAAGGCAACAACAATAATAACAATAATACAAAAATGTCAGATTATCAATCAAAAATCGACTGGCGAAAACAAAAAAAAAAAAAATTAAAAAAAAAATATAAATAACGCCAACCATTAAGCCCGGAAAAACATGAAATGGCATAAAACTGAATAAACAACAACAAAAAACCCATAAAACTTGTATGTAATACATTAAAAACAAAAAAAAAACCTGAAATCACAGCTGAGTAGAAAAATTAAACAAAATAAGACAACAATAGCAACAACAACAACAACAAGTAAATGCAATAATAAAATTTATATGAAAAGAAAGTGAGAGTTTTTATATTTTTTCCCAGCTAAACTGGTTTACGTTGCCAACAACAGAAACAACAGCAACATCAACAGCATTTTGGCCACTTCTATGTCTATATAGCGTTTGCATATATTTTGTTTGCATGTCCAATGGTTCCAGATGAGTGCCAAAGAGGCTTGTGACTTCCATACAAGCAACACATGGCCAGCCATCACGTGCGCGCAAATGCGTTGCTGTTGCTGCTGCTGCCTACTGCTGATGCTACAAAAGCGGAAGACAAAAAACGCTGTAAATGTAGAGCAAAGTTGTTAAGTGTTAGCTTAGTTTGGTAGCTGTCTGGGTGAATAGCGATCAGCAGGAGTAGCTTAGCTTCAAATGTTGATATAAAATTTTTTGTAATTTTTTTGTTTGTTTTAAATTAACCCAAATTTCAATTAAAATAGCATTACTTAAAATAAGTTTTTAAAATTCTTAAAATATTTAAGAAAGCGGAGTTACGATTGTCTGTTACTAATTTCTTTAAGCAAGATCCTAACTTGTTGCAGGACTACAGTGTGCGTTCAATGAACTTATAACAGTAACTCGTTTTATGTCTGCGTTTGTGTGTCAGAACCTTGTGTCTGCGCAAGTGCAACTTTATTGCATGCTGCACAAACACTGCAGCAACTTGTTGTCTGTTTCTATTGCTACTCAAGGCAGCATTCAAGGTAGTTCGTGGCTAAATAGTTGCATTCGTCAGACACTTGGTATCTTTGAATGAACGAAGAAGTGATAAAATACTGTTATTAATTTGCTGTTACTCTGCTTAGCTGTATCTACTACTATACACGCGTTCATTTAATATTTTCTTTCTTTACCGCTTATAGGTATACCAGATGTGGCAAATCATTTCAACATGTTATGCAATAGATTTTCTTTTAGTCATTCATACACTGATTCATTTGAAAAAAAAAAAATATCTATGGCATGTATATCGGTTTTTACTCTCATCTAGATGGCGCTGTTGCGCAATAAGCAGCAGAAGAAGAAAGTGTAACACTTTGAGTTTCAAGTGTGCATTTCTAAGTTAGTGTATTATCTCTTGCGTACTATAAAAAAAAAAATTGGAAAGAAATGAATAAAGCTTGCTATTAACTTATATTCATCAATATTTTTTGATAGAAATCATAAATTAAGCTTGCAAAACTTGATACTATTTTTCCACTTAATAAGTTTGAGTTTAAAATTTAAATTTTCAACTTCAAAGTAGGGTAAAAACACAGAAATGAGACATTTTCAAATTTTTTATCATGATAATTTTATTATAATTGGTTGAATAAATATAAAATGAAGCCTCAGCTTAAACCTCATTAATAAAAAGAAATTTATAGTTGCGGCTTCTAGAGTTTCGAAAGTTTGACTATTATTTTAAGAATTTTGGTGTTTGTCTTACTGACTTACTTAGGTGGCAGTAACAACTTGTGTTCGGGTTTCGGCCGACCTCACCAGCTCTTGTCAGGCGCCTCTGCATTGCGCGCGCCTTCTCCAATCGGATACACCAAGTGCGGTTAGGGCCTCCTCGGCCTGGTCCATCCATCAGAGGCATGGTGTTCCTCGTCGTCGTTTACCAGAGACTCTCGCCTCGAGCACCTCTTTGGCTGGAGCTTCGTCTTCCATACGATGGACATGACCCAGCCAGCGTAGTCGCTGCACAGTTATATGCCGAAAAGCTCGTGGTTCATTCGGATGCGATAGTCATCGCTGACTCGAGCAGGACCGAAGATTTTGCGAAGAACTTTCCTCTCGAACACCCCCAGAGCAACTGCGGCAGTTTGCGAAATTAAATAAATTAGTTTTCGATCAAAAGAGGGCTCTGGAACTTAGTTGCTTACTGAGTCCGTAGTAGCACCTATTAGCAATTATTGCTCTTCGCTTTATCTTCTGGCTAAGTTCGTTGTTGTTATTATTGGCGGTGCCAATAATAACTCCTTGACTACTTCAAAGTTATAGCTGCCGGATGAAACGTGGAAGTCTATACGCCGCGCTCCCTTGTTTGTAGACAGCATTAAAACACTTGTTTTACCCTCATTTATTGTCAAACCTACTTTGGCTGATGCCTTTTCGATAGCGGTGAAAGCAGCGGTAACATCTCTCTTGGTTCTGCCGACAATATCAATATCATCAGCGTACGTAAGGAACTGGACACCTTTGTAGAAAATGGTGCCATTACGATGCACACCGGCCTTTCGTACAATCCCCTCCATGATGATGATGAAGAGACCGCAATACAGTGGATCGCCTTGTCTGAAACCTCCTTCGGTACTGAAGTCTTCGGAGAGGTAATTTCCTACCTTGACGGAGCTGCGTGTTTGCACAACGTCATTCTGCAAAGTCTATATATACCGAACTCAGGTATACCGAACTCAGACATTGTCGCGTATAGACAATCCCTTCTCGGGCTATCGAACGGAGCTTTAAAATCGACAAAGAGATATATTTTCGTAGGTTTTCTCCAGGATTTGTCGTAGCGTAAAAATCTGGTCTATGGTGGACTTTCCAGGTCGAAGCCACACTGATAAGATCCAATCAGTGTTTTTGTAATTGGCTTTAATCTTTCACACAGTACGCTTGAGAGAACTTTATATGCTATGGAAATATGACTGAGACCTCGATAGTTGGCGCAGATTGTTGAGTCTCCTTTCTTATGTATAGGGCAAAGTACGCTGAGATTCCAATCGTCAGGCATGCTTTCCGCTAGCCATACTTTGCTGATGAGCTGATGCATGCGCCTTATCAATTCATCGCCTCCGGTTTTAAGCCACAGGCCGTCAGCACCCGGTGCTTTATTGTTTTTGAGTCGTTGGATAGCAACTCGAACCTCTTCATGGCTAGGTGGTGGTACTTCCACTCCGTCATTGTTGATTGGTGGCACTGAATTGCGCTCTCCATGGGCGCCAGTGTTCGTCTCTACAAGTGAATTCTCTGGGCTTGAAACCTTGGGTTAGACGCTTAACCTATTGATATAATTTTCGTGCATCCTTCTTGCCCTGGTATACTTCACCCTTTTCCTGCTCTCTTTTTTTGCGTCTGAAAAGGCGCCTCTCTTCCTTCCTCTTTTCGAGGTAGTTTCTCGAACGGCTCGCGTTGCAGCTGACTGCAGCGTTTTTCTAAAAGCGGCGTTTTTTACTGCTGTCGCGATGCGACACTCCTGATCGTACCATTGGTTTCAAAGTTGCGGGTGCCGGATACCAACGACTTCTTCAGTGGCAGCGCGCATGGACTGGGATATATGCGCCCAAAGTCCGCCGGCGTCGTCGGGTCCACAGGTTGGTTGGTTGAGCTTAACCGAGAGTTGAGCGGAGTAGGCTTCGGAAGTTGGTTGCAATTGCAGCTTAGCGACATCTAGCTTTCGTTGCATTCCTGTGCGTATGTTCTTCGCATTGCATAATCGCATGCGGATCTTGGCTGCAACAAGATAGTGGTCGGAGTCAATGTTGACCCTCCGAAATGTACGCACATCTAGAATACTAGAGGCATACCTTCCGTCGATTACGACATGGTCGATTTGGTATCGCGTTTTTTGATCCGAGGAGAGCCAGATGTCCTTGTGGATTTTGATGTGCTTAAATCTGGTGCTAATAACTGCCATGTTTCGCACCGTGGCGAAGTCGATCAGTCTTAGACTGTTGTTCGTGGAGGTCTCATGGAGACTGAACTGACCGACAGTGGGGCCAAAGATGCCCTCCCTTCCGACTTTCGCATTAAAATCGCCGAGGACAAGCTGGTCGTAAACGTCCTCAAGACAAGCGTAGAAAGCGTCCTTGACGGCTACGTCCTTTTCCTCCATCGGGGCGTGCGCGCAAATAAGGCTGATGAAGTAAAATTTTGCCTTGATGCGGATAGTGGCTAATCTTTCGTTCACAGGTGTGAACCGGGAAACAAGGTGGCGTAATTTCCGGCTAACGACGAATACACATCCAAATTCGCTCTTCTCCGCATGGCAGCTGTAGTAGATATCGCAGTGTGCTTGTTTAGAGCAGCCTTGCCCTTTCCATCGCATTTCCTGGATGGCGGTGATGTCAGCTTTCATTGTTTTGAGGGCTGCCGTCAGTTGGATAATGGCACCTTCCCTATAAATTATGATATCCGTAAATCATTGTCCGTTTTTTGTTTGCGGTGGTCGTCAACGTAATAGGGATTCTTATCCGAGGCTGGTTTAGTTTTCATTGGGCAGTAGTAATGTGGTGAGACCCAAACCCCGCGCACATATCATGTTTAAGGTCCACGGAGCGACCCTCCGCTCAAATTAGCCGTCAAACTTACGGATGCCAGTTTGCAGTTGCCCAGGGAACACCACTAGGAGATTTGAGTCGACTTGGGACGATTTTGACATGGATAATGCTGGACTCGCCAGGTTGAGGCAGTCAGACACGTTGCCCTTTGAAGGTTCGCCCCCCCCCCCCCCCCCTGATCCCCTTTGGTCTTTGTCGCATCTTAAATAAATTATGAACAAATTTTTTTCTTAATCCATTTTGGTCCGCTACGTTGGAGTTTCGACCAACCAAGATTTAAGAATCGACCATAAAAAAATCGTACCGTTGGTCGAAAAAAAATATCGACCACCAATTTTAGTATGCAGATAATACCTGAGTTCAATTTACCTGAGTTGTTCAAGCCCGACTAGTTCTCATATTTTAGTGTCTTGGCTCTATGTTCACGTAAATAATTTTATTACATTTTACTTATATTTTTTGGCAAATTTTGGTTGGCGGATTAAGGGAGTATTCTTGGTTGGAAGGCTGTTTTTGGACCCTTTTTGTTAAACTTCTCATTTGAAAACGCAAAGAGTTATTTAAATTCTGTTTCTTTGATTGTATTAAAAACATATTAAATTAAATAAATATTTTTTTTTTCCATTGTACGATGGGTGTTCAAAAAGTTATCGGCCTTCAAAGTTGAGCGTCGAAAAAGAAAGGTATGCTGCTTGCGGCCCAGATAGCTCCACTTCGCATCATCCGAAATAGAAAAAGGAAACGGCGTTAGGTGCAGTACAGATGAAGTTCTGCTACCTATCTCAATCATAATTTTGCAATTATTTTTTACAAAATGGTGGTCATTGAAAAATGTAAAACCGATTTTGAATCTCTTTTTTTGTAGCTTAGTGTAAAAAAAATTTGTAAAACATTATTTAAAATTGTGATTGAGATAGAGACCGGAATAGTGATAAATCTGCGTTAATTGCAATTTGTTACATCAAAATCGGCTTAGAACTACGCACGCAATCTGAGCCACAAGCTCGAAAATCGTGGTTTTGAGATAATCGCGCTTAAGTTTCGAGTAATTTTTTGCATAAAAAAAAACAAAAAATTGAAATGAAAAATTTGAGCATGCAGTTTCAGAAATTCGACAATTCTGCGTCGATTGCACTTGGTTTTATCAAAATCGGTTCAGTAGAACCGGAGAAAAGTGACTTCGAAGTTCAAAAACGCGATTTTGAAAAAACTCAAAGAAAATTTTACGCAATAAAACATTTTTTTTTGTGAAATACTTACATATATCAATCTGCAATGCCAGCCCCATAAAGAACTCCTTCCTCTTCTTCAAAAAATGAGGATTCAGCGACTGTTTGTGCTCTTCGGGCAGTTCTACCCTCTTTTGATGCGGCCAGAGCTCTGGCTTCGGACCTTTTCAAACGTTCTTCGTTCCGAGACATGGCGAAATCATATGTGACGTTGCCAATCGGGATGCCATTAGGTTCATTATTTGAAGTATTGGCAAAAAACCTTCGTTTAATATGACAGTTGCAATATAATTGGCAATCTCAATAGTGCGTGTCCTCATCTCTTTCGTGTTGGTTACCACGAAACTGGCGTTTCAAGGGACGAGTTTTTCGATTGTTACCAGTGTTTATTTTTGGTTTTATTTCTATTAATTTTTCTATCCATTATCTTTAGCACAAACAAAAATTTTTATCAAAACTGTACTTTTCAAAACTGTATGCGCGCACGCATCCGGTTTTTAACTCAATTCAAAGTGAACTAAAAGCTGCCAACATTCGAATACCTAAGATCTAAAACGTGTATTTATTTATTTTTAAAATGTGTATACAAACAAGTTATTACCTACTAAAGAAAGGGTTGAATGAAATTTGGTGATTGCTTCAAACAGTTGCATTCAAAAAGTAGGCAAATTAAGCAAATCGCATATTGGCGAGAACATTGCTGGACAAAAACGGAAATATCTCTTAAAATATTTCGAATTTCAAAAAAATCCGTTTAGGACGATATTCTCAAATATCCAATCTATAAAAATATGCAAAAAAAAAAAAAAATTGAACAAAATTTTTGCCAACCAGGAATACTCCTTTATTGCTTATATGAAATTAATTCATTTGAAGTAGAGTCTGTTTCAGCATTATGTTGTAGAAGCATTTCAAATTGCTTAGAAACGGACGCTTTGCTACCCTTGTACTGTAGCTGTTGAGCCAAAAAAAATTCTGCATACGAGCCTTGTCCAGCCGTGCAAAATGTGCCGCTGTTCGATCTTAAAATAATTGTTATTTTTACTCGGAATATTTTTTCCTGCGCTGCTGAAGGTGTATATGGGGCACTATTATGCACTATGTGCATAATACAACACCCCGCTTCCTTTTTTGAACAAGTTTTTAAGATTTTTGGTTAATTATTTTTAAAATAAAACACCAAACAGAGTAAAGTGTTGAAAGGAACTTAAGCAAAAGTATTCATAATCAAAATCATAGGGATGGTATTGGTTTCGAAACAGCAAAATTTACGTGAAGAAAACACTTAAATAAGAAACAAAGAAAAATTAAGAGTTTCTAGAAATGTTTTTTGTGTAATGATTTGGCGGTATTAGTTCCAAAAACCTTTGTTTATCATGGAACCAAAAGAAAACAAAGACCAATTAAAATTTTATAAATACTATCATATTATAATAATTTATATATTTATTTTTGCTATTTAACCGAAATTCTAATTAAAGTTTTCTATCAATCGTAAAACTCAAACCAAACAAATTTAACTGTCTGATTTACTAAGCAATTTTATGAATTTGCAGCAGTTTTGAATCTGCCTTCACTAACCTTTTACAAACAATCTTCTTCCTTAATAGAAAAAAAAGCATTTAAAATGTGAAACGAATAAAATAATATATTTAAAACGATTAACAAAGCAACTTCATGGGGCAGAAGATAGTGAAAGTTGAATTCCGCATGTTTACGCTATGGTCCAGTAGGAAAAAAAATACTCACACAAACCAACACACACACACAAATAAATTAGTATTTATGCTACATTTTTAAATTGTTAAAACTTTGAACCGAAGTCACTGTATAAGTGTGTGTGTGAGTTTCTTGATGATTTATGTTTATTTTAAGCTTAATTATAACATAATAGTATTTTTTTTGTTTTCACTTTCGATTAAAGATTTATATGAATGCAAGTTATAATGAACATTTTTTTATTTTAGCTTCATTCATATTTTTAGCTGATGGTGTAAAAATATAACTTTGATATGCAGACAGGTTGCATGGTTGAAATCATTAGTTCTGAATTGAAATTGACTGAAAAATTATGATAATTTTCTTAACTGTGATAAATTGACTCTAAAATAACTGAGTCAGTATTGATTCGTATTAGTTTTTATAGTATAAGTTAATTAAAATCACATTTTAAAGTCATCAGCTTTAAGGATATGAAGTTATTTAAGGTCGGCATTAAAAGGGATTTTTTTGCTGGATTTCAATCACAGACTCATGGGCTGGTTTATCAATTACAGATAGATGGGCTTATTTAAAATTGACCCATATAGATAAAGAGGATAAATAAGAATACAAATTGAAATAAATTAATGACTGATAACAATTTAAATTAGATTCATATTTTCAATTGAGAGACAAGAGTTAATATCTCAATTAATAAAAAAAATTCGAGATTTTTAAATTTTATTTAATTAACTCAAGAAAATAAAGTATTTTTACATTTGAAAAGAAGAATATAAATTTCTCAAATTTTCGAAGAGCTATACAAAAAAAAAAAAAAAAATTGGCTTAATTATTTAAAATAATTTGCAGATCACGAAAATTGTTAGTTTCTTCAAAATATTATTTTGCAAAAGAAATTTCTGTAACCTTTAAAAGAAGCCTTCAAACTCTAAAATAACCAAACTTTGGTAGGTCTTCGATAGGGCTTCCAATTCCGGGCCATCTATTCCTGGTTTCTTCTACTCCCTACAGTTTCGGAATTATAAGACTTAAATAAGGATTTTCAGGATTCCGAGACTGCCTTCAAATTGAAAAAATGCAACACTTAAATTTGACATTAGGGCAAAGTACACTTTTTTCGAGCGTTTAAAGAATCAAACATGTGGGATGACGTCATTTTAGGCAAGCTCTCAAACAGAGCACTTTGGCGGAATGAAACAAATTTTTGGCTGCTCTTATAGCTGACCAATATTTTTACTTTATTTTCGTAAGCTTCAATTTGATGTTTCCATATTTCAGGAAAATTTTTATAAGACTTACTAAATTCTATCCAAAATTCAGTGTTTTGAATGGTCAGTGCCGATGTTCACTTGAGCCCTGCATGAATAAATTCATCAAGTGAATATACCCTGATTCTCTGCTGTAGCAGTCACTGCAAGTAAAGCTGCAAGCGAATAAATGTAAGCAACAGGTCGTGTAGCAACAGGTCGTGTAGCGCAAAAGAATAACTTTTTATTTGTTCTCTGTTCTCTTCTCATACATTCTTGCACTGAGATGAGCTTGCGATCATGATACAATAATTTACAAGGTAGCCTTGACCATGGTAGAATTAATACAGGTAAACTCGCTAGATGAGAGCGTACTGCCGCGAATGTCCACGAAGTTGACAACTCACATAAAATCTCAAAGCTATGAGAAAGATGTGAGAAAACAAGAATTGTCAAAATGTAAACGAAGTTAAATATTTGAAATTGTTTTGTTTACTTAATTAAAAATTGTAAAAAATTTTTCTTTTTCGTGTTTTTATTGATATTTAAGCAATAAAAAATTGCTACAAGACTAACAAAATGGAAAATTAAATAAATAAAATATTAACTGCAAGCAGGGAGTGCCATTGACAATTCCGGCAGTAACGAAGAAGAGAGCACAATCAACGCTGCATCTACATGTATTCTTCTACCATGGCCTTGACAACTACCTTTTTTCTCATGAGCGTCGATCGGGAGTTGTCGAATCAATACAAAGATTAACTTTTCATCTATTTTGCTGCTTCTTCGTTTTCTCTTTTTCAATGTGTTTTTAACAACTCCAAATCGCCAACAGAACTGTCACTCATACCTTGTAAAGCATTATAACATGCTTGCGATCTACACGTTGTTTCAGTTTTTTCTCTAAGCACTTAATAAACTACACGAATACTTAGATATCTGCTGCGGTGACCTGCATAGGGGGGTCAAATATATGAGTAGGTCCTTTTATTTTTGCCCCTCAACATTTCTTTCCAACACACCTATCCTCTACCTGCCACCCTTCTTTGGATCCCCATACAAAAAACACAAAAGCTGTCGAAAATAGTTTATATCGGCCGTAGAGGGGTCAAATATATGAGTAGATCCTATTATTTTTTGCCCCTCAACATTTTTCCCGAATACTCCAACCCCCTATCTACCACCTTTCTTTGGGTCCCCATACAAAAACACAAAAGCTGTCGAAAATAGTTTATATCGGCCGTAGCTGAACTCCTAGAGGGGTCAAATATATGAGTTTGTCCTATTATTTTTGCCCCTCCACATATCTTCCGAACGCACCTACCCCCTATCTGCCACCCTTCTTTGGGTCCCAAAAAAAAAAAAAAATTGGTTTTCTTCTGTTTTTTAAATTCCCGGACTAGTCCCGGGATACCGGAATTCCTAATTATCAATCCCGAAATTGCTTTTGAGTCCCGAAATTGGAAGCCTTAGTCTTCAATATTCATTTTGACATTTTCAAAATTTGTTTTTTCTCATTTTGAAAAACAAGATAAACGTATATCATATAGTTGGTTTTTGTGAAATTTGTTTAATTTTGTATGAAAATATTACAAAAAAATCTACAAAAAATTTAAAAATTCATAAACAAAGGTTACTTCGATTATGGGCCAATTTTTACCCTAATTTTATTAATTGTCTGTTCCCAAAATTTTATCTGCCACTTTTTACAAAATCAAAAGTAATGACGTGTTTACAATTATAAAACTTTTCCGAAATTTGTTTTTTGGTAAATCGCATTAAAGGAATTTAAAAAGAGAACAAAACCTTACAAACTATACTCTCTCAAAATTTATTAGTATTGTTGGTCATTTTGTGTCAAAAAAGATGAAGAAAACTAAGAATCTATAAAATGAAACAAAGTGGAAGAGCGTTTGTTTCCCTCTGCTGCCCGTAATTTTCTATCAATTTAGTTGATTTTTTTTTAAATGTAGATAAATATGATGCAAAGGTTATAGGCTAAAAAAAAAGGGCTGCTACAGTTTATATAGACAGACTCAAACCAGCTTTTCTGAATACAGAAACTTCACAGACACTCTTATTTATACATACATCTATATAAAACAAAGTGGAAAACAGCGGCTGTAATTTTCAACCAATTTAGTTGATTTTTCTATTAAAATGTAGATAATTAAGATGCGAAGTTTTTAGGCTAAAAAAATGGGGCTGCCACGTAATTTTTACTTATTTTTACGAATTCGGTGGGCGAACACTACACGCTGAAAAATAATAGGCCTTAATTTGCAGGAAGTATAATATGTTTCTGCATGTTTCTTGGAAACAAGTAATCATAATTGGTTCCACATATAATATGATTAATTAATGCAATTTTTCTTATATATATATTTGCATCTTAGCATTATTTAATTGTACCTTAGCACTTGTTGTTTGAATTTAAAAACAATAAAATTTATTTTAACGAAAATATATTGTAATTATATATTGTAATTATAAATGGACTGAGAAAACTTTTAGTCTATTACTATTTGTTTGCTTGGAAATATAATTTAGTCAAGAATAACATTAAATATTCACGGACAAATATATATTAATTGGCGAATACATAATTTAATTGCAGTCGAACAATTATTTTCAAAACGATTATTAATATCAACATAATATATTTACCGATAATTACACTATATTAACTTGGAAACATATTTTAGCAAAAAAAATGCCAAAAGTTTTCACTGTGATTACAAAATATTTGCCTAGAAGTAATTGTTGTTGGTTTGAAGCAAACAAAATATGTTTAGAAAACAGTATATAAGTTTTTCTCGGATTTAATTATGTCGTGAAGTAACCATATTATGCTTATCCGGCATTACAATAATATAAGCACACATTTTCTAGTTGGAGAAAACAAAAACAAGTTGCTTCAAAACTGACGTATTTTTACTGCTGTACCGCCTTATTTTTCTTTAATATTGTTTTTTATTTTATTAATTTGAAAACACAAACACTTTTAATTTAAACAAACATTTTCAGAAAGAATTTTCACCAGAGCTAAACTTTTCAACACGTTTGGCGCGGCTGCTTGAAACTTAAAATAACGCCAAGACTTGGCAACTGTTAAAAGCAAGCGCATAAAGCAACAAGGTTTCCACTACTTTTCGTGCAAGTGCAAAAGAAACAGATATATGTATGTCTAGGCGAAACACATAAAGGAAAGGAGTTCTGTTTGTTTTAAATTTGCAGAGCTCTGTTCTTTTTGAGTTTAACAGTGATGCAAATATATTTTTATTGGGTAGAAACACACAATTCTATTTTGTCACAAGCATATTAATGTAAACGTTAGTTTTTTAGCTAAGGCAATTATATTAATGTTGGACACAACTAATATCTTCTTATATCGAAAAATAATGCTATTGAAGGAAAGTTCTTAATCATTAGGTGGTTCCCCCCTGAATATTTTGTTTTGGAAACCAAATATATATAAACATATTATTTCTCTGCGTGTAGGTAAAAATGGGTCACTGAATCCGAATCCATTGTCAGAATTGTAAAAATAATGTAAGTTTTTTTTATTTTTTCCACAGGGCTGCCACCTTAGTTTTTCTTTTATGAATTCGTTGCTGGGGCGAACACTAGCTAAACAAGGGTCACTGAATCCGAAGCCGTTGTGTCAGAATTTCAAAAATTATGTTATTTTTTTCATAGAGTTGCCATCTAAAATTGTTTTCTTTTGACGAATTTGGTGCTAGGGCGAACTGAAGGTAAAATGAATCACTAAATACGAATCCGTTATCAGAATTTCAAAGTTATGTAATTTTCTTACCATGGGGGTGCCTCCTAATTTTTTCATTTTTACTAATTTGGTGTTGGCAAACACTAGGTAAAAGTTATTCGCTGAATCCGAACCCCTTACTTTAAATTAAAAATGATGTTTAATCTCTTGATATAGAGATGGCAGCTGCTATTATTTACTGTTATAAATTCAGTGTTGGGGTGAACACTAGGTAAAAATGGGTCACTGAAAACGCATCCGTTGTCAGAATTTAAAAATTCTGTAATTCTTATTTTTACGAACTCGCTGGTTAAAGACAAAACACCAAAAATTCTGCATATTTTTTTAAAAAAAGCACTACCGCTACAGTTCATAAAGACCGACTCAAACCAGCTTTTCTAAATACAGAAACTTCACAGACACTTCCTTCTAGGCATACATAGCTATATGCATATATGTAAGCCTGTTAAAAAGGTGCCGTTCGAAGCGGGCGGGGGTTCAGCTAGAATTATATTTAATTTTTTCTTTAACTTTAACATATAAACTGACTTCCAAATGAAATACTATGTTCCTTTAAGTAGGCAATAACTTCTTTTTATTGTATATCTGTGGTCACAAGGAATAACGACTTAACTCAAAATATCGTAAAACAGCGATATGGAATTTTCTTTATTGCCATTCTTTGGAAGGATGGTGAAATCCATTTTATGTACAGAATAAGTAGATAACTATTTATGTCTGCACATATTTCGTCGATTTAACAGTTCATATATTTCAGGAAAAAGCTCGTATTTAGTGCAAGTAAAATATCGGTTTTTACGATATTGTATCTATATCTGTTTGGATTATGGGAATTTTATAAGAAAACAACACATCACCAAATATTTACCTTGAATTTTGGATAAAAATTTTCCATTTATGAGTACACGACAAGCACACAGTTTTAATTTTTAAATTTTTAAAAACTAATATTTTTTACACTTAGCACAAGCAGTCTCTGTGTTATTATGCTTGTCCGTTCCAAAAGTAGATTAAAAGTGACAACTACTCTTTTGACGTCGATAACAGCCGTAGTCATTTATTAGTACTGCTTTTTCTGTATTATCTTAACCCTGACCTGACAGGTATTTGTGCCCTTCCGAAACGTGCCGAAAGGCGTTTGTTTTCGAAAATAATAATGGTAAAATGAAGACATATTCAAATTATAGCTTTGTGCGTATATGGCCTTTTTTTACTCTTTAAACCCCGCCTGGCAGGTATTTGTTCCCTTCCAAAACCTGAATGGTAGAAAGAGTGGCACAAACATTACCTCTTCACATTCCTTGGAATGCATGATTTCTACTAAGAAAAATAAGATGCATTCCTCATTTTCCTTCTAAGCTTGTGTGAACATGTTAGTCTCGGCCCTTTTTTTTACACTTGCTTCAAAAGGGCGATGTTGCAATCACGCAGAATATGGCAGGTCATGGTTTTCTTATTATATTAACACTAAATTACACATATACAAAAATTCAGCTTTGTGCTAACATGTTAGTCAAATTGTTCCATGACTCTTACAGCTCTATTCTGCTTGTTAACTTAACAAGGAATTGTTAAGGAGCTCTTGTTAATATTATTGTTATGTAATGTAAATGTTCGTATTCTAAAAAATCATTTACAATTTGAAAGCTCTAAAAAGCTCAAAAAGTTCACCACGCGTAGTGAGAATGTGAAACTCACAGCATTCAATCGCCAGCTGTTTTTTCGATAAAATTTTATTGTTTATTATATCGGCTAGCAAAATGCAAATGCAAGGAATTAAGTAATCTCAAGATTTTTGTTTTATTTAAAACAAAAATTTACTTTTTTTTAATAGCCAAACAAAGTTTGAGTGAGCCACGCAGGAGCAGCTCCTATTTTATATACAATTTATGTCGGCAGCACCCTCAACTTTTGGCTGGCATATATATTATATTATATTTGGGTTTTTCATTTCGGTATTTAATTGTATTTAGAGTTGGATAGAAATAAAAAAATATATAAAACGATAGAATGAATGAATTTCAAAGACGTTTTAAATAGCGCCGTCATTAAATTTTTTCCTTTCGTTGATCTTCTTCATTATCACAACATAAGTGACGTTAAAATTCTTTCATTTTTCACAGCCTTATTAATTTTAATTCAATATTATATTATAATTTATATTATTTTTATTATTTGCACAACAATCCTCTAGCTAAACACATAAATGTTGAGACTATGTTGTCGTTGTTAAGATACTTTCTGCAATTAACAAAATTGTAAAGAAAAGAGCTTTTAAATTTTCACAAGAATACGGAGCATTAACAACTTGTTAATATTAACTATTTTGTTAATGTGGTGAGCTTTGTGAAGCTGGTAGAATAGGGCTGTTAGACTATATCGCACACTATCTACAAAAGAGACACAACTCAAAATTTTAAAATGTTGAGGAGAATCAAAAAAACAATTCTTTTTTCAACGGACTCCTTACAAAATAAAGAGAAAAATGATTGTTTTTTTTTTTTTAAATAAAGAGTAAGAAGGAAGTGAACAATTTTGATTGTTGATGGAGCTAATCACTACAATTAGTTTAACATTAAAAAGTAAAAATTTGTAAATTTTGATTTGTGCCTGTTTTGTAGATGGAGGCCGATATGTCTTCGTTTCGTTATACAGAAGGCTGCAGTGAGACTCTTCCTCAATCTCGGAACTGTATTCATCATCACTTGCTTGATCTTGAAATATAATTTCAAGGATCATGTATCAACACATGCCAACCCAAATACCATTATTTTCGTACACCATCCTAAAAAGAAATTCGTCCACTGTTTCTTTTTTTCTTTCTTCCAATAGGAGAGTAGAGTAGACATCTATCTCAAAGTATTTTTAACATTTTTTAATCCTCTTTGTTTAGATTAAACTGCAATTTCACAGACTGTGCTGCCATTATTTTTTCCTGAGAATTGAGTAAAATTATTGATTTACTGGAACTAACAGTAATTTATACATAGATAACACAGTTGGATGTAATCGATTACTTTCGTTATTGATTACAGGTAAATTACAATTACAATTACAAATTATAATCATAATCTTAAAAAAATAGGGATTACTATTACTGTAATCGTAATCGAGATATTTTTATACCCCAACGCGTACTGCGTAAGGGGTATATTAACTTTGTCATTCCGTTTGTAACGCCAAGAAGGAGGCTTGGCAGGTATAGAAAAATGTATATATTTTTGATCAGCATCACCACCTGAGTCGATTTCCGTGTGTCCGTCTGTCTGTCCGTCTGTACGTCTGTCGATACGATTACAGCCGCAATTTTAAAGCTATCGCGATGAAATTCAAAATATAAGCTTAGTTTTAAAAAAGGAAGATCGAGTTCGAAAATGGGCCAAATCGGATGAAAACCACGCCTACCTCCCGTACAAAATGACTTTATATTAACCGTAAAATGTCTTTAAAATCCACAAAAATTAAAAAATGCCTTAAAATTTGGCAAGTAAGCTTTGCTCTTCAAACTCAATTCTGGCTATGAAATTTGAAAAAATTGGATGAAAACCACCACCTACCTCCCGTGGATAATATGAACTATCTCTATGATATTTGGCAAAATCGGATCAAAACCACGCCTACGTCTCATACAAAGTGACGTCATCAAAATAGAAAGCTTTCGTTAATATATAGAACTGAATACCATCGTGTATGTCGTGGCTAAAGACTTCTAATATACTCCAACATGGCCGCGGGGGGGTATTTTAGCTTTGGTATCCTTCCGAAGCTCCATCCTTGCTAGTTTTTTACAATAACAGCAATCGTTGTTATAAAAAATTACAATTACAATTACTGTAGACGTAATTAAACAAATTTCTTAATTACGATTACAGAAATTGCAAAAAAAGCTTGTGTGAGTCCTAAGATAATTTTTTTGGTGAGACGACATACCTTATGCAGTAAGTAATCAAATAACAATAATCGAAAACGATAACATTAATCCTTACTGTAATTTTTTTCATTGGTAACAGTCAATATAATTGTAATTAATAGATTTTTCTATTACAATTACAATCATAAAATAAAAATGTTTGAATACAAATGATCGAGAACAACTTTATGTGTCAAGTGGGATTTGAACCAGGGTTCTCTGGCGCAAGGGCCACGCACTCTTCCCACTGCGCCACGGTTGTCACAATTGCAGTAATTGTAATTGTAATTTGTGTGTATACCGGTTACAGTAATTGTAATAACAATTTTTGTACATCGTTAATTTTTATAGATTCCGATTACTGTAATTGTAATCGGAAAGTACATAATTGTAATCGCAAAATGCCCAACTCTGATAGATAATTATAACATTGTGAAGTTGGAATAGTATTTTCTGCTTTAGATAGTATTTTGCTTTTTAAATTATCTCCGAAATTATTAATAGAACTCATATTTTGGTTTTTGGGTTTATTTATAACTGGATCATGTGAAAGATCATTTGTGGAACTTGTTAAACAATCAACTTTAAATATGTTTAATGCGTTAAATTCTTGTGCTTTCAATTTTTGTTAAGAATATCTAGTTTAAAATAAAACTAGTTGTTCGGATCGGATTGTTTGGTGATCTGTTAAATCGTCTGACTCGATCGCAATAAAACATGTGCTTCGAATGAAAGTGAAAACATGGCAACAAACATACATGAAAAATGTATAAAAAATATGCAGATCATTTTAATTGCAACAAAAGCGAAATTTTAAGCAGAAGAATTCAATTAATTTGATTAAAAGAAATAATTTACATAATAACCTGTTATTTGAGTGCTTATTTGGAAGCTGTACCTACCTCATTTTTATTTCATCATATCGCCCCGAATGGACAAAGTGCCCTGCATTGTTGTTGTCTTTATTTTTTTTTTTATTTGACCATCAAAACGGTTACTTTTACTTTCTTTACTACTGTTTCTTTTTTTCACTCATTAGCTTTAACCCAAAAATGCTAAAAATAAATCTGGACCACGCAGCTATCGTTGCCTCTTTTATAATCGCTGCTTCTTATGATCACGCTGTCTCCTTTACGCACTCATGCTCTTATTCTGACGCTGTTGCAGTGAAAGTGAAAATAAAAGTAAAAGTTTTTTCATTTTGGTAAAATATTTTTTTGCCCAAAAATTCATTGCTGCTTTTTATGACTGCTTTTTTTTTTAGCTGCGAATTTTCGCCATTTTCTTCACACGCTTATTGTTCATTAAGTTTATGTTTTTAACTTCGTGACGTATCGATGTTTAACTTCATGTTTTTTTATTTTTGTAGCTTCATTAGATTAAAAATTCATTAAAAAATATTTTTGTTAATTTATCAGCTTTATTTCAGCTTTATTTAAGTTGTTGTTCATTTTCGCTAAATATATTAAACTCTTTCTTAAATAAATATATATTTTTTATTACTTATGTTTTTTTTTTGTTTTGTTTTCAGGCAGGAAATCTCCATTTTTGGGGTTCATTTGCAAAACAAACGGTAAATTTATAGTTAATTGTGTTTGTTTTCTCAGCTTGTTTTGAGAAAGCTTTTATGTTGATGCTTTAAAATACCAAAATAAGCTTGCATTAAAACTTTGTTTAAATTTTTACATTTTGAAATGCTTTTTAAGGTGATATTTTCAAGTTTTGATTTTTTCTGACATATATGAAGCTTTTTATGTATTTATTTTTAGATGATAATCTTTATACAGAAAAGCATGTTGAACCTCTACATAAATTCTTTAAAAATATTGTAATTAATCTTGATTTTTTTTTTTTATTAAATGTTTTAGTTTTGTACTTTAAATGAAATTAAATCAAAAATATTAGGAAAATAAAAAGGATCAATATTGAAAGGATAACGACACGAATAAGGCTTATTTTTTAAAATTCCGCCTTGGTTCAAGTTTGAGTTAACAAGAGTTAACAAACTTCAACTAAACTGAATGAAAAACGTTCATAAAATCGAAGAAAAACTTTTTTGACCTAATGAATCATTCTTTAAAATTTGTCCAATTAAGAGTTCATTGGCTCAATGAAACTCTACGCGTATGAACTGTTCTGTAAAATTAGAAAATTTTTCATTTTTTATTTATTATGAACTTTTTTGTACAGCCATAGAATCGCTTCTTAAAATCGAGAAAAAATTCCTTATTTCAAATAACAGGTTAATAGAACTTATGTCAAGAGATATCAAGGAACAGATGCTTTGGTCTAAGGAAAATTTTTCCTTGCATAAAAAATTCTTAAATTTAAACAACTGATATGAAGGCAATTTGAGAAGTCAATGAGATTTTTATATCCTGCGAAGTAATTTTAAATGCAACACTGGTTTTGTCAACTATCATCTGTCAAATTTCAAGCAAGCTGCGTCATTTAGTTTGACAACCTCATAAATTTCAAAGAAAATGGTAAGAAGTGAATTTCGTGTGCTTATCAAGCATTGTTTTTTGCTCAAAAAAGGCAATCACCGAAACCAAGAAACTGCTTGATAAATACTATGGAGACTCTGTACCATCAATTCCAAAGGTTAAGAAGTTATTTACTAAATTCCGTTGTGGTCGTACCAGCACAAGTAACGCCGAAAGTTTAGGTCGCCCAAAAGAGGTCGTCACGCCAGAAACCGTTGATAAACTAAATGGAATGATATTGGATGAGTGAAAAATTAGAGTTCGTGAGGTCGCTGAGGCCAAAGGTATCTTAACTGAACGGTAACATCACGTTTGACATGCATATTTGGATATGAAAAGATATTCTCATGATGGGTGCCACTCACAATCGACCATAAGCGCAGCCGTGTGACCAATTCAATGGAATTTTTGACGAAGTTTAATCGCAATCCGATGGAGTTTCTTGTGCCGATTCATAACCGTGAATGAAACATGGA
Organism: Coremacera marginata; assembly: GCA_914767935.1. Lineage (NCBI taxonomy): Eukaryota > Metazoa > Arthropoda > Insecta > Diptera > Sciomyzidae > Coremacera > Coremacera marginata. The sequence continues at coordinate 40,701,094 of OU612047.1, read as the reverse complement.
GACATCACAATACACCAGAGCCCTCGGAACAGTTAAAGCAGCAGACTTCTCCGGGTGAACGTGCAACAAAGAAGGCCAAGCTGGGTCTATCGGCCAACAAGGTCATGGCAACAGTTACTTGGGATACATGCGGGGTCTTTAATATCGATAACCTTGAAAAGTGTAAAACGATCACCAGCAAATATTATTTACAGCTGTTGAACAGATTTGACATTGGTTTGAAGCGAAAACGACCGCATTTAGCGAAGAAAAAGTGCGCTTCCACCATGACACCGCAACGATGCATACGTCTGTAGTCGCCATGACAAACATTCTCCAGACTTAGCACCCTGCGACTGTTTCTTCTTTGCAAACCTGAAGAAATGAGGAAAAGATATTTGTGTAGAATGTCGATGTCATCACTGAAACAAACATCTATTAAGGATAAAAGTTATTATTTAAAAGCAATAAAAATATTGGAAAAACGCTAAAACTAAATGTATCGATCTAAAAGGGGATTAAGTTGAGAAATGAAACGCTTTTTTACCGAAGAAAACAATATCTTTTATTCAAAAAGTAACTGACTTCTCAAATTACCCAAGTACATTGAATAAGAAATAAAGTCCATTTTACCGATCAACTGATATATTAAATTAAAGTAAAAAGTTTTTAACATTTTAAGAACTGATTAACTGTATGAAGATATACAGAAATTGCATTTAAAAGTCATTTTTTGCCAATGTTTTTTTAAGTGCATGTTTATTTTTCGAAAGAAAACATATCTTATTAAAAAAAAAATTTTAAATATGTTGGCCACTACATCAACTCAACGCAGACTTCTGTGATTTCTGCAGTCCAATAATTTTAGAAGCTACTTAATACAACATGCAACAAAACCAATGCAGAATCGACAATTTACTATTGTATAGAGTAAATTTTTCTTTAATAGAAAAATGTGTACCTGCTTATTGTTTCTCAAAAAAAAAAAAAAAAAAATATGTGACGAGCATATATTTCTCTTGCCATTCACAATGCTTCAGTGTTATTTTTTTTTTTTTTAAAAAATGGAATAATTAAAAAAATTTTCCTTTTTGACCTCAATTCACTTTTAGTTAGTTATAAAAAAGAAAAAAGAAAAAGAAAAATTATAAGCAAAAAATTGCAATTAAGGAGATAGAGGGGGGAGTATAAAAATGTTTAAATATTTATCACTAACAAATAAAAGGATTTTACATTAGTTTGAACAATGAAAAACAGAATTGCTGACAAAAAATGTTCACATAAAATAAAACATCAAATAGAAGTTCAGTGAGTATTCTTTAAAATGCAGTCTAGGAATTTGGTATATTTGATGCAATAAAATGCGAAACAGTGTTATCATTCTACAATATTAAGTTTGTTTAATAATTAATTGTTTTATTGGCAGTACTATAGCAGAGTGCATGAACGCTTGATAAGTAAATAAATAAAAAGGTACAGAGATTTGTTATTAAAATACATTAAAACTAGAACATTTACATTGCTTTGATGAAATTTTTTTGAGTTAGAAAAATTTACCTATTTACTGATCAAAGATTAAACTAATATTCTATTATTAATAACTAATTATTTACAGTGAGTAAATGAAAAATATAGGCATACAAATAGACGAAAAAGAATACAAAATTACTAAGGAAAATAGAAAACTAATTAGGACGTAGTAATATGACTAGATCAGAAAGTAGGCGCCTACGCCCCTACATTATATATTGGTACAAATTTAATCTACTAACTTTTTTCTTATTTAATATAGATTAAAATTTAAACTATTATCAGGCATAGAGCAGAACATCTTGACATGTCAGTTTCGCAATCCGATGCTATAGTACGTAAACAATTTTTTGTCTATGGCACTCTTTAGTCTAGAAGTGCAAGGTAAATCGAGTGCCACTTTTAAAAGTTGGCACTTTAAAAGTGTAGGGGTTCCGCGTAAGGGTTCCGCGGAACCCTAGGCCTCCGCAAAGCCTCTGTGGGGCTCCTCGAAAATATTGGCCAATGTTTTATTAAAAAAAAAAAAAACGCAGAAAAGATTGCACATTATGGCTTTGGACAAACAAAATGTAGTTTCTATTTCAATAACAAAAATAACATGAAAAAAATAATTGCATTAACACACTAGCATACATATTTGTTGTTTTTTAAGCGAGTTCAAAGTCGAGTACGTACTAGTGGTCTGTAACAGATAGTTTTTGTGTGATTCTTAGAAAACACGTGCAAAAACCTACTCAGCCCTTAGTGCACGCAACCCGATTCATACTCACTTCTACGAAGCTGCAATGCGGCGGCTCAAATTAATATGAGTATCTCAAATCACGAGTCGGATCGGAAAAAGATCTGTTTTATCCGGTTCATAAATACTTATGGTTGTTGTCGTCTCGTTGATTCCCTGTAGGAAAATCAACTAATTTAAAAGTAGTTGAAAAAGTAGTTTTTTGTCAACCACAACTAGTTGAAATTCTGACTTTTTTCCATAGAACGAACTAACATATTTTGTATGGTGATGTCCGCTAAATAAGTCAATTGACTTTTGTCTGCATATATTTTCAACTACTTGTTAAACTAGTTAAATTTAAATTATTTCTTTAATTACTTTAAAATAACAAATTGAAAACTATTTAATATTCCACTAACTGAAGATGAATTTACGTATAAAAGCATAAAAATTTTAAATTTCTATACATCAAAGAGAAATGATGCCAAAAAAAATCATGCCTGGTCGACACAAATAAATTCTGAAATATAAAATCTGAAAGCAAAATGTAACAAAGTTAAAAGTGATCAGAGTTTTTTAATGGAAAATTGTGAAATGTCGTTCTTTGTGGTATTTTAATTGATTTTAAAATAATTCAAGTGATTCATGCCAAACTTCATTGCCAGTTAATTAAAAAAATGACTAATAATTACATTCAAGGAGCGCAACAGAAGTACGCTGCGATTGTAGATATAATTTCATTATTCCTTTCTTCATTGGACTATTTCTGCTTCCAACAGGTGATAGTTCCAGAAGCTGGGGAACTCTGCGCTTATATGTGAGCATGCCTACCACGGAAGCAGTTTACAAAAACGGGCACGCCACCGCTTGGGTACATAAGCGAAGATGCCGATCCAATTGATCGGAATTGTGTGGATACTGCGCCTGTTTTTTAACTGGAGCCAGCTTTTTGATGCTTCATTTCAAAATATGAGCTAAACAAGCGTGTCAGCGGGATTTCCCACGCTTTGCAACCATCAATCATGGTCGATGGGCACAACGATATTTTGCTTTGTGTTTCTTTTAAGTGTCAATGAAGTGATGGAGCAGACTCGACGCTACGTAGGGAAAGGCGTGCGTCTTTACTATTGAAGTGATCAGGTGTTTGCTGAATGGTTAAGCAATGCATCAATTTCCGTACAGAGTCCAAATTGTGCAATGTTTGCTAAACAGTACCAGTTTGTAATTTGAATATCTTAAATAATAAAGAATTTTTAATCGTTTCATGGGGTTTAGAGGCAGTATATTAGTTTTAAAGTGTGTTTACCACGTCTGTCTTGCAGCTCGTAAATAAAAAAAATATGTCTTTTTGAAACAAAATGTTAGTGAAGCCTAAAGTTAATAATATTTGATGAATTAGCATGGTTAAATATATATAAACTTGTAATCTAATAAAAATTTGCAATTAAAACATGTCCAAATCAGAGTAGTTGCCTCCTTAACATAATTCAAAGTAGTTTATCAACCACTTGTTTTTAAGTAGTATTTCAATTACTCCATATATAATGCAATAAAAACTATTTAGAATTGAAGTGGATGCCGCCTTAATATAATTCAAAGTACTTTATATACTAGTTTGTTTTAAATTAGTTTTTTAATTAGTTGCCTTTAAAAACAAGTTAGTTTGTTCCTATAGTGTTCTTATCCTACTTATCCAAACACAGACAACAGTGTTCAACGCTAGTTAAAAAATTACCGCTTTCAAGAGAAAATTAGATTTTTGTATTATTCGTGTTGGCGAAGAGAGAAATACAAAGCATTTCATCGCTCAGTGAGTTCGTTAGCGACTTAGAAATGTTACAATATGATATTTTTTAAGAATTGGTTCGATATCTCAATCCTGTGCGGACATGCTTTGAGATGTATTCCCCAAAGAACAGAATACATAAATTAAAATGCATTCATTGATTCAAAATCCTTTTGTACGAGACTTGCAAAAGCCTGAAAGTATGTCAATCGAGATTTTTGAATAATTTTAAGAAATGTCATTAGACACCAGTATGGAGTCACTGTTCGAAGCAATGCTTCTGACTGGTTTTTAGTGCAGGATCCGTGATGAATATCCATTTCTTTACACAAAGGCCCTGAATTTTCTCCTTCCGTCCCCAACGACACACTTGTGCAAAACAGGATTCTTAACCTATGCAACTACAAGAACAAATTACCTCAATAGACGGGATACCGAACCTGATATGAGAATTCAACTTTCTTCTACCAGGCCTTTTATCAAACAATTGATAAAAAATAAAAAAAAAAAACAGTTTTATACCTCCCATTAGATATTTCATTATTTCTTATGTTATTTAATAAAATGAATAAATAATTTTTTGTGTTTTAATAAAGAAAATTTATTTTAATAAAGCTTATATGAATTTTTTGATTAAAATTTAAAAATTATTATTAAAGCAGTTTTTGACTATCTTAGGGCTCCGTCAAATGTTTCGCTTTCTAAAAGGGTTCAAGCTGGCAAAACTTTTTTATTTTTTTTCGGAGTTTTTTTTTTAATGAAACGGAACAACCCCTTACTCGTTGATACTATGCGCGGTCGCAAAATAATTGTTTTTGCCGCTTTTCTTTTCAATGTCAGAAACATTTAATTTTTTGCTTTTTAAAAAATATTAATTTCTGTGGCGTAGCTCAAATCGCAGTCGTGCCAACATATATAATATGAACGAAGTCAAACTGTTCTAGAATGAATATACTTGACTCCAAAATAACTGTTCGATAGTTTTTTAGCAGCAAAAATGAGGGAAAAATTTAAATGAACCTGCATTATAATGCTCAATGAATGGTACATTAAAAACTATTTGTTGTTTCTTGTTCCAATGAATTGTTCATTGAAATCAATGAAATTGAATTAAATTGAAAATAGAATTATTTGATTTTTTTTTATGAGTTTTAAAAATTTGCTTTAACAAAGTACATAATTAGGTCTTCCTTAATTATTACATAATTATAAGAAGAATTTATGTAGTACAGGCAACTTTTTTATTTTAAGAGATATCTTTATGTGTTTGATGTCATTGAAAAAGAAATTGAATAGGTTACAAAGTTGATTCTAAAAATAAATTTCATTTACTACGCGAAATTCTGAGAAATTTGCACTCAAAGTTGAATTTAGTAGTTTCAACCGATTGATTTCATCTTCACACGAGCACAGCTCGGTAACGGTGAAGTCGGAGAAGTCTGTTGATATGCCGTTAGAATGGTGATTTTATTGCCTTTCAAATATTATTATTATTAAAAAATTAATAATAATATTATTAATATATTATAATCATTAATAATAATATTATTAATAAATATTATTAAAAAATTATTGCTATCAAAATAAGTTTTCTGGAAGTAAGTTTTTCTGCCAGAAACAATAATGTTAATCAAAGTCGTGAAATAATAATTAACCCTGTAGCTCCTTAAAATGTGAAAATAGATACCCTATCTGACATAGAAAATTTTTTCAATTGAATTAATTTTTCTGTTCGGCCGTCACCTCTCTGCAGACAATGGCAAACCTCAGAAAGTAAAAAAAACTGCCATGAAAATCTTCTTGAGAACATAAGCCATTCAGAGTCGGCATAAAGCTGGTAGGTCTAGTTGTCGATCATTTGTGTTCAAACATTTCACAACACACACAACAGAATTGATCATAAGAAGCTCGGTCAAAGTCCTTTCAAGGGCTGAAATGGCCATTTCGTTTTTTTTTTTTTTTATAAAACATATATCCACTTTGTATGGGAGGTATTCATGGTTTTCATTCTTTTTAGCTCACTTTCGAACTTGATTTATATTTTTTAGATAGAAGCTTATATTTCGAATTTGATCACGATTGCCTTAAAATTACGGCTGTAATCGTCATCACAGACGGCCAGACGGACACACAGAAGGACATGGCTGAATCGGCTCAGGTGGTTATGCTGATCCATAATATTAATATCATTTTCTATACCTGCCACACCTCCTCATGGGCGTTTGTACAGAGTAACAAAGTTACTTGTGCCATACGCGTGGGAGTAAAAAAATCTAAGCACAAATTTAGCAAACTCTGGTGAATAATTAAGTACTCGTATTACTCAATAATCAACGTATGTAAACTCAAATCCAAATCTATAAAAATTATTCAACTGGAATTGCAAGACCAGCCCAAAGAAAATCCATTAAATTTCGCAACAGTTGGCAAAGCATAGAAAAGTATATTAAAATAAAAATAAAATAAAAAAGTAGCAAATGAAAGTGAGAGTGAATAAGAAAGCGGAAGAAGTTAGACAATGGCTGACTGCTTGCTTGTATGGCTATGTGTGTGTGTGTGTGTTAGTATTCATTGCTATGTGCTTGAAACCGTTGTGCAGACATCTAATGCCGCAGACATGAAAGCCATGCAAATAAAATCCAAAGACAAGAGGAAAAATGAGCAACACAAAAATAAGAAGCATAAAATTACAGCATTTAAATTGCAGAAAACTGGTTAACATCTCAAAAAACAATAAAAAAAATTAAAAAAAAAAAAAATTAAAAAAATTGAGATAAATAAAAGAAAAAAAGAACACGAAAGAGTGTTTAGAGAGTCACTCAAACAAAGCTGAGTGGGCAAAAAAACAAAGCTTGCGCTCAGTAACAGGCAAGCTTTAATTTTGGGCAAAAGTCTTCAAAGTCACTTGGATCAAAGAGTACGATCTCTTAAAGCAATAACAAGATATGCAGAGTGTGAGTGAGACAGAATGCCACTGAGTGAGTTTTTTTTCGATATTTTGAGGGAAATGTTAAATTTCACTTTCGCTTTCAATTTGTTTAGGTTTTTTGTGTCTGCTTTCAACAAGTTTAAAGCTTAACAAAATTCGTGTTATACCAAGCGAAGCACTCCTAATTCATGCTCTTTAAGCCCTCTTTCTGCCGCCTGCCCAACCGCCTGGTTTGCGACTCTTTTACACAATGTTGGCCTACCAAGTTGTAACTGGTTTCTTTTATTTTTTTTTTTTTACCGTACGCTGTTTGCTTTCTGGACACGGAAATGTTTGTCATGACTGTTATTACAAAATCTGCATGTGTTTATGTGTGTGTGTGTGTGCGTGTGTGTGCGTGTGTGTGCTTTTGATTGTGTGTTTGTCTTCGTGTCTTTTGTTTAACACCTTTTGATGCATGTATGCGTGCCCTATGTGATCTTTTGCAAATTCACGTTCAATGCATTGTTTTTGTTATTGTTTTCATGTCGCACCCCAGTCGCATTTATTTATTTTTTTTTATTTATTGGCTTTCCTTCTTAGCAATTTCTTTATATTTGGTCATTGTTTTTGTGAAATACTTATGATTATTGCTATCCTAAAAAAAAAAAAATGTTTTGCTCAGTTTTTTTTTGGGGAAATATAGAACGTTTCTTATATACTTTTTTTTCTTTGCTTTTGCTGAATCTAAGAAATTATTTTTGCTTATTCCTTAAGGGCGTCAAGACAGGCTTGATTTTTCAAACTTCTATAAAAGCAGTTTAAATAAATGTTTTTAAGGGGTTACATGACATTGGCAGTTTTTTGAAATCGACTTTTTTTTAATAATTTTGTATTTTAGTAAATATTCTTCAGATTCTAAGAAAAAATTTCAACGAAAAATTCTTACGGGTTCAAAAGCTACATCCGGATTAGTGAGAGCGCATTTTTCATTTTTGCTACCTACGTACGGCAGCTGGTATAAACTTGTTTTACTTGCTACCTGACTTTTGGTGGTTGTTATTTCGTACCTACTTGAAGGGACCTCAAGAAATGTAATCATAAGTTTATGGTTTTTTTCAAAGAACATCTTAAATAACAACACTACTGATCAATGCGAGAGCATGCACACATCTGAGGCCTTACTCTGTATTACGATGCGCCAATCAATGCGATGCGAAAATTCGATGCGTTCGCAAATCTGCACAATTAAATCAATTTTGCGAGTTTTTTTGTCTCATTGCAATAGAAAGTAGGGCCCCTGAGAGCTTAAAATGTACTGAGCGTAAAAGCATGAATAATGAGAGAAAAATAATTTTTTCTATTTTAAGCATGGTCTCAAAGACTATGTGTCAGAGCTGTAAAAGAATGCAATCATTTGTGATTTTAAATCATGTAATTTACATTCAAAATGAATGCATTCATTTTTTCAAATCATTGATTGGGACTTGAAATTTCAAAAAAATTGATTGCATTCATTTTTTTCAAATCATTGATTGGAACTTGAAATTTCAAATCACAATCAATGATTTGAAAAAATGAATGCATCCATTTTGAATATAAATCACATGATTTAAAATTACAAATGATTGTCCTCTTTTACAGTCCTCTTCTGCGTTGACCGCCGTTGGGTATCGAATCGAACATTTTCTTCGCTTGAGCGTCGTCTTCCATCCGCTCAACATGACCTAGCCAGCGAAGCCGCTTGATTTTTATGCGGTTTACTATGTCGATGTCGGCGTATAGCTCATACAGCTCATCGTTCCATCGTATTCGCTACTCGCCATTGACGCAGATTGGTCCGTAGATTTTACGAAGGATCTTTCTCTCAAACGCTCCCAAAGTCTTTTCATCAGAGCTGCTCAACGTCCAGATTTGTGCTGCATATAACAGGACGGGCATGATAAGTGACTTATGGAGCGTGACTCTTGTTCGTCGAGAGAGGGCTCTGCTACTCAATCGCCTACTGAGCCCAAAGTAACACCTTTTGGCAAGAATTATCCTTCGTTTTATCTCACTACTGTTATCGTTGGTGCAGTTAATGCTGGATCTGAGGTAGACGAAGTCCTTCACAACCTCGAAGGAGGTGTTGTCAACAGTGACGTGGGTGCCAATACGCTGGGACTGTTTGTTTGTTGACACCAGATATTTCGTCTTATCTGCATTTACATACTGTAAGACCCATTTACTGCCGTTTTGTCACTGATAAGCAGCTCGAATTATCTTCTCCATAATTAAATTAAAAAAGCAGCACGCTAAAGAATCACCTTGTCTGAAACCTCGTTTGGTAACGAATAGGGGGTAGAGGTCCTTGCCAATTTTAACTGCACTACTGGTGTTGCTCAGTGTCATCCTGCTTAGACAGTTTAATTTTGCAATTATACTAAATTCAGACATGGTGGAGTATAGGTGATTCCTTAGTGGACTGTAGAAAGCGTCTTTGTAATTAACAAAAGACGATGAAACAGTTATATATAGAAAAAGTTAAAAATTGTTCATAAAGATCTATTTTATTAAGTAGCTATAATTAAATCAGCAAAAAAGAAAATTTTTCCTCAAATGACATTTTTGTCGGAAATATACCGATTTAAATATATTAATATATGTTTAACAAAAGCTAAAGATTGTCCATAAATTCTATTTTAATTACGAGCTTAGATAAAATCAGCAAAATAGAAAAAAATTTCACCAAATAGAATTTTTTTTGGGATTAACAAATACTTACTTAGGTGGTCGTAACAACCCGTGTCCGGGTTTCAGCCGACCTCATCAGCTCTCGCCAGGCGCCTCTGCTTTGCGCGCGCCTTCTCCAATCGGATACACCAAGTGCGGTTAGGGCTTCCTCAGCCTGGTACATCCATCGGAGGCATGGTCTCCCTCGTCGTCGTTGACCAGCGACCCTCGCCTCGGGCACCTTTTTCGCTGGAGTTTCGTCGTTCATACGATGGACATGACCCAGCCAGCGTAGTCGTTGCACAGTTATACGCCGAACTACGTCAATGTCATCGTAGAGCTCATACAGTTCGTGGTTCATTCGGATGCGATAGTCATCGCCGACTCGAACAGGACCGAAGATTTTGCGAAGAACTTTTCTCTCGAACACCCCCAGAGCGGCTGCGTCAGTTTGTTAAACTACCCATGCCTCAGCGCCATGAAGCAGCACAGGTAGAACGAGCGTCTTGTAGAGTGTTAGTTTTGTCGGGATTAACAAATAGGATTGAAAAATTTCCTATATTGGTATATTAATAATAAAACTTTCTCTACCCACACAAAATACATACAATAACATGCAACGTACAATATTAAACAACAAACTTTAAAAAATTTAATTAACTTGACTTCAATTTTCAATACTTCATCCAAAGCTTTTTTTTATCAAAATACCAACACTTCGGAACAATTTAGTTTTTTTTTTTTAAATTAGAAGTAGTGTCATTATCGGGAATACATGTGGTTAATAGTGCCAGAGTAGAGCTTCTTATATGCCAGACACTTTATGCCATGCTAGATAACAGTGCTCAAAATATAACAAGCACTGAAGTGAAGCTAATCATTTAGTTATTTGAACGTGCTGTTTGTGCAATTCTACTAATTTATTAATTTATTTGTTTATGCTTGTTGCAACAACAACAACAACAACCACAACTAACAAAGCAGCGACAAGATGGCAATTATAAAATAATAACAGAAAAAATTAGAAAATTTTTTATCAAAACAAACTGCGCATTATATTTTTCCCCCAATAGGGCGTGTTTCTTCCCAACCAACATAGTTTAAGAATATTCAATAAAGTTTATAATTATTTTTTTTTTTTTGCACTCTTCTCTAAACAGGTAAATCCTCTTCGAATAACAAGGAAATCTGCGGCGATGACAAATACAAAGAAGAGGGCGATCTCTGGAATGTGGAGGCACAAACAGCCTTCCTTGGTCCCAATTTATGGGACAAAACATTACCATATGATGCGGATCTCAAGGTAACACAAGTTAGTATCATTCATTCATACGCTTTGCGATGCTCGTCACCAAACAAAAAATAATATACACTGTACTTCAATGAGTTACACTGAAAAAAAGAACAAAAATCACTACAATACAAAAACGTACACATAGATAAATACAAACATGAGTTACAATGTAGCAGAAACGCTTTTAGTGCCCTTCATCATTTAGTAGTTTGAGTTCTTCGTTTTAAATATGTTTAAGTTGGCATGGCTTCCAAAAAAAATCATGTTATTTCATTTGCAATAAGCTTTAAAAAAAGTTATCAGTGATCGTTTAAATTAGGGTGACAAATGACAAATATATTAATTAATAAATTTTGGCTTAGAGTTAAATAAATTAAGGCTAAAAGAACATTAAGATTGTCTAATTACATATAAAAAAAGTTTCGTTTTAACTAAAAAGGTTTCAAAGGCACGTCAAGTTTTAATTTGACGTGAAAAATTTAATTAAAACAGAAAAAATTCGAAAAACTACTTATTAAATATATAAAATAGTAAAAAACAAAACCATTAGTCATAGAAATACCAAATAATAAATTCTATATTTTCATCACAACAAAACTAGTCTTTAAAAAAAACCCGTGGTAAAATATGGTTTTTCTGAAGAGCATTTTTGTGCTTATAACTAATCTGGTTTCTGTTTCCTTGGATCAGGTCAGTCTTCTGAGATATTATCAATACTGTAATATCAGATCATATTCTCAGTCTTTTTGCAATTTACCAGGTTCCTTTTTTAATTCGGTGATAATTAGTAAGATTATTAAAAATTAAAATATTAACTCACTGATATTGTAAAAACTATTCAATCTGCCAATCTTGATAATATTGATAATAGTATTATTGTAGCTAAAAACTTCAGTTACTAAAGCTAAGAATAATATTAATTTGAAGCACAGTGCATTTATAACTTTGAAACCGTCATTTAGACTTTATTTATTACTGTTCAGTTAAAGAAGAAAATTTTATATTATATTTTAAGCCTAAAATATTTTTAGTTCAGTAATATATGACATAAATTGCTTAAAATAAAAGTATAAAAATAATAAATAAATGACAACTCAAGAATGTATCTATTAAAAAATACTTGTTAATTTAAACTGAGATTCAGTGAAATAATATGAATTTTAAAAAACTGCCTAATTTGAAAAAGTATTGGTCTTGTTTCCCCCCTTGAAGAGTTGTGTTCGATAATACTGTAGTGTATATTTCGTATTCAAATAACACGTTAATTGTGCTATTTTTCAAATCCACTTACACTCTTTTAATGCGCACAGCTAAAATTTTTGAAAAATCAGTAAGGCATAAAAAATGTTCGCCATTTTTTAAATAAAAAAATATATTTTTAAAAGTTTTCTTACACTTTATTACACTAATATCATTATTTAATAATTTATAAGTTACAATAAAAATCACTCAGCTGGAAAATCCCCAGGAGTCACTCGCCGATTTGAGTGATTTTTAGATTTTTGATAGTTTGTGAGCTCAATCGATAGTTTAGGGTTGCAAAATTAGCGAAAATTTAATATTTGCGCCATAAATGCACTGTTTTCACAGAAGTTATATTTAAATTTGGAATAAAAGTATTCAGTATTAAATATTAAATATTATGGATAGGTATTAAGTATTAATTATTAAATAGTGTTAATAATTAAATATTACGTATTAAATAATGAGTATTAAATATTAAGTATTAAATTTTAAGTATTAAGTACTAAATATTAAGTGTTAGGTATTAACAATTAAGCCATAAGAATAAGAATTAAGTATTAAGTATGAGGTATTAAGTATTAAGTACTAAGTATTTAGTGTTACAAACTTAGTACTTTGTATTCAGTATTTAGTATTTAATATTCAAAAAAGTATTAAGTATTAAGTATTAAGTATTAAGTATTAAGTATTAAGTATTAAGTATTAAGTATTAAGTATTAAGTATTAAGTATTAAGTATTAAGTATTAAGTATTAAGTATTAAGTATTAAGTATTAAGTATTAAGTATTAAGTATTAAGTATTAAGTATTAAGTATTAAGTATTAAGTATTAAGTATTAAGTATTAAGTATTAAGTATTAAGTATTAAGTATTAAGTATTAAGTATTAAGTATTAAGTATTAAGTATTAAGTATTAAGTATTAAGTATTAAGTATTAAGTATTAAGTATTAAGTATTAAGTATTAAGTATTAAGTATTAAGTATTAAGTATTAAGTATTAAGTATTAAGTATTAAGTATTAAGTATTAAGTATTAAGTATTAAGTATTAAGTATTAAGTATTAAGTATTAAGTATTAAGTATTAAGTATTAAGTATTAAGTATTAAGTATTAAGTATTAAGTATTAAGTATTAAGTATTAAGTATTAAGTATTAAGTATTAAGTATTAAGTATTAAGTATTAAGTATTAAGTATTAAGTATTAAGTATTAAGTATTAAGTATTAAGTATTAAGTATTAAGTATTAAGTATTAAGTATTAAGTATTAAGTATTAAGTATTAAGTATTAAGTATTAAGTATTAAGTATTAAGTATTAAGTATTAAGTATTAAGTATTAAGTATTAAGTATTAAGTATTAAGTATTAAGTATTAAGTATTAAGTATTAAGTATTAAGTATTAAGTATTAAGTATTAAGTATTAAGTATTAAGTATTAAGTATTAAGTATTAAGTATTAAGTATTAAGTATTAAGTATTAAGTATTAAGTATTAAGTATTAAGTATTAAGTATTAAGTATTAAGTATTAAGTATTAAGTATTAAGTATTAAGTATTAAGTATTAAGTATTAAGTATTAAGTATTAAGTATTAAGTATTAAGTATTAAGTATTAAGTATTAAGTATTAAGTATTAAGTATTAAGTATTAAGTATTAAGTATTAAGTATTAAGTATTAAGTATTAAGTATTAAGTATTAAGTATTAAGTATTAAGTATTAAGTATTAAGTATTAAGTATTAAGTATTAAGTATTAAGTATTAAGTATTAAGTATTAAGTATTAAGTATTAAGTATTAAGTATTAAGTATTAAGTATTAAGTATTAAGTATTAAGTATTAAGTATTAAGTATTAAGTATTAAGTATTAAGTATTAAGTATTAAGTATTAAGTATTAAGTATTAAGTATTAAGTATTAAGTATTAAGTATTAAGTATTAAGTATTAAGTATTAAGTATTAAGTATTAAGTATTAAGTATTAAGTATTAAGTATTAAGTATTAAGTATTAAGTATTAAGTATTAAGTATTAAGTATTAAGTATTAAGTATTAAGTATTAAGTATTAAGTATTAAGTATTAAGTATTAAGTATTAAGTATTAAGTATTAAGTATTAAGTATTAAGTATTAAGTATTAAGTATTAAGTATTAAGTATTAAGTATTAAGTATTAAGTATTAAGTATTAAGTATTAAGTATTAAGTATTAAGTATTAAGTATTAAGTATTAAGTATTAAGTATTAAGTATTAAGTATTAAGTATTAAGTATTAAGTATTAAGTATTAAGTATTAAGTATTAAGTATTAAGTATTAAGTATTAAGTATTAAGTATTAAGTATTAAGTATTAAGTATTAAGTATTAAGTATTAAGTATTAAGTATTAAGTATTAAGTATTAAGTATTAAGTATTAAGTATTAAGTATTAAGTATTAAGTATTAAGTATTAAGTATTAAGTATTAAGTATTAAGTATTAAGTATTAAGTATTAAGTATTAAGTATTAAGTATTAAGTATTAAGTATTAAGTATTAAGTATTAAGTATTAAGTATTAAGTATTAAGTATTAAGTATTAAGTATTAAGTATAAGTATTAAGTATTAAGTATTAAGTATTAAGTATTAAGTATTAAGTATTAAGTATTAAGTATTAAGTATTAAGTATTAAGTATTAAGTATTAAGTATTAAGTATTAAGTATTAAGTATTAAGTATTAAGTATTAAGTATTAAGTATTAAGTATTAAGTATTAAGTATTAAGTATTAAGTATTAAGTATTAAGTATTAAGTATTAAGTATTAAGTATTAAGTATTAAGTATTAAGTATTAAGTATTAAGTATTAAGTATTAAGTATTAAGTATTAAGTATTAAGTATTAAGTATTAAGTATTAAGTATTAAGTATTAAGTATTAAGTATTAAGTATTAAGTATTAAGTATTAAGTATTAAGTATTAAGTATTAAGTATTAAGTATTAAGTATTAAGTATTAAGTATTAAGTATTAAGTATTAAGTATTAAGTATTAAGTATTAAGTATTAAGTATTAAGTATTAAGTATTAAGTATTAAGTATTAAGTATTAAGTATTAAGTATTAAGTATTAAGTATTAAGTATTAAGTATTAAGTATTAAGTATTAAGTATTAAGTATTAAGTATTAAGTATTAAGTATTAAGTATTAAGTATTAAGTATTAAGTATTAAGTATTAAGTATTAAGTATTAAGTATTAAGTATTAAGTATTAAGTATTAAGTATTAAGTATTAAGTATTAAGTATTAAGTATTAAGTATTAAGTATTAAGTATTAAGTATTAAGTATTAAGTATTAAGTATTAAGTATTAAGTATTAAGTATTAAGTATTAAGTATTAAGTATTAAGTATTAAGTATTAAGTATTAAGTATTAAGTATTAAGTATTAAGTATTAAGTATTAAGTATTAAGTATTAAGTATTAAGTATTAAGTATTAAGTATTAAGTATTAAGTATTAAGTATTAAGTATTAAGTATTAAGTATTAAGTATTAAGTATTAAGTATTAAGTATTAAGTATTAAGTATTAAGTATTAAGTATTAAGTATTAAGTATTAAGTATTAAGTATTAAGTATTAAGTATTAAGTATTAAGTATTAAGTATTAAGTATTAAGTATTAAGTATTAAGTATTAAGTATTAAGTATTAAGTATTAAGTATTAAGTATTAAGTATTAAGTATTAAGTATTAAGTATTAAGTATTAAGTATTAAGTATTAAGTATTAAGTATTAAGTATTAAGTATTAAGTATTAAGTATTAAGTATTAAGTATTAAGTATTAAGTATTAAGTATTAAGTATTAAGTATTAAGTATTAAGTATTAAGTATTAAGTATTAAGTATTACGGTTTTTAAAATACTGTTCTTGAAAAAAAATTAATTTTTTTCATTTATTTCTTAATTTTGGACTTAACTACTAAAACCACAATTAAAATACTTGTCTAATTTTTCAGTTTTCAAAGGTTTTTCAATCATTTTGAAATTTAGAGTTTTCCCAAATATTATCAAGAAATAGTAGCTTTTCTACGCATTTACTTTTAAAATTGCAGTCACCCACAAAAGAGCGCTTTTTATTCGTTTGTGCCTGTTTATGTGTGTGTGTTACTGCATTTATCGACCAGTGTTCAACATCATGACTCTTTAAAGTGTCATCATTAAAAATAGTTTATTAAACGATTTTTCCTTTTCTTATTACCTTCCTTAAACGACCATATAGTATGCCGATCTAGATGAATTCCTGTCGGAAAATAATATACCCGATGGTTTGCCTGGCACCCATTTGGGACACTCAAGTAGCTTGGGACATCGTTCCGATTCGCTTGGACATGCAGCTAGTCTGTCGCTTAGTATCGGTCAAATAACAACCAAACGCGAACGTTCGCCCTCACCGTCGGATTGTATAAGTCCGGACACGCTGAACCCACCATCGCCAGCAGACTCAAGTAAGTAAAATATCGGTTAATATTTTAAAGTAGTTACTTTTTATAATTAGATATAATTAGATAGTAAAAAAAGTTAGCCAAGACTTATAGTTTTTTTAGTTATATTAGTAAAGTTTTTTTTTTTTAATAACCCTAGCAATCGGTTAAATGGGGTTGATCAGAAAAATATACAACAACAACAAATAAAAACATTCATGGAATGAAAACACTTTGTCAGCATAGTCGAAAAGTGTGTAAAATGTAAAGATTTTTGAAAATTTTAAGTAAATGTGTTTTGCAAGATGTTGCCATTGAATATTAAAACTTTTCAATATTGTACATTCCGGTACAAGTCGAATGGTTTTTTCCAAAAATTAATTTTGTTGATATTTTTTTTTTCAAATTTTGCATGGTTAAGTAATTATTAAAAATATATGAATGGATATTTTAGCACACAAAAAAATTTATTTTTTATAAAGTAATTTTTACAAATTTTTTAAAGCATTTTTTTTTTTATTTTTTTGTGAAATTTATAGTTTCAAATATATAGACATTTACTTTAATGAATGCCCATATGGCAATGTGTAAATTACTTAGTTTTTAATGCTTCTAAGTGTGTATTTAAAAAACATCAGAATTAAAACAATAATTGACTCGTAAAAAGTTTATGTTTTTGAATGGTTTCAAACTCTAAAGTACAAATTTATTTTTTTTTTAAATCATGAAAATAAAACGGAGTCCAATATTTTCAAAAGATATTATTTTTTGCGTCTTCATTCGTTTTTGTAATGTAATTGCTTTTTTTTATAGGGCAGAGGCTTGCAGGTTGCCAATCCATAGCTTTTTTCATTATACCCCCTGATAAAATCAACGTATTTTTGATTTGCTACATACTTTGGTATTAGGAAGTAAAATGCCAAAATCCTATACTAAAAATTATTTCAATTCTGAAATAATAAAAACTTGCATAGAAAACTTTCAAAAAGTGGCAAAAATAAATCCTTTTAAATTTTGGCTTGCACGTTGCCACCTTCTGAAAAATTGCTGAAATGTAGAAAAACTCAAGTAAAAACACCGGATTTAGGAAACTTATAAACATTTTTTAAATTTGACATGAGTTTTGCAGCGCTCTTTGTTGATTTATTGGTAACTTTGATTGCGTTGAGCAATGCATCAAAATCCTGTGCGCTGTTATACTAAAAATGTAACGAATATAAAAAAAAAAAACACCAAAACTATGAGTAAAATTAAATAATATTTCACTTTTAATTCAATGGTACTTCTAAACATGTGATTACCTTACACGTTATACAAAATAAAAGCGATAAAGTGAGGCATCAACCTGCAAGCCAACAAATGCAAGTCATAATATAGAATTGCCAATTCACGATATCTTTTTAATTCTGTTTGGATTATGAAAATTTTATGAAAAAGCAACACATACCAAATATTTACTTTGAATTGTCGATAAAAATGCTCAATTAATGTGCACAAAACAATTGCATAATTTTCATTTTTCAATTTTTAAGAACTAATAAAGTGTTTTCATATATAAAACGCCACTTCGAAATTTGAAATATTTTTGTAACTGCCAGTTTAAACAAAAGAGAATGTTTTGCGAATTTGGTCATCTATGCACAACAACAATAGTGAGCAAGAACGAAGCCTATTCTAATAACGGTATATTGTTTATTGCTAAATATTACTTTTAATGCTGTTTCATATTTATAATGCCACTTGAAATTATTCCTTCTGCTGCGTTTGAAGTGCAGCGATTAATAAAATTGTGTATTCAGTTTTCAAGACCTTAACAATAAAAAAAAATTTAGACCGGAATGCCTCGTGCAACCCAACTTACTTGCGAAAAAATTGAAAAAATAAAAATTCGTAAAACAGACGGCTATGGAATTCGGGAAATCGGGCGTAGAACTAATCGCAGCCATAGAGTCATTAAAATTTTCTTTTAAAAAATCCTCAAAATTACGGCAAAACAAAATGTTCGGGCAAAAAAAGAAATCATCTAACTGCAATCAGCGGAAAATAATCCTCACACAGTTAAAAAGAGTTGCGGAGTGTTGTTGCTGAAGAAGTTTCCGGAACACCGGTATAGAGAGTGCTACATCAGTGTTACCATATCCGCAGTGAACTTATGAAGTGTGTTCCTGATCTTACTAGCAAACATTAAAGAATGAGCTTGGAATTTGCAAGAAGGAACATTCGAATAAATTGACCCACGTTGAGGTTTAATTTTTACATGGCATTTTTCCATAATGGCATAATGTGATGGTGTGGGGTGCTTTTACTGAAATTGAGAGTTCAAGCATGAAGAGCGCTGACTACACTCGTGTGCTGGAGAGCAGTTTGCCTCCACTTTTGGAAAAAAACGGACAGACACAACTAGTTTTCCAGCAAGATAATGAGGCAGTTCACGTAAGTCGATATGGTTTCAGGCCAATAACATTGATTTATTGGAGTGGCCGGCGGACTCTTCAGATTGTAATCCCATCGAGAATTTGTGGGGAGTTCTTGTACGCCAGGTGTATAAAAATAACAGCCAATTTGGCAACGTGGAAGAACGGAAATCAGTTATTCTCAAAGAATGGAGCAAAATTGATTCAAATACATTAAAAAATGAATTGCAAGTATGCCGCCAAATCGCATTTACAATATTATTGGAGTTATTGGAACAGTAATATAAAAATTTTTTTTTATATTCAATAAAAATCGTTTTTATTCAAAATTTTGAAACGGCTTTATAAATATGAAACAGCATTAAAAGTGATATTAAGCAATAAACAATGTACCGTTATTAGAAAAGACTTCACTTTTGCTCACTATTGTTGTTGTGCATAGATGACCAAATTCGTCAAACATTTTCTATTGTTTAAACTGGCCGTTGCAAAAATATTTCACATATCGTAGTGGCGTTATATTTATGAAACATACCTTATTTTACACTTTTCTAAGCCGATACTGTATTATTGCATCTGTACGCTTCTGTATTATTGCATCTGTAAATTAAAAGTGACAATTGCAAGTGACACTGCTAGAATATCAAAATACAGCAATGGTGGCAGCCTGCAAACAGTGGCAACCGGCAAGCCTTTCCCCTATTGATTTACGGCTGTATTTTGTAAAATGCCAGCGATGTATTTTGTAAAATTTCAGTGAGAGAAAGAGAATTTGCTTTACTTAATATGAAAAAGGAATTGCCAGACAAAAAAACTAAGACCGCAACTGAGGTGATCGCTTGCGTTTGACAAAATACAGCCATTAATCTATTTTACAATGCGTTTCTGCCCTTAGATAATAATAGCGAAGGATATACAGCCGTGGACATATAAATAGCACAAAAATACATGTAGGGTGTTTCACATAAATTTAAATAAAATACATAGAGGAAAACAATAATTTATTTTTATTTTACAATGAGCTTACGAATATGCTTACTAGTACTTGGTACTGTATCCCGAATTATCCAAAACAGCCAGACATCTTCGTCGCATACTCTCCACAAGCTTCCTGACCCTATCCTTCGGAAGAGAGTACCAAGCCTTCTCAATTCCACTCCATAACTCATCTTAATTTCGAAAATTTTGGTTGCTTATACTGACCTTCACATCATTCCATAAATTTTCTATTAGATTGAGGTCTGGGCTTTAAGCCGGCCGATTCAAAATATTTATTTTTTTTCTATTTTAGCCAATCAATCACAACCTTTGCTGTGTGTTTTGGATCATTATCGTGCATAAAAGTCCACCAAATAGGCATGTTCTCAAATGCAAATGGTTCCATCTGGTTATTTAGAATATCTAAATACATATTTTTTTTCCATTATTCCTGGTATACGAAAAATTGGCCCAACGCCGTGCCAGGAAAAAGCTCCCTTAGAAAATTAAATTTCCTCCTCCATGCTTTAATGTTTTTTTTGCATACTTCGGATTCAACTCTTGACGTTTGGGGCACTGAACAAAAGTTTTTCCATCTGGTCCACCCTATTAAATTTAGTTTCGTCAGCCCAGAGCACGTTCTTCCAAAATTGGTCTTCTTTATTCACATGGGCCCTTGCAAACGCTAAACGATCCTTTAAATTTTTTTTTTGTTATGAGCGGCTTTCTTCGGCTAATGCGTCCATAAAGATTAGCTTCATGTAGTCTCCTAGACACTAGTTTTCTTGAAACAAAGGTTATTTTCTTCATTTATTTCCCTCATAATTTGCTTTGCTGACTTGAAAAGATTAGCCTTACTTTTGCGAACTATAAGTCTATCAGTAGAGCGTCTATCAAACGGTGGTCTACGCGGTGGTTACGAGGTGGTTACGCGGTGGTTACGCGGTGGTTACGCGGTCTAGGATTGCGCGCCTTATTCTCGAAATTATTTGAACCATTTGATGTAACCAGCTTGAGTGCATTATAGACAATTTTTCGCGAAATTTTGAGAATATCCGCGATTTCAGATGGTTTTTTGCCTTTTCGACTTAGTTCGTGAATTATATACCTTTTTCCCAGAGTGCAATGTTTGCCACGACACATTTTATTTAGAATATTAACTGAAAAAATTTCTAAAATATTTACAAACACACGATCTTGTTAACTTTTATTCATTAACTAACATGTGTGCTATTTATATGACCACAGCAGATCGTACATGCCTCTACAGAAAGAGATGGTCTGAGCAAAAAAAAAGTAAGTAACGGTACATCTCTCTCGGAGTTTTAAACAACGTCACAATGGAGTCTCAAAAAATTATAACTACAGTTAATGAATGCATTATTAGGTTCAAACAAAACGTTTAAAAAATATGTTGAAATTTGTGCTATTTCTGTGTTCATGGCTGTATATATATATATATATATATATATATATTACTGTCATCTGGCATAAACAAAAATAAATTCCTGGTCTTTTTTCTCTCATAGAGCGACACAGTAGTACTGTTTTCGTACTTAAAAAAAAAAACTAAAGTTAAAAAATTTAAAATTTGTGAGAGTAAGAAAACAAATTCTGAGAAAGAGACACCAAAAGTACGGGATCATGTAGTTGACAAAAAGACATATACAAACAAGTTTGCACTATATATAATTAATTATTATTTAAAGATGCAAAAACAATAAACACATTTTCAAATCATACAAAGCGTTTTATAACGTTTTGACGTTTCCACTTTTTACTCAGCAAAATTTCAGGTGTAAAAAATGTTTACTTTTATCGTGGATGGGAAGGAAATGATTTGCTCTCTCATTATAGCTGTCTTTTACTATTTTCAAGTACGGGAACGCGTTAGATTAAAAATTTTCAAAAACTTGTAGAAACTTTTACGTAAGGGAACGCAGCTAACATTTGTCGTAGCTTTGCACAATCTCAGGGATGGTTTTAAGTTCGTAGAACTTTATATTTATTGTGTTTTTATGAACTGTTTGAAGTTTATTAGTTGTTGTTTTTTATTTGATTGCAACTATTTTTTAACATTATTTTTACTCTTACCGTATCTTTATCTTTATACGTTATTTAACATAATTAATTAGTTGTTAATATTATGAACACAAATATTCAATGGTTATTGCTAAAATCTATCAAATGCTAAATGTTAAGAATAAATCGCACAATTTAAAAAAATTCAAAAAGCAAACAAAATTTCAAATAATCGAACTATCAGCGACAATATTGCAATGGTTTTTGCGAATTTTTGCAAACTTTTTGCAACTTTCAAAGAAAACTTTCAAGAAGTTTGATGCCAAAACGTGTTTTCCATTCCATGACATATCAGCTTAAAATCTGTTTTCAAGTAAATATGACAGACAGTTTCAAACTTTAACTTAACTTTTTTTGTTTGATGTTTTCCCAAATAGATTTGCTTACTATCGCATTAAGTTTGAACATAATTTTTGAGCATAAAATTAATTTGAATTGATTTTTAAAATTGATTTGTTGCTGTTGTTCTTATTGTGAATGATTTTGTTTTTGTTTCTTATCTTCTTGATGGTTCTTATCCTTGATGGTTTTTAGTTTTGGCCAGCGAACAGTTAGTGAAACATTGTTAACATTTAGTATTTGATATTGCAGCATTTTCATTCGCGTCGTCGGGGCGGGATTTCGATCCGCGCACCCGCGCCTTTTCCGACGAAGAATTGAAACCGCAACCGATGATCAAAAAATCACGCAAACAATTTGTTCCAGATGAGCTGAAGGACGACAAATACTGGGCACGACGCCGAAAGAACAATATTGCTGCAAAGCGTTCCCGTGATGCACGCCGTCAAAAGGAGAATCAAATAGCGATGCGAGCACGATATCTTGAAAAGGAGGTGAGTAGCTAAGAAATAACTTTAAAATTAGTATATTTTACTTATGCATTTTTTTTCTCTCTCTCTCTCTCTCTGCTTGGGTACAAATGAAGAATGCGACGCTGCATCAGGAGGTTGAACAGCTGAAGCAGGAAAACATGGATTTGCGTGCGCGTCTATCCAAGTTTCAGGACGTGTAATGACGGGTTCAAAAACACCCAGCACACGTTTCCTGCCTACGCCAGCCACCCTAAAAGCTAGACACATACAAACATACCTAACCACATCTGTAACCCAAACACACACACACACACAACACGAACACACAGAGATCTACTTATTATTAAAGAAGAATAAAAAAAATTAATATATATAAATAATTATTTATAAAAGAATAAATAAATTAAAATCAACTAATTTAAAGAAGAAAAATACTTAAAGCAAGTGTATAATATATACATTATGTATGAAAAATTAAAGATAAAATGCAAAAGCAAGATGGCAGTAGTTGAGAACTATTATTGTAATAAAATAAAAATAAACTCTAAATAGCAGCAAATATTGTTAATTATTAAAATTATTATAATTATTGTAATGATTATTATTAAAATTATGATTATGATAATCATAAAGAAAGAAAGAAAGATTGTAAAAATATATACGAAGAAGAAACAAAAAAAAAAAAAAAAAAAAAAAAAGAAACGCCTACAAACGAAGCAAAAATTGTTTAAACTAATTTTAATTTTAAAATTTTTACCCCACTTGAAGAAAATATATAAGCTAAGCTAAAGAGAAACAAAATTGTTGAGGGTATTTTTTTTTTTTAATTTAAATTTTTAAGTTAAGCCTTAAAACAGCCTAAAAATAACAAAAACACTGAGCAAAATATATGCTAAAAAAAATAAAGGGGGGAAAAAAATTAAAATAAAAAATAACTCACTTAAAAAACTAATATTTATTGCAAAGGAAGTAGAAAAGTAAAACACAACAACAACAACAACAACCCCTAGCTTAAAACACACAGTTAATTTGTTGGCTTGGCATAACAGCCCGGCAATAAAAAAAAAATACTAAAAAAAAATAGCTAGTTAAAATTATATTAAAAACAAAACTATAAATTAATGCATCATCTTAGAAGCAGCAAAAACAAAAATAAAAAGCAGTTAAAAGCAAAAGAAAAACTAACTGATAAGCAAAGCTTAAAAGCTCGGTTAATAATGCAATTTTAGTACCTTGGATAAGTTAGGCAAAAACAAGAAATACAAAAAAAAAAAAAAAAAACAAACACAAAACAGAAATGAAACTATAACATAAACTGTATAATTTCTCTGTTATTATAGTTTTTTAAAAAACAAATCCAATGTTTTTTAAAGCAAAATAAAGCCACAAATCTTTAAACGTTTTTCTGAAATTAAAAACTACACTGAACTACACTAAATTAAAAAATGCCTATTTTTAACACAATTTTTAAAATTTTTTCTCAAAATTTTCATCTCTCCTCTTTTTGTGTTTATTTAAAGCACAAGCTATTTCAATGCATGTTTTAAGCATTTGCTTAAGTGTGAGCTGAACTTTATTTGAAAAGAAAAGCTTAAAAAACTTTTGTAAAAATTTCAACTTCTACTTGCTAACCTTAATTATTCAAATTTCATATTTTAAGTTATCTTACTTTGGCCTTAAAACAATTTAATTTATTTTCTAAAAAAAAAAAAAAAAAAAACACAACTAGTAGAAAAAGTTACTTTGCTGCTAACTATACTTATCTAACATTTTAATTAAATTACTTATTTTTCTAAAATGTTTTCTTTTTTTCTAGCTTTAAATCTATTTCTTTCATTTCTTCAATGCTTAGTTTATAATTATTTTTATTTTATTTCATTAAAATTTTATTAAACTTTATATATACATATTCTTCCCATTTTATTTTTAAAATTTATACAATTTTTATCTGGGTGTGAATGAAAAATATTTTTACTGTAGAAAAATTAAGAAACCGGCAACACCTGGTTATAATTGAAAACAAAATAAAAAAATAATAATAACAAAACGGTTTATCCAATATCAAGAAATACATGCTAAGATTGTCAAACTGATGGATTTAAAAAAAAAAAACAAAAAAAAAAAAATAGTTTAAATAAAAATTTATTGAAAAACAAATTCAACAAATGCATTTCCCAACTTTACTGCAGTCAGCGATTTAAACAGATTTGAAAAAAAAACAAAGTGTAAACTTACGACACTTACAAGATCACTTACAAATAAACTTACAAGATTAAAACGGTTTCGAAAAAAAACGCTTTTACTACGTTCAACCTGGGTGGTAAAATACTGTTAATATAAATAAACCTAATTCGAGACTAGGGCCAAAGTTCAAACAATTTTTTAAAACTTGATGTTTTAAAAGCTCTCGCCAAGAAGTTCATCAGATTTTAAAAATTAAGATGAAAATTGTGTGAGGGAAGTTTAAGCATTAAATTTTTTGAATAGAGTCCAACAAATTTCGGAAAGCTGAGAATAGTTTTAAATGCTTCATGAGAATTAAGCCTAAAGAATTTGAAGATGGTTTTTACATTGTAGATTGTTGAGCATTCATTTTTACATCGATTCTTTATGGGCAATAAATCAAAAATTCTGATTTTATTCTAATTTTTTATAAAAACTCATAAAGCATGTTTTGGAGAAAATGCGTATTTTTATATGGGAAAATAATAAATTTTTCATAAAGTTTTTCTTTATTTTGAGTATGATTTAAAACAAATCTTTCTCAATACATTCCAAAAGTTGTTGATAGGACCACTCAAATTTTACGATTTTATGACCTTTTTTATGGAGCATGTTTTGACGAAAATGAGCACCATTTGCGTACCAAGAAATATGTCAAGGTTACATTAGCGCAGGTTACCCTGCGCAAACTTCTTTGAAAAAGCTGTAATTTTCAACCATTTCGATTACTGTAGATGAACAATTTGTAACCTAACTTAACAATTATAGTGAAGGTTGTGTATTACAATGTGTATGTATAAATATTTTGTTCTTATAAAATCTTTTGAATATTTGCTTCATATTGGTTATGAAATGTCTTTAAAATATGGACGTAAACCGAAAAATGAGACCGAACATCTTAAAATATTGGAATAGAATAAGAGAAGATTTCAAAGAGAATCCAAGGAAATGATGGGCCTAATTGTCGATAGAGTCAAAACTGGGTACGGTACCACAAATGATGGGAACCAAAGAACTGCAACGAGTCTATGATTAGAACGAATGACTATAAATCATACATCAAAATACGAAAGCGAGTGCGTGCGGTTGCGTACAACAACCACCACTTCCACGCGAAGCATCCACAAAACAGCGATGAGCGACCAGTGCCGCCGCTTTCACTCATCGCTCATAAGAATGCCGCTCAATGATTCTAATGATTCTAGAGTCATTCCTTTTGATTCTAGAGTCATTAAGGGAAATATCGTGCAGTGTTACCGCTGACATATTTTATTATATATATAATATATAAATTTATTATTATATACATATAATACTAGCGGACTCGGCAAATGTATGAAAATAAATTTTAAAATAGTATTAAAAAAAAAAAAAATACTTAAATGCATATACTCAATAAAAAAATTTTTAATTTATTGATAGAAATATTATTGAAAAAAAATATTGAAAATTTTTGGAAAAATGTTTTAAGAATTATTAAAACATAAATTAAAACTGTTTCAAAACAGTATTAATGAAAAACTATAAAAATCATTTTATATATTATTTAAAAAAATAATAATAATGAAAAAATTCATTCAAAAGTTCTTAAAATTTATATATGTACATACATGAAAAATTTTTGTTTTACATATTAACATATTTTCAACCAAAACAACTTGGCTTAAAGGGCAGGTTTAATTAACATTTATATGACATTTATAATTTACATTCTATTAAAATAAATGGAAGTAATATGCACTATTGCAGCTTTTAACCCTACGGTCCATAACCGGGTACCCGGGTACTTTTTTGAACTTTAAAGTGCTGCTGTTCCTTTATTATTGAAGATATCAACATGAAACTCCGGATCATCAGAGATTTCGGCTAAACTTAGAGACTAGAAAAAAGTTTATTAAATTTGGTTAAATATATTAGCTAAAAAATTAGTTTTATGTTTTTGCATACAGGGGTCCATGACCAGGGTACCGGGGTACCTTAGTGTAAATTACCTTATATTTCAAAGAAAAAACGTTTGTTTTATTTTTATTTTGTTTCAAAATGTTTATTGATGTGTAAAAAATGAACTGTAATTGTTTTTTAGTTAAATTATTTATATTTTATTCATTTTAACTTATTTCTAATATTTGATGTCTTATGTTGAGTCATTGTTGAAACATGGAAAACATTTTGATATTGTTTGAGTATGTTGATCGCAAACTGGTTTCTTGCAAACGTTGCAGACTTTTCTCGTCTTTCTTCTCCTGTTGTCTGGCAAAGAAGCGCACAAATAGCAGCATCCTGTTATTGGCTTCCTGCCATCAGTAGAAGCGGCCGTAGAAGTAGATGGTTGCTCGGTATAGGTTACTGTCTCCACTGGTCTTCCTAAAAAGCTCTCAATTGCTGTTTTGGTGGAAAAGTGGCGCGTTACTTGGCGATTGGCTACTCTTTCTTCTATTATTGGCGCACACAAATCTCCAGCAAGTTTACGCAAAAAGCGTTCTCTCCGTGTTGTTTGATATGGAACAGTTCTGTTATTATCATGACAAAGGCCACCTTTTTGTGTGTCTCTGTGTGGTATACTCTCGAAGCGTCTGGTCCATAACATCCACGCCACCTTCCGTTTTGTTATAAAAATTGATGATTTCTGGTTTGCCGTTTTCTTCTACAGTTGCATCATCATGCACAGTCGACAACAATATTACGGAATTTGTTTTAATCTGTTTGTATGAAACCATAGTCACCTTCTCGTGGAAACCAAATTTGCTTGTCCCAACGGTCCAACTCTTATCGTCTTTCATTTCTGTTGGTATATAGGCTTTGTTTCGCCGCAGTGTTCAAACAATGCTAAGTATGACGGATATCAGCTGCTTTGCCAGTGGCAGCGTCGTAAAAAAATTATCCATAGTGATATTACGTCCGCTATTGTGGTATGGTCCAACCAAATCTCTGACTACTCTTTCGCCTACACCGATTTCGCGACCACTGTCTTGTTTGCCTGTATATATTCGGCCATGAAGAGGATATGCATTTTTAGCATCGCATATCCACCATACCTTGATCCCGTATTTCGCAGGCTTCGATGGAATATACTGGGTAAATTTTGTTCTGCCGCGGTACGGATACAATTGTTCGTCGATTGTTAAATGGCACATAATATTTTGCGAGATTGGCGGTCAACATTATCCAAATATCTCGTATTGGAGCAGCTTTGTCTGTGCGCTGCCTCTCGTTTCTTGTTTTCGCGTCATCAAAACGTATAAAACGAATAAGATCCCCGAAGCGGTTTAATCCCATTGTTGCACGGAATAGAGGATGAGACAATTGCGTCCATAAGTCCCTTGCATTTTCATCATTGGAATGATTTGCGCCTGCCATTATCAGCATTCCAATGAATGCGTATATTTCTGCCACTGTCGTATCCTTCCACTTCAATTGACGCTTTGTTGGGTTTGCTGCATTGTAGGCATCATAAGTTGAATTGGCTTTTTTGTTGGTATGACGCACGATTATATCGACCATTTCTTTTGTAAAATAACTCTTGAAGCATTGCATACCAGTCATACTTCATGGACTACTGGACCACTGCGAGTTCGTACGATGTTGTGACTCCTTATTTGTTGAC
This sequence comes from Coremacera marginata, assembly GCA_914767935.1. NCBI lineage: Eukaryota > Metazoa > Arthropoda > Insecta > Diptera > Sciomyzidae > Coremacera > Coremacera marginata. Next base: position 40,672,379 of record OU612047.1, on the reverse strand, counting down.
AAACAGGTGGTGTTGGTTGCCATTGAGTACCATCACGTGCAATCATACTTTCTGTTGTGCTTGATGTTGGTGCATTTCCTTCAACCATATCAGTTTCGCTGTCACTTTCATCTTCAAATACATCTTGCTCAATTTGCATTGGCGTGTCAATAGCGGCTGGAATTTCGTTGTCATTGTCTTCACTTTCTGAGTCTTGCACTTCTCCCGTAAATACCTCTCCTTCTTCCTCAATTGGCTCTAAAGCGTCGTCATCCACAGTCATATTATCAAGTATAGACTCAATATATCTGGTTCTGGCTTCTTCACTCAAACGCTTATATTGTCTTTCAGTTAAATATTCTATTTTGCGGTTCATTTTTCTTCAACTTCACTGTTCAACTGTTCAACTTATACTGACGAAATCATTGAAATGTATTCTTTTTCTACCGTAGCTGAACATTTGCTACCTAAAAACACAAACAGAAACAAAACCAGTTTCTGTTTACTTTTGTGTGCCTTTTAGGTAGAAAATGCCCATACAAAGCAATTTTATCTTACAAACATGAAATTTGTACAGTTTAGATGTAAAAACTAAGTGTTTCTAATAATCTGTGCATATATATATTATTTTATTTGAATATAAACGAAAATACTTCACTAGGGTACCCGGGAACCCTGGTTATGGACTCCAGTTCGTCCAGGTGGTTATGGACCGTAGGGTTAAAAGTGGCAATCCTGTTTATTTTGAATTGCCGCTTTCCTTATGGCATCCCTAAACATAAAGGTTCTCAGCAATTCATCATTGCAAGTGTGAAAGTGATTTAAAAAAATTGATTTAAAACAATACAATAACAACAAGGAACAAATACTAGACAACATACAAGTCTAAACTAAGTTTGCTACAATTTAATTCTTTGAACTAGCGATTCCTAACTTAGAAGCTGGCTATTTATCTTAATCAACACGTAAAACACAACACAAAAGTAAAACAAGGAAAACGCACGCCAATATTGAAGTATATGTGAATGCTTCGGGTGGAAGTGGTTGTTATTGTTTGCAACCGCACGCTCTCGCACGCGGTTTTTGACGAGTGATTTAGAATCGTAAAAAAACGATTCGCTGCAGGTCTCTGATGGGAGCACAGCCAAAAGGTTCTTCTCTGATTACCAGTTATTTCACAAGTATTTTAAAAGTTGATAGTGAAATAATTAAAAAAAAATCAGATTGAATTTAAAATTTTACGGACATTATTTAGCGGTAAATTGACTAAGAAAGTAACTTTCAAAGCCTTTGTTAGTTCATACTTTCGAAAGTATTTTAAAGACTATGACTAATATAAGTTGCCGCCAACAGTACATAAAATTCTGATTCACGGAACTGAAAGTATAGGTAACTTTAATGTATCTATAGGAATTATTTCAGAAGAAGTTTTAGAAGCTTGTTATAAGAAGTTTAGAAAAATGAGGCTAAATCATGCTCGTAAAACTCTAGAGAACTATCCAATAGAGATCTTTTCGTTGGGTTATTGCTTTCGTCTGATGCTTCTATATTTTCTCATAGAAAAATATTGAAAAATAAAATGAAGCATATTATTATGCTATCTATGAATTTATTTTAAATGTAGATCACGATATGAATGATGAAACAAGTGGTTTCTTTCATGATCTCGATTTCTCTGACTATGTGTCGAGTGACTCCATGGGTTACACTGATGACAGACAATAATTTGTATACTTTGTCAATCCGTCTGTAACGCCAATAAGGAGGCTTGGCAGGTATAGAAAAGTATATATATTTTTGATCAGCATCACCTCCTGAGTCAATTTCCGTGTGTCCGTCTGGCTGTCCGTCTGTCGACACGATTATAGCCGTAATCTTAAAGCTATCGCAATGAAATTCAAAATATAAGCTTCTCTTTAAAAAAGGAAGATCAAGTTCGAGAATGAGCCAAATCGGATGAAACCCACGCCTACCTCCCATACAAAGTGACTTTATATTAACCGTTACATCTCTTCCAAATCCTCAAACATTAATGAAATGCCTTGAAATTTGATACTCATGCTTTGATATTCAATATAAATCCTCACTATGAAATATGAAAAAATCGGATGAAAACCACGCCTACCTCCCATACATAGTGACTTTATTTTAATCGTTACATCTCTTCAAAATCCACAAACATTAATGAAATGCCTTGAACTTTTGCATATAAGCTTTATGTAATATAGACTTTTACTATGAAATTTGGCAAAATCGGATGAAAACCACACCTACCTTCAATCAAAATTGAAAAACTTTCGTAATTATATAAAACTGAATGGCATCGCGTCTGTATGTACCCAAGTTCCGCCCACGTCGTTTATCCAATCCATACATATATTCTTTGGTAAAATGTGGAGTCTTTATACTAGAAAAGTGGGTGTGGTATTTTACTTTGTTTACAAATTGCTCTATGTGGCAGCTAAGGGTAAAATTAAATTAAGTCTATGAACCAAACATTTTTGCAGATTATACATAAAAATTTTACAGACGTCGAAAGACTTCAGATATACTTCAGTACGGGCGCGGGGGGTATTTTAGCTTCGGTACCCTGCCGAAGCTCCATTTCTTACCAGATTTTTTGTAATTTTTTCATTTCTTAAGATTTTTGTTAAGTTTGACATAAACTTATATATTAAAAATAAAAATAATTTTTTTAATTACACAACTGCATTGAATATTCAATACTATATGGGAGGTAGGAGAAGGTGTGGCAGATCATTGTGAAATTTTTACATGATTTTAAATTTAATCAAGTCCATAATAAACAAGTTAAAAGTTCTGGAATTCTTTATGAGTTGCGTTCTTTGTGATTAGCATTCATATGAATAAAAAAAATTGATTCACTATTCTGAATAACGAAAATAAATAATTGAAATGGATAATCAATAAATGGAAATTGTTTGTGAATTAAAAATGCTATTTATGAATCAATTGTGCATTCATTGAATGATATTCTTATTTCATTATTCACTGATTTAAATTTTTGTAAATAAAATCAAAGTGTATGCATTCTTTTACAGCTCTGGATTACAGCGAATCGAGCATAATTGAAGATGAATGGAAACTCAAATTTTACTTTTGTTTTGTTTTTTTTTTTTTATTACATGCATTCATTAAGACCTTCTGAGTTGGAATTCGGAAAAATTTCAGACTGATCTCAAGTCGTTTAGAAGTTAATAGAGTCCAAAGTTGCAAAAATTGGGCTGAATAACTTGTGTATTTTTTTAATTTTCTAAAAAACTAAGCAATAAAAGGTTATTTGACTACCTATTCAACAAACGATTAACCATAAAAATCTTTGCTTTACTTTTGAGGATATAACATTTTGCATATTATGCACACTTTAGGGTTCACCTTTTTACGAAATAACCAAAACATGAAAAATTTTTATAAAAATCCACTCGATTTTTATTTAATACATTATGCATTTTACATATAATGTTCACTTGTTTGTTCACCCTTTCACGAAATCACTAAAACATGAAAAACTTGTATAATAAATTTTGCGCGTTGTAAGTACAAAAAAAGTTATATCTTCAAAAGCAATGCATAAATGGTAAATATCTAGTTAAATAGGTAATAGCATAACTTTTCTTTTGATACCCATAATACTTAGTTTTGTAGAGAAACTAAAAAAAAAACACAGGTGCGTCGTTGGACACACCAGAGAAGCGAAGCTTTTTCGCAGTTACATAGATTTGTTAGCTTAATAATTTTTTCTTTTTAATAAATTAACTTTTAAACACAAAAATTTAAAATAACATAAAATAAATTATATATTGACAGAAAACATATTTACTGCTTATTTTTTTATTGTTGAATGTCAAATTTCCAAGCCAATTTAACTCCATTTTAACTCTGCATTTTAACTCTCCACACATGGTTGTGAACTTGGCTGCACTGAACAAATTTTTTCCTTCAACAGCGTACTACCTAGCGAAAAAATCTGTCGAACATTTTTCAGATTTCACTCAAAGAAATCACAGAACGAGTAGCAAAAGCTTCGCTTCAAAAATATATATTAAAGAACGCACACGAAACAGAATTTAACAAACATTTTAGATACCTTACCGATGTCATGCATGCGTTTGTTAATTCCATATTTACTGATATCATCTATTTTTTTGACACTTAAAAACGCACTTGTCAACGCAGTTGTGGCCATTGCTAATTTTCTTCGTGCCAACAACACCACAAACACATTCACAATACAAACACACCGATGCTGGAGACACCTTGTGGCAACTAAAAGCAAATTTTTGTTATTTGTAGCATAGCAGATACACAATCCTTTATCTATTGATAGATGGTGACGATCTACTGCAGCATAGCTTCTGTTATAATTAAGATTGAATTAACAATTAAGTGTTTTTGTCAAGTCTTTGTGGCCCGGTGGATAGTGTGTTGGACTCTCTTTTAAGAGAACGCGTGGTCGATCCCCACGGGCGGGCGAAAAAATATTTTTAGTATTTTAATATTAAAGTATTAAATTTTCTTGTTGTAAAAGGCGCTAGCAACAAAGAAACCATAAAATTTCCAGGAAAAAATCTGTCGAAAATTTTTCAGATTTCACTCCAAGTAAATCACAGAACGAGGAGTAAAAAGCTTTGCTTCAAAAAAAAAAAAAACACAAGTTTTTAGGCACATTTTCCTAATTTCTGATGCCAATGACTTCTAAACTACTTTAGACCTGTAGACCGGCCTGAAATTTTTTCACCATTGTCTTTTTTAAGCTCCAAATACTCATTTTGAAAAAAACAATATTAAGAAATTCCATTTCCACTCATCTTCAATCGATCACATTTTCTAGCAAATTTTGTTCTTGCGTCACCAAACAAGCAATCTGTAAAGTCTACTTTCTCTGAAGTACACACTAAGCAGCATTGCATATGGTATAAATGAAATAATTACTAGTAAAAGATTTCAGTTATCATCTTCTAAAGACATTTAAAGGTGAAGGAATTATATTTTCTAATTAAAAGTTGCAAATTTAAACTTAGTACTATTAACCTTTTTTAAGCCTAAATGATCTTTATATATCAGCGTAAATCAGTGCAAAAAATTCTATCGAAGGGTGGAGATCTATCCCCTAAAATCCCCCTAAAGACGCCACTACTACCTGGTATCGAACCAAATATTTCCTTCTCTGGATCGTCATTTTTGCTATATACCACTGAGGAAATAAAGCGTTTCTAAACTACTTTCAAAGCACTTTAAAAAAATCACAATAGCGCCTTGTTTCTCGATTTTAATAGTGATTTTTTTAACATTGGCATGTCATTGGGAAGAAGACATTTGATCTAGCTACAAAAAGTGACTTAAAAAAGCGCTTTGCTCTCGCTACGAAAAATGATTTAAAAAAGCGCTTTGCTCTCACTACGAAAAATGATTTAAAAAGCGCTTTGCTCTCGCTATAAAAGGCGATTTAAAAAAAGCGCTTAATTCTCGCAACGAAAAGTGATTAAAAAAAGCGCTTAGTTATTGTTTCGAAAGGTGGTACGGAACTCCACAGCCTTCCATCTACAAATATCATCAAAAAAACGAGGCTTTCTATTAAATTCTTTCGGAATGAATGACTTGTACGACATGAATCTTTTATTTATTTCTAATTTTTTATCAGACGTCAAGTTACATACGCACATTCTCCCATTCCAAATTAAACCCAACATTTTTTTCATTTTGCAGCCGATTATTTTTTTTCAGCTTCCTGGTAGCGTTTGTAGTATCCTGTCAAAGAAGTATGACCAACAGTTCCCGTAACAAATGCTCTTGCAGGAACATCACAAGCAAATGCTCGCAATTTAATAAAAACCCTTCTAACGTTGACGATAACACTTCTTTCACCTAAACTCGCCATTTCTAAAACAAAGTCCAGCAGAAAATCATTAATAACTTCAGGTTTCCTGTTGCCAAGATATGCTCCAATAATAAAAGGTATAATAAAGGTAGAACCTAAAATAGGGCACAAGGCTATTGCAGAGGTTTTGTATAACGGTAATCTGTCTATTCCAATATCGGCTTCTAAAATTTCAATATCTTCTGCTAACGACAACTTCAAATTCTGACAAATACTTCTCTCTAGTCCATAGTGGAAGTAGTTTCCAAAACTGACTTCACGCGTGCAAATAGGGGTATTATTTTGCGCCCTTGAAAATAAAGTTTTTGTTGAATAGGGCACTTGTAAACTCACTCTTTGTAAAATTCGCAAAATGCCATCGAAACGCCGAATTTCTTTTTGAGTGTCGATTTCTGACGAAATTTTTATTGTATATTTTCACTATTGGCACTTTGTATGGAATCCACACCGCCATGGCTGAAATCTGGTAAAACTTGTGGTGTTTCATATTCTACAGCACTTTGCATGTCCACTTCAATTTGCTGTTGCTAGTGCTGTTGCGCCTTCTTCGTTTGCACCTACAAGTGCAACTTAATTTTTGATGGTGTATATTTTTACCCAAAATAATCTTTTAAAATTGCGTTTTGAATAACCGCACCACTTCCCACTCATTTTATTACTTTTTTATAAAAATATTACTTTAAAACAGTTTATAAACGTTTTTTACCTTTCACTATTTTGCTGAAACATTTTCACGAATTAAAC